>JAVGWX010000012.1:83746289-84113789 GCA_036924085.1 Ariolimax columbianus
TGTTCGCATACATTTGGAGGAACCCTTGTGGGCTTGCAGCCGTCCATGACCAGTATATGGTCCTTCATCCATAGACGTCCCGGTTACAGCCTTGCGCATAGCTGGCACCAGACTCTCTCTCCAATAGCTCTTCGTCAGATATATCAAAGTGTTCGCAAACATTTGAGGAACCCTTTTGTGGCTTGCACTCCATCACCAGAATATGTCCTTCATCCATAGACGTCCCGGTTACAGCCTTGCGCATAGCTGGCACCAGAGACTCCTCTCTCCAATAGCTCTTCGTCAGATATATCAAAGTGTTCGCATACATTTGGAGGAACCCTTGTGGGCTTGCAGCCTCCATGACCAGAATATGTCCTTCATCCATAGACGTCCCGGTTACAGCCTTGCGCATAGCTGGCACCAGACTCTCTCTCCAATAGCTCTTCGTCAGATATATCAAAGTGTTCGCATACATTTGGAGGAACCCTTGTGGGCTTGCAGCCTCCATCACCAGAATATGTCCTTCATCCATAGACGTCCCGGTTACAGCCTTGCGCATAGCTGGCACCAGACTCTCTCTCCAATAGCTCTTCGTCAGATATATCAAAGTGTTCGCATACATTTGGAGGAACCCTTGTGGGCTTGCAGCCTCCATCACCAGAATGTGTCCTTCATCCATAGACGTCCCGGTTACAGCCTTGCGCATAGCTGGCACCAGACTCTCTCTCCAATTGCTCTTCGTCAGTTATATCAAAGTGTTCGCATACATTTGGAGGAACCCTTGTGGGCTTGCAGCCTCCATCACCAGAATATGTCCTTCATCCATAGACGTCCCGGTTACAGCCTTGCGCATAGCTGGCACCAGACTCTCTCTCCAATAGCTCTTCGTCAGATATATCAAAGTGTTCGCATACATTTGGAGGAACCCTTGTGGGCTTGCAGCCTCCATCACCAGAATATGTCCTTCATCCATAGACGTCCCGGTTACAGCCTTGCGCATAGCTGGCACCAGACTCTCTCTCCAATAGCTCTTCGTCAGATATATCAAAGTGTTCGCATACATTTGGAGGAACCCTTGTGGGCTTGCAGCCTCCATCACCAGAATATGTCCTTCATCCATAGACGTCCCGGTTACAGCCTTGCGCATAGCTGGCACCAGACTCTCTCTCCAATAGCTCTTCGTCAGATATATCAAAGTGTTCGCATACATTTGGAGGAACCCTTGTGGGCTTGCAGCCTCCATCACCAGAATATGTCCTTCATCCATAGACGTCCCGGTTACAGCCTTGCGCATAGCTGGCACCAGACTCTCTCTCCAATAGCTCTTCGTCAGATATATCAAAGTGTTCGCATACATTTGGAGGAACCCTTGTGGGCTTGCAGCCTCCATCACCAGAATATGTCCTTCATCCATAGACGTCCCGGTTACAGCCTTGCGCATAGCTGGCACCAGACTCTCTCTCCAATAGCTCTTCGTCAGATATATCAAAGTGTTCGCATACATTTGGAGGAACCCTTGTGGGCTTGCAGCCTCCATCACCAGAATATGTCCTTCATCCATAGACGTCCCGGTTACAGCCTTGCGCATAGCTGGCACCAGACTCTCTCTCCAATAGCTCTTCGTCAGATATATCAAAGTGTTCGCATACATTTGGAGGAACCCTTGTGGGCTTGCAGCCTCCATCACCAGAATATGTCCTTCATCCATAGACGTCCCGGTTACAGCCTTGCGCATAGCTGGCACCAGACTCTCTCTCCAATAGCTCTTCGTCAGATATATCAAAGTGTTCGCATACATTTGGAGGAACCCTTGTGGGCTTGCAGCCTCCATCACCAGAATATGTCCTTCATCCATAGACGTCCCGGTTACAGCCTTGCGCATAGCTGGCACCAGACTCTCTCTCCAATAGCTCTTCGTCAGATATATCAAAGTGTTCGCATACATTTGGAGAACCCTTGTGGGCTTGCAGCCTCCATCACCAGAATGTGTCCTTCATCCATAGACGTCCCGGTTACAGCCTTGCGCATAGCTGGCACCAGACTCTCTCTCCAATAGCTCTTCGTCAGTTATATCAAAGTGTTCGCATACATTTGGAGGAACCCTTGTGGGCTTGCAGCCTCCATCACCAGAATATGTCCTTCATCCATAGACGTCCCGGTTACAGCCTTGCGCATAGCTGGCACCAGACTCTCTCTCCAATAGCTCTTCGTCAGATATATCAAAGTGTTCGCATACATTTGGAGGAACCCTTGTGGGCTTGCAGCCTCCATCACCAGAATATGTCCTTCATCCATAGACGTCCCGGTTACAGCCTTGCGCATAGCTGGCACCAGACTCTCTCTCCAATAGCTCTTCGTCAGTTATATCAAAGTGTTCGCATACATTTGGAGGAACCCTTGTGGGCTTGCAGCCTCCATCACCAGAATATGTCCTTCATCCATAGACGCCCCGGTTACAGCCTTGCGCATAGCTGGCACCAGACTCTCTCTCCAATAGCTCTTCGTCAGTTATATCAAAGTGTTCGCATACATTTGGAGGAACCCTTGTGGGCTTGCAGCCTCCATCACCAGAATATGTCCTTCATCCATAGACGTCCCGGTTACAGCCTTGCGCATAGCTGGCACCAGACTCTCTCTCCAATAGCTCTTCGTCAGTTATATCAAAGTGTTCGCATACATTTGGAGGAACCCTTGTGGGCTTGCAGCCTCCATCACCAGAATATGTCCTTCATCCATAGACGTCCCGGTTACAGCCTTGCGCATAGCTGGCACCAGACTCTCTCTCCAATAGCTCTTCGTCAGATATATCAAAGTGTTCGCATACATTTGGAGGAACCCTTGTGGGCTTGCAGCCTCCATCACCAGAATATGTCCTTCATCCATAGACGTCCCGGTTACAGCCTTGCGCATAGCTGGCACCAGACTCTCTCTCCAATAGCTCTTCGTCAGATATATCAAAGTGTTCGCATACATTTGGAGGAACCCTTGTGGGCTTGCAGCCTCCATCACCAGAATATGTCCTTCATCCATAGACGTCCCGGTTACAGCCTTGCGCATAGCTGGCACCAGACTCTCTCTCCAATAGCTCTTCGTCAGTTATATCAAAGTGTTCGCATACATTTGGAGGAACCCTTGTGGGCTTGCAGCCTCCATCACCAGAATATGTCCTTCATCCATAGACGTCCCGGTTACAGCCTTGCGCATAGCTGGCACCAGACTCTCTCTCCAATAGCTCTTCGTCAGATATATCAAATTGTTCGCATACATTTGGAGGAACCCTTGTGGGCTTGCAGCCTCCATCACCAGAATATGTCCTTCATCCATAGACGTCCCGGTTACAGCCTTGCGCATAGCTCTCACCAGACTCTCTCTCTCCAATAGCTCTTCGTCAGTTATATCAAAGTGTTCGCATACATTTGGAGGAACCCTTGTGGGCTTGCAGCCTCCATCACCAGAATATGTCCTTCATCCATAGACGTCCCGGTTACAGCCTTGCGCATAGCTGGCACCAGACTCTCTCTCCAATAGCTCTTCGTCAGATATATCAAAGTGTTCGCATACATTTGGAGGAACCCTTGTGGGCTTGCAGCCTCCATCACCAGAATATGTCCTTCATCCATAGACGTCCTGGTTACAGCCTTGCGCATAGCTGGCACCAGACTCTCTCTCCAATAGCTCTTCGTCAGATATATCAAAGTGTTCGCATACATTTGGAGGAACCCTTGTGGGCTTGCAGCCTCCATCACCAGAATATGTCCTTCATCCATAGACGTCCCGGTTACAGCCTTGCGCATAGCTGGCACCAGACTCTCTCTCCAATAGCTCTTCGTCAGATATATCAAAGTGTTCGCATACATTTGGAGGAACCCTTGTGGGCTTGCAGCCTCCATCACCAGAATATGTCCTTCATCCATAGACGTCCCGGTTACAGCCTTGCGCATAGCTGGCACCAGACTCTCTCTCCAATAGCTCTTCGTCAGTTATATCAAAGTGTTCGCATACATTTGGAGGAACCCTTGTGGGCTTGCAGCCTCCATCACCAGAATATGTCCTTCATCCATAGACGTCCCGGTTACAGCCTTGCGCATAGCTGGCCCCAGACTCTCTCTCCAATAGCTCTTCGTCAGATATATCAAAGTGTTCGCATACATTTGGAGGAACCCTTGTGGGCTTGCAGCCTCCATCACCAGAATATGTCCTTCATCCATAGACGTCCCGGTTACAGCCTTGCGCATAGCTGGCACCAGACTCTCTCTCCAATAGCTCTTCGTCAGCTATATCAAAGTGTTCGCATACATTTGGAGGAACCCTTGTGGGCTTGCAGCCTCCATCACCAGAATATGTCCTTCATCCATAGACGTCCCGGTTACAGCCTTGCGCATAGCTGGCACCAGACTCTCTCTCCAATAGCTCTTCGTCAGTTATATCAAAGTGTTCGCATACATTTGAAGGAACCCTTGTGGGCTTGCAGCCTCCATCACCAGAATATGTCCTTCATCCATAGACGTCCCGGTTACAGCCTTGCGCATAGCTGGCACCAGACTCTCTCTCCAATAGCTCTTCGTCAGATATATCAAAGTGTTCTCATACATTTGGAGGAACCCTTGTGGGCTTGCAGCCTCCATCACCAGAATATGTCCTTCATCCATAGACGTCCCGGTTACAGCCTTGCGCATAGCTGGCCCCAGACTCTCTCTCCAATAGCTCTTCGTCAGTTATATCAAAGTGTTCGCATACATTTGGAGGAACCCTTGTGGGCTTGCAGCCTCCAGCACCAGAATATGTCCTTCATCCATAGACGTCCCGGTTACAGCCTTGCGCATAGCTGGCACCAGACTCTCTCTCCAATAGCTCTTCGTCAGTTATATCAAAGTGTTCGCATACATTTGGAGGAACCCTTGTGGGCTTGCAGCCTCCATCACCAGAATATGTCCTTCATCCATAGACGTCCCGGTTACAGCCTTGCGCATAGCTGGCACCAGACTCTCTCTCCAATAGCTCTTCGTCAGTTATATCAAAGTGTTCGCATACATTTGGAGGAACCCTTGTGGGCTTGCAGCCTCCATCACCAGAATATGTCCTTCATCCATAGACGTCCCGGTTACAGCCTTGCGCATAGCTGGCACCAGACTCTCTCTCCAATAGCTCTTCGTCAGATATATCAAAGTGTTCGCATACATTTGGAGGAACCCTTGTGGGCTTGCAGCCTCCATCACCAGAATATGTCCTTCATCCATAGACGTCCCGGTTACAGCCTTGCGCATAGCTGGCACCAGACTCTCTCTCCAATAGCTCTTCGTCAGATATATCAAAGTGTTCGCATACATTTGGAGGAACCCTTGTGGGCTTGCAGCCTCCATCACCAGAATATGTCCTTCATCCATAGACGTCCCGGTTACAGCCTTGCGCATAGCTGGCACCAGACTCTCTCTCCAATAGCTCTTCGTCAGATATATCAAAGTGTTCGCATACATTTGGAGGAACCCTTGTGGGCTTGCAGCCTCCATCACCAGAATATGTCCTTCATCCATAGACGTCCCTGTTACAGCCTTGCGCATAGCTGGCACCAGACTCTCTCTCCAATTGCTCTTCGTCAGTTATATCAAAGTGTTCGCATACATTTGGAGAAACCCTTGTGGGCTTGCAACCTCCATCACCAGAATATGTCCTTCATCCATAGACGTCCCGGTTACAGCCTTGCGCATAGCTGGCACCAGACTCTCTCTCCAATAGCTCTTCGTCAGATATATCAAATTGTTCGCATACATTTGGAGGAACCCTTGTGGGCTTGCAGCCTCCATCACCAGAATATGTCCTTCATCCATAGACGTCCCGGTTACAGCCTTGCGCATAGCTGGCACCAGACTCTCTCTCCAATAGCTCTTCGTCAGTTATATCAAAGTGTTCGCATACATTTGGAGGAAACCTTGTGGGCTTGCAGCCTCCATCACCAGAATATGTCCTTCCTCCATAGACGTCCCGGTTACAGCCTTGCGCATAGCTGGCACCAGACTCTCTCTCCAATAGCTCTTCGTCAGATATATCAAAGTGTTCGCATACATTTGGAGGAACCCTTGTGGGCTTGCAGCCTCCATCACCAGAATATGTCCTTCATCCATAGACGTCCCGGTTACAGCCTTGCGCATAGCTGGCACCAGACTCTCTCTCCAATAGCTCTTCGTCAGTTATATCAAAGTGTTCGCATACATTTGGAGGAACCCTTGTGGGCTTGCAGCCTCCATTACCAGAATATGTCCTTCATCCATAGACGTCCCGGTTACAGCCTTGCGCATAGCTGGCCCCAGACTCTCTCTCCAATAGCTCTTCGTCAGATATATCAAAGTGTTCGCATACATTTGGAGGAACCCTTGTGGGCTTGCAGCCTCCATCACCAGAATATGTCCTTCATCCATAGACGTCCCGGTTACAGCCTTGCGCATAGCTGGCACCAGACTCTCTCTCCAATAGCTCTTCGTCAGCTATATCAAAGTGTTCGCATACATTTGGAGGAACCCTTGTGGGCTTGCAGCCTCCATCACCAGAATATGTCCTTCATCCATAGACGTCCCGGTTACAGCCTTGCGCATAGCTGGCACCAGACTCTCTCTCCAATAGCTCTTCGTCAGTTATATCAAAGTGTTCGCATACATTTGGAGGAACCCTTGTGGGCTTGCAGCCTCCATCACCAGAATATGTCCTTCATCCATAGACGTCCCGGTTACAGCCTTGCGCATAGCTGGCACCAGACTCTCTCTCCAATAGCTCTTCGTCAGATATATCAAAGTGTTCTCATACATTTGGAGGAACCCTTGTGGGCTTGCAGCCTCCATCACCAGAATATGTCCTTCATCCATAGACGTCCCGGTTACAGCCTTGCGCATAGCTGGCCCCAGACTCTCTCTCCAATAGCTCTTCGTCAGTTATATCAAAGTGTTCGCATACATTTGGAGGAACCCTTGTGGGCTTGCAGCCTCCATCACCAGAATATGTCCTTCATCCATAGACGTCCCGGTTACAGCCTTGCGCATAGCTGGCACCAGACTCTCTCTCCAATAGCTCTTCGTCAGTTATATCAAAGTGTACGCATACATTTGGAGGAACCCTTGTGGGCTTGCAGCCTCCATCACCAGAATATGTCCTTCATCCATAGACGTCCCGGTTACAGCCTTGCGCATAGCTGGCACCAGACTCTCTCTCCAATAGCTCTTCGTCAGATATATCAAAGTGTTCGCATACATTTGGAGGAACCCTTGTGGGCTTGCAGCCTCCATCACCAGAATATGTCCTTCATCCATAGACGTCCCGGTTACAGCCTTGCGCATAGCTGGCACCAGACTCTCTCTCCAATAGCTCTTCGTCAGATATATCAAAGTGTTCGCATACATTTGGAGGAACCCTTGTGGGCTTGCAGCCTCCATCACCAGAATATGTCCTTCATCCATAGACGTCCCGGTTACAGCCTTGCGCATAGCTGGCACCAGACTCTCTCTCCAATAGCTCTTCGTCAGATATATCAAAGTGTTCGCATACATTTGGAGGAACCCTTGTGGGCTTGCAGCCTCCATCACCAGAATATGTCCTTCATCCATAGACGTCCCGGTTACAGCCTTGCGCATAGCTGGCACCAGACTCTCTCTCCAATAGCTCTTCGTCAGTTATATCAAAGTGTTCGCATACATTTGGAGAAACCCTTGTGGGCTTGCAACCTCCATCACCAGAATATGTCCTTCATCCATAGACGTCCCGGTTACAGCCTTGCGCATAGCTGGCACCAGACTCTCTCTCCAATAGCTCTTCGTCAGATATATCAAATTGTTCGCATACATTTGGAGGAACCCTTGTGGGCTTGCAGCCTCCATCACCAGAATGTGTCCTTCATCCATAGACGTCCCGGTTACAGCCTTGCGCATAGCTGGCACCAGACTCTCTCTCCAATAGCTCTTCGTCAGTTATATCAAAGTGTTCGCATACATTTGGAGGAAACCTTGTGGGCTTGCAGCCTCCATCACCAGAATATGTCCTTCATCCATAGACGCCCCGGTTACAGCCTTGCGCATAGCTGGCACCAGACTCTCTCTCCAATAGCTCTTCGTCAGATATATCAAAGTGTTCGCATACATTTGGAGGAACCCTTGTGGGCTTGCAGCCTCCATCACCAGAATATGTCCTTCCTCCATAGACGTCCCGGTTACAGCCTTGCGCATAGCTGGCACCAGACTCTCTCTCCAATAGCTCTTCGTCAGATATATCAAAGTGTTCGCATACATTTGGAGGAACCCTTGTGGGCTTGCAGCCTCCATCACCAGAATATGTCCTTCATCCATAGACGTCCCGGTTACAGCCTTGCGCATAGCTGGCACCAGACTCTCTCTCCAATAGCTCTTCGTCAGTTATATCAAAGTGTTCGCATACATTTGGAGGAACCCTTGTGGGCTTGCAGCCTCCATTACCAGAATATGTCCTTCATCCATAGACGTCCCGGTTACAGCCTTGCGCATAGCTGGCCCCAGACTCTCTCTCCAATAGCTCTTCGTCAGATATATCAAAGTGTTCGCATACATTTGGAGGAACCCTTGTGGGCTTGCAGCCTCCATCACCAGAATATGTCCTTCATCCATAGACGTCCCGGTTACAGCCTTGCGCATAGCTGGCACCAGACTCTCTCTCCAATAGCTCTTCGTCAGCTATATCAAAGTGTTCGCATACATTTGGAGGAACCCTTGTGGGCTTGCAGCCTCCATCACCAGAATATGTCCTTCATCCATAGACGTCCCGGTTACAGCCTTGCGCATAGCTGGCACCAGACTCTCTCTCCAATAGCTCTTCGTCAGTTATATCAAAGTGTTCGCATACATTTGGAGGAACCCTTGTGGGCTTGCAGCCTCCATCACCAGAATATGTCCTTCATCCATAGACGTCCCGGTTACAGCCTTGCGCATAGCTGGCACCAGACTCTCTCTCCAATAGCTCTTCGTCAGATATATCAAAGTGTTCTCATACATTTGGAGGAACCCTTGTGGGCTTGCAGCCTCCATCACCAGAATATGTCCTTCATCCATAGACGTCCCGGTTACAGCCTTGCGCATAGCTGGCCCCAGACTCTCTCTCCAATAGCTCTTCGTCAGTTATATCAAAGTGTTCGCATACATTTGGAGGAACCCTTGTGGGCTTGCAGCCTCCATCACCAGAATATGTCCTTCATCCATAGACGTCCCGGTTACAGCCTTGCGCATAGCTGGCACCAGACTCTCTCTCCAATAGCTCTTCGTCAGTTATATCAAAGTGTTCGCATACATTTGGAGGAACCCTTGTGGGCTTGCAGCCTCCATCACCAGAATATGTCCTTCATCCATAGACGTCCCGGTTACAGCCTTGCGCATAGCTGGCACCAGACTCTCTCTCCAATAGCTCTTCGTCAGTTATATCAAAGTGTTCGCATACCAACTCCGGCGTCAAGCGACTCATCTTGTTTTGTGCCCTCATCTCCCAATTGGTTAACCTAACTTCTTTATACTGGTTTAGAAGACTCTGCAGAATCTGTATACAACCAGTTTAATTTACCTGTCCCTGCTCTAAAAGCTATGCGCATCCAATCTATTCTTAAATGCATTAATTATCCCTGCCTCCACTAACTTCCTGTGGCAATGCATCCTAAGCATTCACCACTCTCTCATTAAAAAATATATTTTCGGGTATCTAATGTGTACTTTTCTTTTGTTAAGTTGTAGTTATGCCTTCTTGTTCTTGTAGGTGGCTGTATCTCATTTATCCTTTCCGTTGATCATCTTATAAACCTGAATTAAATCACCACGAATTCTTCTTTGTTCGAGACACTGTAGGTCGATTTTTCTGAGTCTTTTCTCATAACTGTATTTCTGGAATCCCACTACCAGATTTGTCGCTTTTATTTGTATCCTTTTCAGAATGTTATCCTCAACGATAAGGACTCCACACTTGTACACAGGACTCCGATCTAGGTCTAACTAATGTTTCATACAGTTTGACTATCACTTCAGTGCTCATATTTCTTTTTATCATACCTAACATTGCATTTGTCTTTTTCACTGCTACCTGAACTTGCTCACTCACTTCACCTGCATTATCTATTTTAGCCCCTAGGTCCCTTTCATTTTCTATCTTTGTAAAATTATTTTCACCCATCCTGCAATCATTTTCCATATTGGATCTACGCATTTAGATGACTGCACATTTATCTACATTAAATTTCATTTGCCAGCTCATATACCATTCTCCATTGTTATCTAATACCGACCACAATATATATCAACTTCGCCTTAGATAAGACACTACTGCATATTGTTGTGTAATTCGCGAATTATGCGATCATGGATCCGGTATCAATGTTCAAATCGTTTTTATATTAAGGTACGAACTATTCGACTACACTCTCATTTGATTATGTGAATAACTGCTAAATAAGAATTAATCCAGATACAGGTCTGAACTTGTGTTCAGCGCTGTAATGTACTGTCCTGAGAATAGCTAAAGTCGAACATGAAAGGGCAATGTTGTAGATGGGGGCAGGGTCCTATTCTTCACTTTGGAAAGTACCTAAGTGCCCCCTGAGTACACGCATACTTTGGTGCAGGCTTCCTGTAATGAGCCAGCTGTTGTGGAAGGCCAAGCTTCAGCAATAGCCCGGTCAGGACATGCAGAAGGACGAGATCATGAATGTCAGATGCGTTGCCCAGCGACAAGCGATTATGCGACATGATCAGACGGGTTTGTCTTGATGGAATAACTTGCGCTGCATTTGGATTTTAGTGAAGAAGGACTGCACTGGTCATTAACCTTACTCTCTCGTCCTGCCCTAGATTGAACCAGTGGCAAGACAGTATGTCGAGATCACTGGAAGTAACTCAGGATACAGGCACTTTGCCTTTCCTCGCTTGAGACCAGGGGTCACCTGAAACATTCGATATTTGATCGTCCACCGTTTCCGTTCATTGCTTTGAGAAGCGAGTGCCTTACCAATCGTCAATAACGATCGAACATGAAACATACCTTACCTTTGAGTAGAACTAACTCCCTGAGGTCCGTTCAATCGTTGGCAAATATTTTATGGACAATGCCACTACCCAGGTATCGTCATGCCTGGGTGAACACCATTTGGTTGATTTCATGGCTGCTTCGCTTGGTTGGTCCACCCTTCACAGTATGGAACAGGTTTGCTCACTTAGTCTATCAATGTTCTTACTCTAGCTAACAGAACGTTTTGTTGTGTCACAGGATGTGATATCAAGCAGCGACTCGTTTCACTTGTAAAGAGTAAGCGTTTATTGGACGACTCGTAACAAAACGTGCCTTATCTCACCACGTTTCAGTTTACCCAGTGGTAAAATTAATATCTGGCTTACATTTAGAGCGAGAAATAAAGAGACTGAGAATGTCATCTCTCTAACACGTCATCCTTGAGACATTATCTGTCACTAGACACATATTTTTTGTTGTTAAATATTTGCGTTTATGGATTCTACGATTCTACGGACGAAGATACAGAGATTACAACCCTAGACTGTAGTTGAATAGGATTATACTAGGACGTATTAGTTAGTGTAGGACTGCGTATGTGGGTCTTTTTGTATAGTGGTGTGTGTGTGTGTGCCACTAAAACAGTTTTACAGTACAGTAGCTTGTCAATACTTTCTGTAAGTGGAGAAGGGGTGATAACGTGAACAATTCACGCTCAATCACACTGGACAAGAAGAGAAGTGGTCATTACGTGAACAATCCCCGCCCAGTCAAACTGGACCGGAAGAGAAGTGGTCATAACGTGAACAATCCCCGCTCAATCAAACTGGACCGAAAGAGAAGTAGTCATAACGTGAACAATCCCCGTCCAATCAAACTGGACAAAAAGAGAAGTGGTGATAACGTGAACAATCTCCGCTCAATCAAATTGGACCGGAGGAGAAGTGGTCATAACGTGAACAATCCCCGTTCAATCAAACTGGACCAGAAGAGAAGTGGTCATAACGTGAACAATCCCCGCTCAATCAAACTGGACCGGAAGAGAAGTGGTCATAACGTGAACAATCCCCGCTCAATCAAACTGGACCGGAAGAGAAGTGGTCATAACGTGAACAATCCCCGCTCAATCAAACTGAACCGGAAGAGAACTGGTCATAACGTGAACAATCCCCGCCCAGTCAAACTGCACAGGAAGAGAAGTGGTCATAACGTGAACAATCCCGCTCAATCAAACTGGACCGGAAGAGAAGTGGTCATAACGTGAACAATCCCCGCTCAATCAAACTGGACCAGAAGAGAAGTGGTCATAACGTGAACAATCCCCGCTCAATCAAACTGGACCGGAAGAGAAGTGGTCATAACGTGAACAATCCCCGCTCAATCAAACTGGACCGGAAGAGAAGTGGTCATAACGTGAACAATCCCCGCCCAGTCAAACTGCACAGGAAGAGAAGTGGTCATAACGTGAACAATCCCCGCCCAGTCAAACTGCACAGGAAGAGAAGTGGTCATAACGTGAACAATCCCCGCTCAATCAAACTGTGCCGGAAGAGAAGTGGTCATAACGTGAACAATCCCCGCTCAATCAAACTGGACCGGAAGAGAAGTGGTCATAACGTGAACAATCCCCGCTCAATCAAACTGTACCGGAAGAGAAGTGGTCATAACGTGAACAATCCCCGCTCAATCAAACTGGACCAGAAGAGAAGTGGTCATAACGTGAACAATCCCCGCTCAATCAAACTGGACCAGAAGAGAAGTGGTCATAACGTGAACAATCCCCGCCCAATCAAACTGGACAGGAAGAGAAGTGGTGATAACGTGAACAATCCCCGCCCAATCAAACTGGACAGGAAGAGAAGTGGTCATAACGTGAACAATCCCCGCCCAGCCAAACTGGACACGAAGTGATTTCGGACCCGGTAAGTTGGGATTATAAATCAATCTTGCGCTCGAGTTATATCCCTTAGACCACGCGCTTCCCTTTAGAAAAACGTGTTATACGTTAACTGATTTTGCAACACAAATTGACGTTTGCTATAAGCAGATGCAATGGTGACCAGGACTCTGTGTAATTATCGTTTTGCCAGAAAAATAATTGCACACCATTTCGTGTAAAATATAAATTGTCTTTGCAAGTAGAGGCTCAATAATTTCTTTCATGATATAGAATTTCATTCCCGGGAGAATATCGATTATACCTCCCAAAATAAGATAGATATAGCATTCTAGAAATTTATTAATGATCAAGTTGGAGTTTTAATCCACCTTTAATCGTCAGATGTCCAGTCATCCATATGTTGGTCTGCTTATGTGTGGATCCATCATTTAGTTTAACGGATTTGCCTGTCGAAACGAATTCCAAACGATCTGTCTATCTAACTATTCACCCGTTATGTGTATTTGGTATGTGCGTCTTTTACTCTGTGTGTCTGCAGATGTTTTTGGCTATAAGTAATATTGTATGACTGTATGCCAGTACATATATATGTATGTCTACAAATCTACAATAAAACTTTCATGTCGTTGTTTATTCTAAATGTACAGGCCAGCCTGTGGGATTTATAAGAGACGCGCAGTGTGCAGGCAATTGTTTTTTGGAATGCAGCAATTAATTAGCAGACATCAGTCAGAACATCATACCTTGCTGCCTACGTCATTGCCAGTGACCCGTACCTGAGCAATACCTTATTCTGGCACTAAGCGGCGGACTTTTAAGTAGCTTACACTTAAGTAGTCTCTTTAAGAGTAAATGGATGGCAGAGGGAAGGCAGACGCAGTTCTAAAATGGTATATTGAAACAGGCATCTGTTATCGCAGCCTCGCTGTAATCTACAACATCATAACATCCTTTTTCAGGAGCAACATCAAAGAAAAATTAGAAGAAGAAGAAGAAGAAGAAGAAGAAGAAGAAGAAGAAGAAGAAGAAGAAGAAGACGTAAAATAAGATAAAGAAGAAGACATAAAACAAGAACAACAAAAAAAAAGCTTGAAACAATGACTTACCCGGGCTTTCAATTCTCGCCCTCTTAGTCAAGAGATCAGTGTCCAACCACTCAGCCACATCTATATATCTAGCAGGCAATTTTGAATCCATCCATCTTTAAGTCATAATTTTGTTCGTACCGTCTTGCCCAGAACTCACACAAAGCACTACTCCCCCAACACAACACATCTCATCGAAAAACATCACACTTCATTGCAACACATCAGTCATCTTTGCAACACGGTACTCCTTGTTACAATGCAGAATTCCTCATCGCAAGAAAGCGGCCCTAACCGTAACAATGGACTCCTTTTCTCAGCAAAGTGGCCCTATTAGACACACAATCGCAGACAGATTAACTGTCTCCGGCACGTTGACACGAATCGATCAGGTCGATAGATGTCAAGCGTCTGATTGATTCGTTATCCATGATTGATCGCGTACAGCGCATTCTATTCCATCTATGTAAATGTTGTACACGTGGATTGAACATGGAGGTTTTGCTCGTTAATGTTATAGTTGGCAACATTGTGTTCACTCAATCGGGTGGGCAAATGGGGCATGAAATGGGGGGGGGGGGTTGAAAGTAGAATGGGCGTAGCAGTGGTGAAATGGAAGAGAGGGTCGAGGGATGATTACATTGTCTCCTGAGATCTCAGACTTCCACTTTGTACCATTGTTTAACAAGCCACCAATTTCAAGGGTTTCCTAGCTACAAACCGATTACAACAATGCATATGGCGCCCTGCTATAACCGAAGCGGTAATTGACGGTTTAAGCTAGTCGATATTTGTCTGGAAGACATTAAAAAAAAAAACACTTGATAAAATTCACGAGCTAAATACAGATTTTGGATACAACAAATTGAGTTACATTCTACGAAGAAACAAAAGCACAAGACGAGCTAAAAGCCAAACGAAGAGCAGTGATATAATATATGCCATGCCACTGTAGCATATCTTGTAATTAGAGAACAGATAATTTATAAAAAGAGGGAGCAACGCCAGAAGAAAAAAGAGCAAACAAACACCTTCTATTGAAAAAAGACCCTTAACCCAAAAGGAAAGTCGATCATATAATAGACAACTGACCAACAAAGAAGAATGAATGTATACAATTATCAGGGAGCGTTGAAGAACTCTCCACCATAGAAACATTTATTTCAGGAATTGTGCTTCACGTACAGACATAATAAAATACATTGAAAAGAAGAACACGGAGAACAAGGAAGACAAAAGGAAAAGAACACGTTTCATATGGCCTATCCAATACAGTGTATATTTTTCTTTATTTTTTCATTATGTGTGTACAAGATGCTGAGCAGCGGTCAGCGACCCATAACTGGCTGTTTGCGTCATGTCAGCGACGCAAAGCCGACTGCTTGCGTCAACGTCAGCGACCCATAGCAGGCTTGTAGCGTCATGGTCAGCGACCCATAGCTGGCTGCTAGCGTCAGGGTCAGCGACCTATAGCTGACTGCTAGCGTCATGACCAGCGACCCATAGCTGACTGCTAGCGTCATGACCAGCGACCCATAGCTGACTGCTAGCGTCAGGGCCAGCGACCCAGAGCTGCAAAGGTCATTCTACACCTCCACGCGGTGATCCTGGATGTAACTGAGTAGACTGGCTAAGGAGAAGGGCCCGAAGAGAGAAGGCTAACCCTGAACGGAAAAATGCTTACTGGTCGGATGTGTTGGACCGAGAGGTGCAAATATTACAGTCAAGCTGTACACTATGACACAACACATTCCGTTCTCCGGACAACATACTGCTACTTGCAAAACCCTTTTCAGGGCTTCGTATCGACAGATTTTTTTTTTTTTTTTTTTGCGTTCGCCTTTGTTCTCTAAGGAGGTGTGCGTTGCACTACAGTCTTCATTTTGAGCCTGTCGACCCAGTGCATCCGACTTCAGCATTATTTTTTTTATGTAAGGGTCTGTTTCATTCTGCATATTCTAAGGGTTTGCTTCCCCGGGGTAGCGGCCGGTACTGTGATGGGGATCGAACCCAGCACCTTTGAGTTGTGAGCCGTGTCCCTTAACCACTAGGCCACGCTGTCTATCATATCGAGAGAATGAGAACAAACAAAAAAGAGGAAGGAAAAGAAGAAAAAGAAGAAGAAGAAGAAAAAAAAAGAAGCTGAAGAAGACGACGAAGAAGTAAAAGAAGAAGAAGACGAAGATAAAGAAGACAATGAAGAAGAAGAAGAAAAAGAAGAAGAAGAAAATGACGACGAATATGAAGAAGACGACGAAGAAGTATAATAAGTAGTAGAAGAAGAAGAAGAAGAAGAAGAAGAAGAAGAAGAAGACAATGAAGATGAAGAAGACGACAAAGAAGAAGAAGGAGAAGAAGAAGAAGGAGAAGAAGAAGAAGGAGAAGAAGAAGAAGAAGAACAAGAAGAAGAAGAAGAAGACGATGGATGTACGTGCTCCTACACCATAAACCACTGGCTTGTTTGATCTATAATGCCTGCCCACCTAACGATCTGCCCACTTCGATATCCTCACATCTCCAAGACTTCTAAAGCGTGTTCATCGTTCTCATCTTGAGTTCTTGTTTCAGAGCCGTGCCGTACAATCACAACTATTATGGAACAAACCTTTAATCTTATTTTTTTGTAAGTACCCTGTTACACTTTTTCTAGTTAAATTATTTAACACGACGTCTATGTATCATGGCTGTTGTTGTATGTGAAAACCCATAATGAGTAGGTTTCTCTTGTGTGTGTCCTGAAAAGGACGTTAAGTGGCGTGTTGCAGTAGCTTTCTTCGAATCCCGAGTGTGCTGGGGAAGGTAGATCCGGGTCCTTCAGTTGGTTGTGCTATGTACGGCTTCATCTGCTTGGCAATAACTACTAAGGGGATAATGTCGATCCCTCACCTCATTTGTCAGGCTGCCATGAAAACAGCCCGTTTCCAGGGAGGGCTACTAGAGCGCCTAGGTGAGGGTCTTGACCAGTATGTTTTGCCTGACCCTGACTAACATGTCTGGCCAGTATGTTTTGCCTGACACTCACTAACATGTCTGACCAGTATGTTTTGCCTGACCCTCATTAACATGTCTGACCAGTATGTTTTGCCTGATCCTGAATAACATGTCTGACCAGTATGTTTTGCCTGATCCTGACTAACATGTCTGACCAGTATGTTTTGCCTGACCCTGACTAACATGTCTGACCAGTATATATACCTGACAAGACGTTAGTCATCCTCCAAATATCATGGCGATCGAGTGCTCGGTCCTCGCGACAAAGAAACTGTGCGATTTCCGCTATTGATACGCTCTAGTCAACTTAACAGTAAATGTATACTTGAATTACTTTTAGAGAAGAGAAAACGTCGAGGGATGAAAGAACCACACACACACCTCAAAATAATGTACCTAGTACAAGAAAGTCTCTAAAACTTCATCCCCAACAGCAGTGCCTGCTAGAAGAATCTATCAGAAGTATTAGAAGGACTTGACATTCAAGAACATGCTGTAGCTTACGTTTTACAAAATGAAATACAAAAAGATCCGTAGTCAGAGAGAGAGAGCAGTGTGCTGTTTGTGTGTGGTATCCACGCTGAGAAAATGTATTGTGTATTGTTGCGTGCAGGCATTCCTTGCCAGGCTTTTAACTCGCTTGGGTTGTATGTTTCATACAACGTCTTGGCATGCTTCGACACACATTTCAGACCCGTCAATTTTATGAAATAATTGCGTTCAACATGTCAGAGGTTAAAAGTGTTGGCCTTATTTTAAGGGTCGTGGGTTTGTTAATATAACATCTGATCGTATAATGATGATTGATTGTCTCTCTTCTGTTTCTGAGAATCGGCGTCACTGCTCTCCGGGCATACACATAGGTGCTCAGTCTGTCTCAAAAAATGACTCAGGGTATGGATGCTGATGGTTCATATATTTCGCTGGTTGTACACTCCCTAGATCCGACTTCTCGTGTCCCACTCCGCCGGAACCTGATTCAATGTCAAAACTTTGCAGCCCGTGGATTGCTGGTTCATCGATTGCAGTGTCCTCATCCAGCAGGCGGTCATTGATTGATTTCAAAATGTCATTTCTTTCCGTCACGATCGTGCCCGTGATGGGAGTTTATGACGCCAAGAGGTCAGTTCTTTCATTGCTCTGAACCCCCGAAAGACTAGGACAGTAGATCCATATCAACCCCTGGAGGTTTGAGGCTTCAACAGCTGCAATCTTCTTAAGTACGGCTTGCGCGTCTGTCACGATGCCTTCCCTCGTTAATGAAGTCTCAGATATCCATCGCAGAGCTGAGGTCACTGCCTTCGTCTCCATTCTTAAGCTTGAGGTTGTTGACATGTATGGCCCACTCTGCTCAGAAACTACCTGTCCTCTCATTCTAGCTGAGCTCTCACGATGCCTTCCCTCGTTAATGAAGTCTCAGATATCCATCGCAGAGCTGAGGTCACTGCCTTCGTCTCCATTCTTAAGCTAGAGGTTGTTGACATGTATGGCCCACTCTGCTCAGAAACTACCTGTCCTCTCATTCTCGCTGAGCTCTCACGATGCCTTCCCTCGTTAATGAAGTCTCAGATATCCATCGCAGAGCTGAGGTCACTGCCTTCGTCTCCATTCTTAAGCTAGAGGTTGTTGACATGTATGGCCCACTCTGCTCAGAAACTACCTGTCCTCTCATTCTCGCTGAGCTCTCACGATGCCTTCCCTCGTTAATGAAGTCTCAGATATCCATCGCAGAGCTGAGGTCACTGCCTTCGTCTCCATTCTTAAGCTAGAGGTTGTTGACATGTATGGCCCACTCTGCTCAGAAACTACCTGTCCTCTCATTCTCGCTGAGCTCTCCTGTTGCCTCATTCTCTGCATTCCTTGCCTAAGGTTATGATGACTCTCTGGTACTCTCTCGTTCTATTCCCTATGTGCACCATTCTTCCCCTTGGCTATCGTCTCAGCTGGAGTGACGTGTCCGATTGTTTTCTTTGCCTGTGCTATTCATCTCTGGATTCTTGAACCCTTAATGTCAGAGGTATTACTGAACAGAGGGTGCCGCGTGTCTGTTCGTGACACGCATATTGGCTTTGACTTTTGTCAGTTTATGTATTGATGTCACTGATAACAATCCCAGCACGTATCGCATCCTTACGATCGAGGTATCTATTGTGAACCAGAACCAGAACCAGTCGCATACCTTCATTCTGGATGCGTTCCAATCTTTCACACTGTGTTCTTGATAGTGTGCGGATGTCTAGTCCGTAATCGATAACCGACAACACGACCTGACGAAATAAGATGAACATGACGCGATGTTCCACGTCTGCAGCAGCCATGATCTTGAGTGCTCGTAACCCTCGCTTACATCTTTGTACGGTCTGGTCAACATGACAATCAAAGGAGAGACTGCGATCAAAAGTCACTCCGAGGTATTTCAACCTGTCGCACCTGTCAATGGTGCAACCATCAAATGTGATGTCATGGAGTTCAGCATTTACTATGGAATTATTCAAATAGCACCCCACCATACAGGTTTTACTCGGATTGATCTTCGAGCTTGATTTGCCACATCACTGTGACATTGCTTGCAGGGTTTCCTGGATGTATTTAACCAGCCCTTGCCTGTCTGAGCCAGTCATGCATGTCAGGATGTTATCTGCAAATGTTAAGCAGTCCTGGACATATTCGCCTCGATTCTGATGTTCAGGAACCCACACGGAGTGCTACTGTTCTTTCCATCAAAGCAGATGATATCCATAAGAGGTGTAAAGGTATTCTACCATCGGGTTGTATAGGTCTTCTACAATGGGATGTAGAGTACTTCTACCGTGTGGTGTAGAGGTCTTCTGCAATCGGATGTAGAGATCTTCTAGAATGGGATGTAGAGATCGTCTACAATGGGATGTAGAGATCTTCTACCATGGGATGTAGAGGTCATCTACCATAGGGTGTAGAGGTCTTCAACCATGGGATGTAGAGGTCTTCTACCATGGGATGTAGAGATCTTCTACCATGGGATGTAGAGGTCATCTTCCATAGGGTGCAGAGGTCTTCAACCATGGGATGTAGAGGTCTTCTACCATGGGATGTAGAGGTCTTCTACCATGGGATGTAGAGGTCTTCTACCATGGGATGTAGAGGTCTTCTACCATGGGGTGTGGAGATATTCTACCATGGGCTGTAAAGTACTTCTACCGTGTGGTGTAGAGGTCTTCTGCCATCCGGTGTAGATATCTTCTGCAATGGAGTGTAGAGGTCTTCTACCGTGGGATCTAGATGTCTTCTACCATGTGGTGTAAAGGTCTTCTGCCATCGGGTGTAGAGGTCTTCTGCAATGGGGTATAGAGCTATTCTACCAAGCGATGTAGAGTTCGTCTACCATGGGATGTAGAGGTCTTCTACCACATAGTGTAAAGGTCTTCTGCCATCCGGTGAAGATGTCTTCTACCATGGGATGTAGAGCTCGTCTACCATCGGGTGTATGGGTCTTCTGTCATGGGGTGTAGATGCCTTCTACCACGGGATGTAGATGTCTTCTACCATGGGATGTAGCTGTCTTCTACCATAGGGTGTAAAGGTCTTCTACCGTAAGGTGTAGAGGTTTTCTACCATGGATGGTTGAGAAGGTCAACATGTAATTCACGATACAGACTTCCAGATTGTGCATCATCAGGCATGTAGAAGTTTAGGGGATGGAAGTACAGGAATGGTAAAACGAGTGGCTGTTGGGCAGAGCTGAATCCAGACCACCAAATGATCTTCCAAAACCCTCTAACAACAGATAATAATAGCTGTCCATCGTTGTCGATGAGGACCGCCGACATCATCCTTGTCACAGATTTCCCTGTTGGGTGTGGGTGCGCATGTGGCTGAACAGGCCAATGCAAGCACGAAAACATCTGCTACATATCGTGCACACGAGGTTTGTAGAAGGGGATGGTGTTCCCGCTGCTCGGGATTTCCGCGTCTCGCGTCTGTTCTGGGCTTTCACAACACGGTCATCTTCACCAGCAGCTACACCCGATTTGGCTGCGCTTCTCCAGTCAGATCTGTTTTTCGAAAGACATTCCCAGGTGTCGATGTCCATCTGGCAACTTTTTAGTGAGTCCTTCAGACCGTCTTTAAAACGTTTCTTTGGGCGCCCTCTCTCGCGCCATACCTCTCTCAGCTCGCCGTAGAGAAGCTTCTTTAGGAGCCGCTCGTCTGACATACGGACGAGGTGTCCGGCCCATCCTAGTCGTGCTTTTTCTAGCAGTGCATGGATGCTGGGCATGTTAGCCCTCGAGAGAACCTCGATGTCAGTGACACGATCTTGCCATCGGATGTGGAATATTCGCCTCTTGCAACCTGTGTGGAAGTGGTTTAACCTCCTTGCATGTCCAGAGTATACAGTCCAGCTTTTGCAAGCGTATAGTAGGGTTGGAATGATGGTTGCACGGTAGACTTTGAGTTTGGTCTTGACGCTGATGCCACGACGTGCCCAGACCATCGAGCGCATTCTACCAAAGGCTGTGCTGGCCTTTGCTATTCTGCTTGCCACCTCATCGCCTAGGCTGACAGCGAGCTGCCCAGATATGTGAATTTGTCTACGGCATTCAACGTCTGCCCGCTGACTGTAGTCTCTGGTTTTGTGTACGGCATGCCTGGTGCTGGTTGGTACATGACCTCTGTTTTTTTGGCATTTAGGGTCAGACCAAAATTTTCGCATGCGGCACAGAACCGGTCCATTCCAACCTACATTTTCAGTTCTGAGTTGCTCATTAGAGCGCAGTCGTCAGCAACAGATAACATGGATGACATATTGAGGGCGAACGACAAGGCAATCCTCGTGATAACATTGGAAACACGATGTCTGACGTCGTGCCGAGGACAGGGGAAGTAAGTACGTATTCCAATCGATTTGAAACCCAAAAAAATCATTCGATACAGCAAGTGAGAAAATATGATCGAAACACAACAAACATGTCTAAACAAGAAATGTATCAAAACAATCACGCGCGAATAAAAAAGTCATAAAACATAGTAGCAGAAGTACTGGTTCCTATTGTCAACAAATGGCTTAAGTGCTAACCTGGTATTTTGGGAGAAGGAATGGGCTGAAACTGGAAACCCCAAACTGCGAGAGGAATCTTGAAATAGGATTTATTGAGTCCCCCCCCCGCATGAAAGACGCAATGTTCGGTCGGAGAGTTCTAATATAACCTTAACATGGGACTACAAAAGGCGGACATTAGTAATAAGTATTGGATACAAGAATATATAAAAAATTGACATAAAATTAGAGGTGCTTGAACGAAGAAAGTGTAGGCATTCACAACTGTTTTAATAAGGAACAATTTATTGATAATGATACATTGTGAACTTCCCGTGTAGTTCACCGGAGTATTTGTGAATGACAAGGACAAGAATAGCACCAATACCCCACAGAGAGCATGTCTTAAGAGGCGACTAACTGTGTGACATGGCATAACACCGGCCATGGTTAGGTGGTTTGTTAAGAGCAACATAGATGGCGCCTAACAGGTTGTGGGTCTACTTTTCTCTAGCGTTTATTAAGACGTGCTCATATATTAGTTAACCAATCTCCACGGCAAATGTCCCAATGCAGCGGAGTAATAAGCTGCTCGAGCCTACGACACTAAACATTAAATCTTCCTCCCGGTTACATCCAGCTGACGTCTCTGTAGAAGTACAGGTTGATTAAGACTAAGGCATTGTGAACGTGATTGGAATAGAAAGCAATGTTTAAAACAAATGAGTTTCTAGAGGTCGTTGATAATCACTTAAATGCTTAATTTTGTTATCACTCAAGTTGTTTCAATGGACTTGCATGTCACAAGAGCCGACAAGAGAGTAGTGCATGGGGCTGGCAACTATTTCATGTAAAATAAAACATTGCTATGATACCGTACTGCATTTTGACTGAAATAATATTTTCTTAAAATCACGTAAGGGAAGCCAAATACAGTGTTGGACCGACGCTTCAAGTAGGACTCCAACCACGTTGTCATAAAAACTGGTTAAGGGAAGCCAAATACAGTGTTGGACCGACGCTTCAAGTAAGACTCCAACCACGTTGTCATAAAAACTGGTTAAGGGAAGCCAAATACAGTGTTGGACCGACGCTTCAAGTAAGACTCCAACCACGTTGTCATAAAAACTGGTTAAGGGAAGCCAAATACAGTGTTGGACCGACGCTTCAAGTAGGACTCCAACCACGTTGTCATAAAAACTGGTTAAGGGAAGCCAAATACAGTATTGGACCGACGCTTCAAGTAAGACTGCAACAAGGTTTTCATAACAACTGGTTAAAGAAAGCCAAATAAGTGTTGGACCGACACTTCAACAGATTGAACGAAGATAAAACTATTATATATATACAAAGTATATATATGAATGCGCCTAGCAATCTCAACACTCAGAACATTTTTTGTGAAAACACAAAGATCGCAAAACTACACAATGTACTTCGATATGTTCCAGCAAGGTTCCAGCTGAATTTGTGGTTTTTCCTTTAGTAAGGACATTTCTGTAAATAGATTTCGGAATGCGCGTTTGTGACGATGGTTTGTTTGTATAGGAAAAGGAAACAGCAGATAATGTGGACAATAACGTTAGATAACAATGAAGGATCCGTACCCTAGTTTACACAATACATTAACATAACCAGACAGAAATAGCCACTATATCGACATGAAGTATTTACAGGAAGTGACATGCAACCTAATCCATGTATTGCCTTTTCCTCTGCACCGGTTCAAGTATAGCACTAAAGCTTATCTGGTAAACCATAAATTGACAATCTGTCAGTCCGTTAAACTGGAGTTGAGTTCCTAAACTGGTTATTATTGGGGACTTACCAAGCATTCACTGTATCTGTCTATCGCCTGTCCTGGGGGATTGCTGATTTAGGGTCCGATGTTCCCCTCAAGAACTTTGACTTTATTTGCTACTATATAGTTTTGAGAGGCAAAAGGATTTATGATAACAATTTGGAATGTATCATCATCATGAGCATTGTCGATTGGGCATGACATTATTGATCACCATATTCTTCTGTTTATGGTTTTCTGTAGTATTGGTATGCCCTTTTCTATTAGCGTTTCGCTCGTGTTGTATTTCTGAATCCCTCTTTAACCCCCCCCCCCCCCTTTATTCTTCCTGAACAAAACAGGGAATAACCATCACGTCCGATGGCGACTTTAACTAGAATAATAACTTGGAATACTTGAAATGATGGTATTCATACAGGCAGGTTATTCATATTGCCAGGTAGCTGTAAGCTATCCGTAGTAAGTTCTTATTATGGTTTCACTTCCTGTGGTTTAAAATGATGGGAGGAGAAAAGGGCGTATTGGGTGGGAACTTCAATCATTTCTCGACCCCCAACACCGGTTAACAACCTGGTGTTCTCGATTTTCAGCTACCAATGGATGTTTTCCTATGCACATCGTGTACACGGGACCTTCGAGTTTATCGTGCGTCTCCGATAGGACAAGGCGCTTGCTCACATATCCTTTGAGACAAAAGTGTTGCTTGAAATTTTCCGGTTTCAGACTCCCGTTGTTGCGTGTTTTTGTTCGTTTCTTAGAAATGGGCGTCTTGCTTCTCAATTTTAAGGAACTCCCCCCCCCCCCCCCCCACTCCCTCCACATCATTCGGTCTGCAGCTATCCTTCTTATGATGTCTAGATCTGGTTCATGATTTGAATTTAGGTTGTTTTTATTATTCCGAGATCAAGCTTGAGCAGTGCATGACCAGCAGGGGTCAAGGACCCATAGCTGACTGCTAGCGTCATGGCCTGTGCGCCAGAGCTGCCATGACCCCTCTACACCGTGATCCTGGATAACAGGCTGCAACAGAGCAGGCTGGCTAAGTAGAAGGGATGGCTGCTGAAGTTCGATGTGTTTGATCGAAAGGTGCAAATATCGCAATCAAACTGTGAACCAGAACACAATCTATTTCGATGTCCGGACTACTTTCCGTTACTCCCAAAGCTCTGTTCGGGGCTTGGTAGTGGAAGATTGAGAGTGAACGAAGAAGAGAAGAAGAAGAAGAAGAAGACCGGCCATTACCCCGGGGAAGCAAACCCTTAGAAAATGCAGGAGGAAGCAGACCCTTACATAACATACATGATGAAGTCGGATGCACTGGACCGACAGACGCAAAATAAAAACCACAGTACAACGCACACCGCCTTGGAGATTACAGAAATAAGGCGAACGCACAAAAAAAGAACCAAAAAAAAGAACAAAACAAAAAAAGAACCAAAAAAAATTTAAAATGTTCAAGTTGTCCCTCTTGACACTTCATCAGCCTTTCCTCTGTGGACCGTATATGCCAGATCTGGTGTAATGGTGTCTCATTCGGATAGAGCTGAAGCAGTCCATTTGACTAGGTAATAGGTAGTGTTAAGAGTCTACATTTGTGAAGGTATCACTTTATTCGGGGGACCCAGTGGTATCCAGATAAGGTGTTCGCCTCGGTTGCTGGAGGTCGCGGGTTCAAATCATGGTTGAGACCGGTATTTCTCACGTGGATCATCCGGAAAATGTTTCCCCTGATCTTTGAATAGTGAGATCAGACACCCGTGTGCAGTGGCGCGCACGTTAAAAATAACTTATCAGTTGGAAATCGAAACGCGTAGGCCTAACGCCCGCTGCTCGGGCACAATTCATGTAAAAAATCTACTCAAATTATTCTAGGGATATTCGCCCTACAGAGAACATGTCGCAAAAAAGGGGACTGTGTGGCTATAACTCCAGGTCTTGTTTATGTGGTTAGCGGAGTGGCTGCGAAGGCGCCTGAGAGGCTTTTGCGTCTACCTTGCTCTAATTTACGCTTTCGCCTCCACCAGTCTTCATAAATAGGCGATCGTACATGCCAAAGGCTAACAATTGCTGGGATTGACTTGAAAAGTCACCAGTGGATTTTCACCTGCCAAAAAAAATATGAAACTTCTAACGACATAAGTGGACTAAGGACAGATATGTGTGTGTATATATATATATATATTATGCTCGCGCCCACGATGACAGACACCTTCAGATTACTGGAGCTTGGAATACCCATAAAGTACCGCACAGGTGGCAAGTTACTCAATCCCAGAAGAATGAAGGTCAAAACCAAAGTGGCCGGCGACAAAATCAGGGAACTTGAATTTGCTGACGACTGCTCTCTAATGAGCAGCTCAGAACTGAACATGCAGGTTAGAATGGACCGGTTCTCTGCCGCGTGCGAAAATTTTGGCCTGACCATAAATGCCAAAAAAATAGAGGTCATGTATCAACTAGCACCAGGCACGCCGTACACAAAACAAAAGACTACAGTCAGCGGGCAGACGCTGAATGTCGTAGACAAATTCACATATCTAGGCAGCACGCTGTCGAGATCTGTCAATCTAGACGATGAGGTGGCAATCAGAATAGCAAGGGCCAGCACAGCCTTTGGTAGAATGCGTTCGATGGTCTGGGCACGTCGTGGCATCAGCGTCAAGACCAAACTCAAAGTCTACCATGCAACCATCATTCCAACCCTACTTTACGCTTGGAAAAGCTGGACTGTATACTCTTGACATGCAAGGAGGTTAAACCACTTCCACACAGGTTGCCTGAGGGGAATATTCCACATCCGATGGCAAGATCGTGTCACTGACATCGAAGTTCTCTCGAGGGCTAACATGCCCAGCATCCATACACTGCTAGAAAAAGCCCGACTAGGATGGCCCGGACACCTCGTCCGTATGTTAGACGAGCGGCTCTCAAAGAAGCTTCTCTTCGGCGAGCTGAGAGAGAGATGGCGCGAGAGAGGGCGCCCAAAGACACGTTTTAAAGACATTCTGAAGGACTCACTGAAAAGTTGCCAGATAGACATCGACACCTGGGAATGTCTTGCGCAAAACAGATCTTACTGGAGAAGCGCAGTCAAATCGGGTGTAGCTGCCGGTGAAGACGACCGTGTTGTGAAAGCCCAGAGCAGACGCGAGACTCGGAAATCCCAAACAGCGGGAACACCATCACCTTCTACAAACCTCGTGTGCCCGATATGCAGCAGATGTTTTCGTGCTCGCATTGGCCTGTTCAGCGACATGCGCACCCACACCCAACAGGGAAATCTGTGGCAAGGATGATGTCAGCGGTCCTCATCGACAACGATTGATATATATATATATCACCTTATTCAGATTCAGTGAAACGAGTCTACACTTGGCTAGGTGCCCCAAATCCCCTTCCTTGTCGCCTTACCTTCTAGAGCTGTAGGTCAAGTACCCATGTACAGCTGAATACACTTAAACATTTTAAAATGGGAAAATGACCAGGTCCCATTTCCACGAGAGATAATTGCTGTCAGACCGACCACTTAATGGTTCATTCTCCCAAAACCAGACTAAATAAAATATACTTACAGTACGCTGTCACGACTATTGTAAAACATTTGTGAACCGTACCTTCTCCAGCCCGTGGATTAATGTAGTCCCTTTCATGCAGAACGTCAATTTGGATCGATGATTTCCCCTTATAAATTGCAACTAGTTCAGATTGTATGTGATATATTAATGAGCCATATTCCTGCCTTTATTGTTGGCCCAACGAGAAGCTGAGCTTGGTGTAATCGTAACAAAATGCCTTTGACAATGAATATTTGTAAATCTTTCATATCTTCAGCAGACCGTGCATTTCTAGCTGACAATATGTTATGGTGAATTGATTCTAGAAGTGGTCATAGCGAAAGTGTCAAAGCACAATTTACAAAAAATAGGGTTCAAGAGCGAATAGGGTTAAAGATATGAATAATTGTAGTGCGGGACATTAATAAAAAAAAATTACTTCAAACCAATTCATCTCCCCGGGGAGCATATATCGCCAACATATATTTGCGGTTAAATCAAATGT
Organism: Ariolimax columbianus; assembly: GCA_036924085.1. Classification (NCBI taxonomy): domain Eukaryota; kingdom Metazoa; phylum Mollusca; class Gastropoda; order Stylommatophora; family Arionidae; genus Ariolimax; species Ariolimax columbianus. The sequence continues at coordinate 83,774,114 of JAVGWX010000012.1, forward strand.
TGACATGACAAAATACATTGAAGTTTGTGGTTTTAAGTTTGTCTGGTTGGAAGATTGTGTGGTTGGAAAATTGTGTGGTTGGAAGATTGTGTGGTTGGAAAATTGTGTGGTTGGAAGATTGTGTGGTTGGAAAATGGTGTTGTTGGAAAATTGTCGGGTTTTAAGTTTGTCTGGTTGGAAGATTGTGTGGTTGGAAGATTGTGTAGTTGGAAGATTGTGTGGTTGGAAGATTGTGTAGTTGGAAGATTGTGTAGTTGGAAGATTGTGTGGTTGGAAGATTGTGTAGTTGGAAGATTGTGTAGTTGGAAGATTGTGTGGTTGGAAGATTGTGTAGTTGGAAGATTGTGTGGTTGGAAGATTGTGTAGTTGGAATATTGTCGTTTAAGTCTGTGTGGTTGAAAGATTGTGTGATTGGAAGATTGTGTAGTTGGAAGATTGTCTGGTTGGACGATTGTATGGTTGAAAGATTGTCTGGTTGGAAGGTTGTCTGGTTGAAAGATTGTCTGGTTGGAAGATTGTCTGGTTGAAAGATTCTGCACGATAGGGTAGCGAGCCCTATGCCCAATCTTTCCGTCTCCTTCTGCAACATGCAATGCATCTTTAGTGTCACAATTAAATAGAATGACATAAATTGAGACTTGTAATTTAGGATATCAAAGTAAAAACACAAGTTTATAAACAAGAGGGATAAAAACGACAATAATAACAACGACAAGGATAAAAACGACAATAATAACAACGACAAGGATAAAAACGACAATAAAAACGATAAGATGAACACGACAATGATAAAAACGTCAAGGATAAACACAACAAGTTTAACTACGACAAAAACCAAAACCGCGAGATTAAAAATGACAAGACCAATACAAAATCAATCAATGTGAAAGCACTACAAAATATTAGAACATGTCCCACAAGTTGAAGATACTAGCAACAAAGATGTCCCTCCTTGAAGATATTAGCAACGACGATGTCATTCCAGAATCCATAGGAAAATGACTTTATGAAAGCTTTTATGTAATTGTATTTGTAAGTTAGGGTCAAATCTTGCGTTTGCAAATCCCCCCCCCCCCCCCCCCCCCCAAATAAGGTACACAGCAGACACTTTTAGGACAGGTACAAATCCCATGATAATACACCTGAGTGAATGCTTAGGGACAGCACTGTGACATTTGGATAATTTTTGACAATTTGACACAATACTTGCAAATTGTATATATGTTGTTGATATGTGTATTTATCTGCAGATAGATGTATAATTGTGCGTGTTTATGTGGATGTGTATGGATTTGTGTACGTATGTGTATATTGTGTGTGTGCCTATGTGTGGGCGTGTGTCTGTGTATGTATGTATGTGTGTATATGTAGGTAAATATGTGTTTATTCTGGAATATCACATACGCCAATTAGCGAGTCAGTGGTCAATTCAAATCAAATGTTCCATATGTAATATAATGTGAATACACTACAATAAAGGACATGTGATACAATACAGCAGGGAACATGTGATACAATACAGCAGTGAGAACATGTGATACAATATAGCAGGGAACATGTGATGCAATACAAAAGAGAGAATATGTGATATACTACAGCAGAGAGAACATGTGATACAATACAGCAGAGAACATGTGCTAGAATACAGCAGAGAACATGTGATACAATACAGCAGAGACCATGTGATACAATACAGCAGAGACCATGTGATACAATACAGCAGAGAACATGTGATACAATACAGCAGAGAACATGTGATAGAATACAGCAGAGAACATGTGATACAATACAGCAGAGACCATGTGATACAATACAGCAGAGCACATGTGATACAATACAGCAGAAAACATGTGATACAATACAGCAGAAAACATGTGATACAATACAGCAGAAAACATGTGATACAATACAGCCGAGAATATGCGATACAATACAGTAGAGAACATGTGATACAACAGAGAACATGTGATACATTACATCATGATAAAACGCTTGTAAAACTCTGCCGGTACAAATACATATGAATCTCACTTGAATTTATAAAACTTTTAGCTGTGACATCTGTGTGTGTGTCAGTCATAGACTGGCAGATGCTGAGAAGCGGTTATTTCAACTTGGATATGACTCGAATTCTGATTTAGAATATTTTACACAAAGGCAACAACGCGCATGCGCGACCTTTTGGTATTTCCAACAGAAAGAAAGTCCCAATCTGGTCACTCGCCATTGGTTCAAATTTTTGGTCGTCGACTTGACTTCGCTGAAGAGGTTTCGGTTGACCTGGCTTCGGCTTTAACTGTTCCCCTAATCCCATTCTCTCGAATCACGCATTCCTCAACCCCCACCCACCGTTATCCATGTAAGTTTAGACCCCACAGATCTAGATGATATCGTTATGTCCTTTATTCCTGTCCATCACAAATCCGTCAACCCAGTCTCACCAATAATAATAGCTGTCCATCGTTGTCGATGAGGACCGCCGACATCATCCTTGTCACAGATTTCGCTGTTGGGTGTGGGTGCGCATGTGGCTGAACAGGCCAATGCGAGCACGAAAACATCTGCTACGTATCGGGCACACGAGGTTTGTAGAAGGGGATGGTGTTCCCGCTGCTCGGGATTTCCGCGTCTCTCGTCTGTTCTGGGCTTTCACAACACGGTCATCTTCACCGGCAGCTACACCCGATTTGGCTGCGCTTCTCCAGTCAGATCTGTTTTGCGCAAGACATTCCCAGGTGTCGATGTCTATCTGGCAACTTTTTAGTGAGTCCTTCAGACCGTCTTTAAAACGTTTGTTTGAGCGCCCTCTCTCGCGCCATCCCTCTCTCAGCTCGCCGTAGAGAAGCTTCTTTGGGAGCCGCTCGTCTGACATACGGACGAGGTGTCCGGCCCATCCTAGTCGGGCTTTTTCTAGCAGTGCATGGATGCTGGGCATGTTAGCCCTCGAGAGAACATCGATGTCAGTGACACGATCTTGCCATCGGATGTGGAATATTCGCCTCAGGCAACCTGTGTGGAAGTGGTTTAACCTCCTTGCATGTCCAGAGTATACAGTCCAGCTTTCGCAAGCGTATATTAGGGTTGGAATGATGGTTGCACGGTAGACTTTGAGTTTGGTCTTGACGCTGATGCCACGACGTGCCCAGACCATCGAGCGCATTCTACCAAAGGCTGTGCTGGCCTTTGCTATTCTGCTTGCCACCTCATCGTCTAGGCTGACAGATCTCGACAGCGTGCTGCCCAGATATGTGAATTTGTCTACGGCATTCAGCGTCTGCCCGCTGACTGTAGTCTCTGGTTTTGTGTACGGCATGCCTGGTGCTGGTTGGTACATGACCTCTGTTTTTTTGGCATTTATGGTCAGGCCAAAATTTTTGCATGCGGCAGAGAACTGGTCCATTCCAACCTGCATGTTCAGTTTTGAGTTGCTCATTAAAGCGCAGTCGTCAGCAAATACAAGTTCCCTGATTATATCGCCAGCCACTTTGGTTTTGGCCTTCGTTCTTCTGGAATTGAGTAACTTGCCATCTGTGCGGTACTTTATGGGTATTCCAAGCTCCAATGATCTGAAGGCGTCTGTCATCGTGGCCGCGAACATCATGCTGAACAAAGTCGGGGCGAGTACACATCCTTGTTTTACTCCGTTTGATACTAGAAACGTTTTAGAGATTCCACCGCTGTCCAGTACACGAGCACACATGCCTTCGTGTAGCTGTTTCACCATTGTTATGAACTTGTTGGGGCAGCCAAACTTAGACATTATCATCCACAGCCCTCCTCTGTTTACTGTATCAAATGCCTTTGTCAAATCAATAAATGTGGTGTACAAGGCCTGATTTTGTTCTCGACACTTCTCTTGTACTTGGCGAGCGGCAAAAATCATGTCCACTGTTCCTCTTCCGGCTCTGAATCCACATTGGCTTTCTGTGAGGTGGTGGCTTTGTTCAAGGTGTTTGTTGAGCCTGTTTAGCAGTAAGCGCGCTAGGATCTTGCCTGCTACTGAGAGTAGAGATATTCCACGATGATTGTCGCATTCCTGACGGTTGCCTTTTCTTTTGTACAGGTGAACGATTGAGGCGTCCTTTAGCTCCTGCGGAATTTTACCTTCAGCCCACATGTGACAGAAGAGTTCAGTGATCCTTCTGGTGAGGGATGGGCCAGCTGTCTTATATATCTCTGCTGGTATTGCATCAGCTCCTGGAGCTTTTCCTATAGATAGTGAACTGATTGCCCTGTCGACTTCCTCCTCAGTAATGACTTCATCCAACGCCAGGTTCAGTTCCACCTGCGGCATTCGCCGGATAGCCTCTTCATTTATGGACGATGGGTAGTTTAGTATTTTGCAGAAGTGGTCTGCCCATCTGTCTAGAATCTGAACCTTATCTGTTAGCAGTACCCCATCCGCACTGCGAACTGGAGTATTACTAGAGGGCTGCGGGCCGTAGAGAGCTTTCAGTGCCTCGTAAAACCGTTTGGTGTCATGACGCTCGGCGAACATCTCAATTTCGTCCGTTCTTTTGCTGAGCCAGGAGTCTTGCATCTCTCTAAGCCTGGTCTGGACAGCTTTGCGAGCAGTATTGAAGGCAGCTTTTGCTGCCGGAGATTGTGTGTCCTTCTGGTATTCCCTGTGCGCTTCATGTTTTGCATCGAGAAGGCCCTGTATTTCTAGATCGTTCTCATCAAACCAGTCCTTATGCTTGCGCGTGAGTGGGCCAATGTGTTTAACAGCTGTGTCGTAGAGTGTGTTTCTCAGTGATGCCCAGTTCTCTTCGATGTCATTCTTTTCAAAACGAAGCTCAGATAGTCTGCCCTCAAGCTCTTCCTGGAAGCCTCCTCTCGTGGGTTCGTATTTCAGCTCAGAGACATTTAGCCTCCTAGGTGGTTTCTTTCCCTGGGGGCGCATTTTGGACTGGATCTTGAAGTTTAGCTTGGCAATGACAAGTCGATGGTCGGTCCAACATTCAGCACCACACATGCCCTTCGTTACCATAGCATCCGCTCGATCCCTACGTCTGATGATAATGTAGTCAATGAGGTGCCAGTGGCGGGACCTTGGGTGCATCCATGTGGTTCTATTTCGGACAGGTAGTCGGAAAGCTGTGTTTGTAATGAGTAGTTCATTTGCGGCACATGTCCTCAGAAGGAGCAGTCCGTTACTATTACATTTTCCGATACCATGTCTGCCAATGGCCCCCTCCCAGGCTGTATGGTCTGTGCCAACCCTAGCGTTAAAATCACCGAGGATGACCAGTTTGTCAGATTTGGGGACTGCAGCGATGAGCGCCTCAAGGTCCTCATAAAACTTATCTTTTGTTTCCTGAGGATTTGTCATTGTGGGTGCATATGCACTGATGAGTGTTGCATGGCGCCCTCCTATTAGGGGGAGACGCAGTGTAATCAGGCGGTCATTAATTCCTCTGGGCATGCTTGTGAGCTTGTTGACCATGTTGGTCTTGATGGCAAAGCCAACTCCAGCTTCACGGCGTTCTTCTTTGCTGCGGCCGCTCCAGAAGAAAGTATAACCAGCGCCTTCTTCTGTGATCTGCCCTTCCTCTGCCAGTCGTGTCTCGCTCAGGGCAGCTATGCAGATGTTGTATCTAGCCAGTTCCCTGGCGATCAGTGCTGTCCGTCGTTCGGGTCTGTTTGCTTTGGTGTTCTCCAGTAGCGTGCGGACATTCCATGTTGCAAGCGTGATGGGTAGTCTTCGTGATCGTTTTCTGCCTGTTCCGCCGCTGCAGTTTGGGGGCCCTGCCAGTTGCGAGCTGCTAGTCAGGGTGTGATCTGTAGGGTGATGTCGTGAATTGCGCAATATTAATAGCAATAATAGTGATCCGTCACAATAAAACAGCGAGCACTGCAAACTATACAACACGTGGGGCACATGTGGCAGCGTGAGTAGTTAGGCGTTCTTACATTATGTGGGTTCGTACTGCTCTCTTTCTATGCACCAAAACGGATTTATCTCTACACAGCGATGCTAGCACACTGTGTGAGTCTTGTGCGCCAGGTTGAGCAGTTTAATTCAATCGACTCCCAGAGAACGACATTGATGACAAAACTGTTGAGTCTTTCTATCGTTTCTAGTCCCCCGGAGCACTCCCCCGCCCCCCCCCCCCCCACCCGACGAGCACTTGTCTGTTGGGCTCACCGAATAATATGTCTCGGGATCGCTCATTGGACATGCGAACAACATATCAGTCCATCTAATCTAGGCCCTCTGCAACATGTGATACAATATAGCAGAGAACATATGATACAATACAGCAGAAAACATATGATACAATACAGCAGAGAACATGTGAAACAATACAGCAGAGAACATATGATACAATACAGCAGAGAACATGTGATACAATACAGCAGAGAACGTATGATACAATACAGCAGAGAACATGTGATACAATACAGCAGAGAACGTATGATACAATGCAGCAGAGAACATATGGTACAATATAGCAGAGAACATGTGATACAATACATAAGAGAGCGTGTGATAGAATACAGCAGAGAACATGTGATACAATACAGCAGAGAACGTATGATACAATACAGCAGAGAACATGTGATACAATACAGCAGAGAACGTATGATACAATGCAGCAGAGAACATGTGAAACAATACAGCAGAGAACATTTGATACAATACAGCAGAGAACATGTGATACAATACAGCAGAGAACGTATGATACAATACAGCAGAGAACATGTGATACAATACAGCAGAGAACGTATGATACAATGCAGCAGAGAACATGTGATACAATACAGCAGAGAACATATGGTACAATATAGCAGAGAACATGTGATACAATACATAAGAGAGCGTGTGATAGAATACAGCAGAGAACATGTGATACAATGCAGCGGAGAACATGTAATACAATGCAGCGGAGAACATGTGATACAATACAGCAAGGAGAACATGTGATACAATACAGCAGAGATAACATGTGATACAATACAGCAAAGAGAACATGTGATACAATACATCAGAGAACATGTGATACAATACATCAGAGAACATGTGAAACAATACAGCAGAGAACATGTGATACAATACATCAGAGAACATATGATACATTACATCAGAGAACATATGATACATTAGAAAACATGTGATACATTAGAAAACATGTGATACATTACGTCATGATAAAACTCTTGCAAAGATCATATTTAAAACTGTACGAGTACAGGTACATCTGTATCTCACTTGAATTTATAAAACTTTTAGCTGTGACATCTGTGTGTGTGTCAGTCATAGACTGACAGATGCTGAGCAGCGGTTATTTCAACTTGGATATGACTCGAGCTCTGATTTAGAATGTTTTACGCAAAGGAAACAACACGCATGCTCAGCATCTTCATACTGGTGTGAGTCTTGTATAACGTTATAAAGTTATAGAGGCAGCGAGGAAGGGATCTGGTCCACACTATTTCACATACCATGTGAGAATATGCTGGAGCTTATATGAACTTCATTCACCTTAATTAGTATAACTAATGTAACATGTTGGGATTGTTATCGGTGATATCCAGACATAAACTGGCACAAGTCAAAGCTTATATGCGTGTCACCACAGACACGCGGCAGCCTTTACACAGTAGTATCTCAGACATCAAGGGATCAAGAATCAAGAGAGGGTCGTGGATGGCACAGGCTGAGACAACAATCAGACACGTCACTCCAGCTGAGGCAATAGTGAAAGCAGATGAATGGGTCCACACTGGTGATAGAATGTTAGAGTACCAGAGAGTCATCATAACCTTAGGCAAGGAATGCAGAGAACGGAAAAACGAGAGAGCAGAGCACGAGGTGAATCAATAGATCACTGAGAACACCCAGGAGAGTGACGCTGTCATATACACCGACGGATTAATCGTGCGCAGTCGGACATCAGGCTGGGGTTTCTCGGCTAGAGTGAGAGGAGAGGTCGATGCTGAGCGCAGTAGGGCATACATGTCAATAACCTCCAGTATGAGAATGGAGATGGAAGCAGTGACCTCGGCACTGAAATGGATATCTGAGACTTCTATAACGCGCAAGCCGTACTTCAGAAAGTACAGAAGGGATGGCTTATGTACAAGTGGATAGCAGCTTTTAAGGCCTCAAACCTCCAGGAGTTGACCTGGATCTACTGTCCTGCTCATGCCGGGGTTCAGGGCAATGAAAGACCTGACATTATGGTTTCACAAGCTCCCATCATGGACAAATTAGTAATGGACAGAAGTGACATTTTGAAATCAATCAATGACCGCCTGCTGGATGAGGACACCGCAATAGATGAAGCAACAATCCACAGACTGCAAAGTTTCGACATTAAACAAGGTTCGAACGGAGTGGGGCGCATGAGAGGACGGAGCAGGAAAGTTTACAACCAGCGAGCTACAGGGACCATCAGCATCCATACCATACGCCATTTTATGAGAGAGACTGAGCACCTATGGGTATGCCCGAAGTGCAGTGACGTCGATTCTTAGAAACAAAAAGTTTAACTACTATGGGACAAACCTTTATTTTATAATGGTATGTGTATGTCTATGCATATTTGATTCATGCAATCTGACGATAGAAAACGAAACATTGTATGAATATGTTAGCATCAATAATTATGTCGGTAGCTGCACCCCTGCAGCTTCAATGGTTATATGTTCGCAAGAAAGGCTTCAGAATCAAACGCCAAGGTCAACTATGTAGCTCGTGCTGTCACCGGTCGTCTCAACTACGTCTTGCCACTGGACCAGAGCGGCTAAGGACGAAAGAGTGAGGTTGACAACAGCGCAAATCATCCCTACTTAATTCACTTAAGCGCAATGTGCAGTCCCACATACGGCTACCAGCGCCAAACATGGCGTCTGTCAAGAGCGCGCGAGAGCAGAATTTCGACTTGTGAAATGAAGTGCTTGAGGAAGGTCATCTGTGTTACCAGAAGAGACAGAATTCGGAACAACGACATTCGAAGAATGGTCGGCACTACGTCTTGTGTCGAATATATTTCCATGCAGAAAATAAGTTGGTTTGGTCATCTCATGAGAATACACCCTCATCAACTTCCACTGGTGGCTTACAACGCTGGTAGATCTGGCTACACGGCAAGGGGGAGGCCGCGAGGAATGTGGATAGATGCCATTAGAGTGATTGTGCAGCGACAAGGGCTCACATTGATCGACGCAACGCACTTAGCGCAGGATAGACGACTTAAGCTCCACACGACGCTAAACGGCACAAGTGGAAAGAGAACTAACTATTGCAGGTGAACCGCTGCCTCCTTGAAGGACTTGTACCTCTAACCTAAACTTCACTGCCTCCTTGAAGCACCTCTACCTCTAACCTAAACTTCACTGCCTCTTTGAAGCACCTCTACCTCTAACCTAAACTTCACTGCGTCCTTGAAGCACCTGTACTTCTAACCTGAACTCTACTGCCTCTTTGAAGTACCTGATTCTCTAACCTAAACTTCACTGCCTCTAACTTTATCTTAACTGTTTCCTAACAACCCTAACATATAACACATCGTAAATTGATCATTTATGTTTGTAATTCTGCTCCTCCCCCATGTTGTGTCCCGCAGTTTTACTTCACATTGTACGTGTTGAAGAAGTAATTCGTGCCAAAAGATCTATTTCTGGAACGAATGAAAATGTTGAATAAGACACCACTGTGCGAAATGAAGAGCCCAGTCCAGAAGTGTACTGATAACCCGTTGATTCATATATTGATTTCTAGTTGAATGTGATCGAATTGTATCATTCTTGCATTTATTAGCGAGCGTTGTGAGGAAGTGGGTAAATAACGTATTTCTGGGAATTAATTTTGAGCTGCAGGGGACATCTTGCTTGGGTTTATGTATTAGTTATAGCTGACTGGACATAAGTTGTGTTATCAAGTTGAAGCGGTAAAACGAATATAGAGAACAAATTGTCGTGTAGACGGGGAAGTAGTTGAAAGATGGAAGCCATGGCTGAGAATATCTTGTGAAATGGTTTTTGATTGTTTGATTTGTGGATTGTTTTATCAATGTGTGGATTGTTTGATTAATTTATAGATTGTTTGATTAATTTGGGGGATTGGAGTTAAAAGGTGAAATACTGAAATATTTCAAAGAATTTCAGTATAAGGGGACACATTGGCAACAAATGTAGTGACATATTTTAAATTTATGCTAATACATTTACAAAACGTGCGTATAACTCATGAAAAACACGTATATAAACAAAACAATACATTCATGTTTTTGTAAAATAAAACAGTTGAACAATGGTACATATAATAGTATCACTGAATTCAGTATTTTAAAAATTCTTTTGGATTTAGATTTTTATTCTGTTTCATTTATAACACATCGCTTCCAAAGCCTTGCGACTATGTGAAAGTCACAAGTTTTTTTGTTGTATCTCCGCTCAATTTAAAGCAACAATGGAGATTGCCTGAAGAAAGGTAGACAAAGAATGGCCATGGCAATGCAGAGACTGAATAAATTCAGAAACGTGTGGCAGAATTCTAATAAAATGACGAACATAAAAATCATGTGAACTTGCATCTTCCAGGTAGCAACGCACGGATGGGAAACATGGACCACCACATAAACGCTTAAATAAAGGATTGAATCTTTTGAACTAAAACGCTACAGAAGAGTGCTAAAACAACCATGGATAGCGGAAAGGAAAAAGGCAGATATTCTACAAGAACTGGATATCGAGGAAAATTGGTTAATAAACAATATCTTGTCCAGAATTCTAAAATATGTTGGCCACATCAAACGTCAGATGGCCTGGAGAGAACGATACTGGAGGATATGGTGGCTGGAAAGGGGGACAGGGGTAGAACGAGGAGAAGATGGATACAAGACATCATAGAGTTCCTGAAGATGACAGAGGCGGGAGTTCTGGCTAGAGATCGAGAGTCTTACAGAGCAGCGGTTACGAGGGCAGTTCTGCAACGGACATGCTACACGAGCCACTATGTAGTTGGTTCATTATCTTACTTACTTACATTTCAGGTTACTTGTACCGGCAAGCACTTTTGGGCACTCGCCACGAAGCAGCGAGGCAAGAGTCAAGGTGACGTTGTGATAAGTTTTCTTGTAGGGGATAGGCTCACAAAATCCTATTTTGACACAATGGTGAACTAGCTTTAGAATGCGCTGTCGGTCCGTGTTTTTCATTATGGGTTATTGTTATAAATTTTTTGTTTGTAAGAAAATTGACTTCTTGTCGCTTAATTCACCCGATTTAAAAATGTATAAGGAAAAAAATTGAAAACGAAATTGTACATGTAAAAATAAATTCAGCCGATTATTCGCAGATAATTTTACTCAACTATTATTCGTTCCATAGGTTCAGAATGAAAATGCATATCAAATACATGTGTCAAGATATGCAGAAATTTGTGTTTTTAGTTGTTTTAAAATAAAGAAATTAACAGGGCTAGGGTTATGGGTATGGTTAGGGTTATGATTATGATTAGGGCTAGGTAGGGTTATGTTTTAGGGTTATGATTAAGGCTAGGTAGAGTTAGGGTTATAGCTATGGTTAGAGTTAGAGTTATGGTTATGGGTTATGATTAGGATTAGTCAGGGATATGGTTAGCGTTAGGGTTAAGATTAGGGCTAGGTAGGGCTATGGTTATGGTTGGGTATGGCTATGGTTAGGGTTAAGATTAGGTCTAGATAGGGTTATGGTTATATTTATTATTATGGCTAGGTAGGGTTATGGTTATGATTATCGCTAGGGTTATGGTTAGGGCTATGTTTATGGTTAGGGTTACAGGTTGTGGTTAGTTATTTGTTTCGTGTGGCAGAAATTAGGGTGAAATAACACTCAATGTACAACAGACATTTTAACTCGCGAGAATTCAATGACAAGCACTGACATTAGGTTAACTATTTATTCGAACTAATCAAAACCAGTCTTAACTGTATAGTACCTGCCTTACCTGTAACGTCAAGTGGCCATTTCCAAATGCTGGCTGTCATTAAGTTCACTCTGAAAGCCTGGCACTCGACGAGGGTCAGAAATAAGCTTGGCGCAACAATCAAGATCTCCAATGCGTAGGAACTGACGCCTCACTTCGTCCCTTACCTGCTGGGATTACAACAGGTGACAACTGGCTCCTGACAAAAGTTCACGCGCTGCTTAATTTCGCGAGGGGATATTTAGAAAGGTGGATCGCGGACTAGCAAAATACGCAGGTGACAGTAATAAATATTTCCTCGACCACACGTCCAATAAATAAGTTACACGGCCCTCTGAAGAGATCAGAATCAACAAGTATGGAACAATGAATTTCACATGTGACTTATTCTCAATTACACATATTTCAAGTCGCACTTTCATGATTTTTTTTCTACTGTCAGCGACTAGTGCTACATACTCCAACGTGTTTTTTTTCCTCGTTTTTAAAGTGAGTTTTTGTTTGAGTTCGTGCTAGATTCCTGCACCCTCTGTTATTGACTCAATAATGGCTTGCTTTCTTTATTAGATTTGTCAGGCAATGTGATAACTAATGAATTTTTTTTAGCCGTCTAGTTTTGGAAGGTATAATAATTGTTGGAGTCGTTCTACTAGTTTCCAAAGGCGGAGCCCATTTTGGGGTTTCTGGTGCCTTGTTTTGTTTGAAGATTTTCGTGCTGATTTGCGTGCTATCTTTGACGATCTTTCTTTAGTAGCAGGTTACAGTGGCTATTACTGCACGCTTGCGAAGGTAGAATGCTGTTCTCCAAGTGGTATGCTAGACTTCTAAACTCTTATGTATGTTCACCGATATAGGGATTGCAATGTCAGTCGCCACCTCGTTGACCAGGCTGCAGGTACACATCCTGGTTACAAGAGCACGAATGAAAACATGAGTGGAGGGGCCGGGGTTTATCAGTACGTTTTGCCTGACACCGATTACACAACTTCTTTTTTGAACCATATAAAAACCGTGAATCTGACTTCAGCGTGGATTTTGTTAATGGGGTTACTTCCAATAAAGGAGCAATTCTACTGTCTCGTGACTTGGGAAGACGCTGCAATTCTGGATCGTGAGATGGGAGAGCGCAATCATGGTGGCACATAAATTTGGAGGGCGCAACCATGGTGGCACATAAATTAGCAGTTAGCACCCGTGCTTTTTCAATGCTGGCCCATCGACAATGCTCGTCCATAAATTTGGAGGGTACAACGATACTGGCCTATAAATTGGGAGGGTGCAACCATGCTGGTCCATAAATTTTGAGGGCGCAACCATGCTGGTCCATAAATTTTGAGGGCGCAACCATGCTGGTCCATAAATTTGGAGGATGCTACCATGCTGGTCCATAAATTTGGAGGGCGCAACCATGCTGGTCCATAAATTTGGAGGACGCAACCATGCTGGTCCATACATTTGGAGGGCGCAACCATGCTGGTCCATAAATTTGGAGGGCGCAACCATGCTGGTCCATAAATTTGGAGGATGCAACCATAAATTTTTAGGGCGCAACCATGCTGGTCCATAAATTTGGAGAGCGCAACCATGCTGGTCCATAAATTTGGAGGGCGCAACCATGCTGGTCCATAAATTTGGAGGATGCAACCATGCTGGTCCATAAATTTGGAGGGCGCAACCATACTGGTCCATACATTTGGAGGGCGCAACCATGCTGGTCCATAAATTTGAAGGGCGCAACCATGCTGGTCCATAAATTTGGAGGACGCAACCATGCTGGTCCATAAATTTGGAGGATGCAACCATGCTGGTCCATACATTTGGAGGATGCAACCATGCTGGTCCATAAATTTGGAGGATGCAACCATGCTGGTCCATAAATTTGGAGGGCGCAACCATTCTGGTCCATAAATTTGGTGGGTGCAACCATTCTGGCACATAAACTGGGAGAGCACAACCTTACTGGCTCCTACATTTAGTGAAAAACATAAATCTCCTAGTCTTGAGTGTTGTCTGGGGTAGATCTGCGGCCCGTGTGTGCAGACGAGGTTGAGCTAGTGACATGATTCAGGACGAAACTTAAGAAGGTGTGTTTAGAACCGCCTGATCTGTACATTTTCCGTGGAGGTAACTACAACAGACCAGATCCTCCCAGTGGTGTATTTACTTACATCAATCGGTGTTCGTTGCGTTGTTCCACTGTCAGTTGTATAAGTGTGTGACAGAACACAACCTAAGCCTGGACTGACGATCCTTTTATCTGTCGATTACCCAAAGACAGATTAGACACGTACGTTTAATAATTAAACAACCACAGGTACACACAGTGATCCGTCGAACAAGTGGTCTTATTTGACCTTACTTCACAACCTCCTACTCAGAACGAACGCTGAACATGGAGGAAACCAGTAATATTATTCTAATACAAGAAATAACAATTACTGCCATGACATTGTTTTGAGAGACGCTCTCCTTTTTTCTGTTCTGTTATGCTCTGTTTTGTGCTGTGTATAGAAATATTAAACATAGGAGCAAGGAAGTGATAGTCAAACTATATTAAGCAATATTTAGACCTAGATTAGAGTACTGTCTACAGGTGTAGAGTCCTTATCGCAGAGGAGATATGCATGGGCTGACAATGATATAAAAGACAGCCACAAAACTGAAAGGGGGAATCCAGAATTAAGTTCTGAGAAATGACTCATAAAAACTGCCCTACGCAGTCTGGAAAAGAGTAGAATTCAACGTGACTTAATACAGGTTCATAAAAAAATCAACGGAAAGGATACATTTTACTATAACAAGTTTCTGTTTTTCAAAATACAGCGGCCTACAAGAACATAAGGGCACAGCCATAAATTAATTTAAAAACGATCCGGATTCGATACTATGATATATTTTTTAAGTTAGAGAGTGGTGAACGCTTGAAATGCATTGCCACTGGAAGTAGTGAAGGCAGGGTCACTAAATGCATTCAAGAATATATTGCATGCGCAAAGGTTGTTTTTATATCGTGAATGTAAAAGGAACTGGTGTATACCGCCTCTGCAGAATCTTCTAGACCAGTATGATAACGTTAAGTTCATTTAATATTGTTCAGGCTGGAACAACACAGGCGCTGTTTCGCGATCGAAAAAATTCCAAACCAACTATGAACCGAACCCCAATCGCTCGACTGGGAAGCCAGTATTCTAACTCCTGCGCTACCTCCACCCTGAAATAACAGACACTACAATATTAACTGCTGTAGTAAACTGATTAAATATGCAATCTATAGAAGCCTTTTTTAATATGGTCTTTTGTCTCATTTTGGCAAAGCAAGCGAATTACAGTCACAAAGGAGGTCATTGGTTATATCGGGGCGAAGACAGAATAAAGGGTCTTAACTAACAGGCTTAGCCTTGCAAATCATGGATCAATTTGGAAAATTTCTTGTAAGATCTCTTGAAATGTTCAATATTAAACACCATTTTTGGAAGGTTGTATTTCTTCTTCTTCATCGTACGCAGTCAGACAGTAACCATTATTTTTTCGAAAAAAGCAGCAGTCATCCTGAGGCTGTCGACACTGCCATATAACTTGTCTAGTGTTGCCACTATAATGATGGCCACATCTGCTCTCTCTGATCCTCGTATGTCGGGCAGTTTTGCAGCAAATGTTCAGCGGTCATTTTCCCGGTACCACACGGGCATTCGTCAGTGCCACCTATCTTCAATTTGTTGAATAAGTGGTACCTTAGTCTATTGTGGCCAGTGCGAAGTCCGAAGACCACGACCTGCTCTCTTCTGTTCAACTGGTAATAGGCATCGTTTTTTGTGTAGCCAGTATGTTCTGTTTCCCATTTGGTCCTGTATCTAGCTCTAATAAGCCGATTTGACTCATCGTATGTCATACTAGTATTTGGTTGTGGTAGTCTTGCACCTTCTTTTGCCAGTCTGTCTGCCTCCTCGTTGCCTTGGATGTTGCAGTGGGATGGAACCCACTGTACCACTACCCTTTTTGATGCGGACTGCTGGCATAGTTGACAGAGTACTGCTCTTAAATCATTAAGTTCAGTATTTTTCTGGCTTTTTAGTGCTGTGACTACGGCCAAGGCATCTGTAAGCAGTACTATATGGCTTTCATTACTTTTACCTGTCACCATTTGGAAGGTTTTATTTAACCTTACAAGACCGTTGTCCGTTTGCGTGGACTTCTATTTATCTTATTTTATCACACTTCCCAATAACCCGGAGAGCTGAGATAGCGTAGACAGCCTCAACTAGTTTGACCTCTTGTTAATATATCGTACTCATGTAGTCTTAAACACAAGAACATGTTTTAGTATGGATAATGGCGTGTACAAAAATTGCTTTTTTTATTTACGTATTTTCTTTGGTGGTCCACCGGGGTCTTTGTAAATGTCTTGGACAAGAATAGCACCTCTGTCCGATAAGAGCATGTCGTAAGAAGCGAGTGACTGGCATAACACCGGCGATGGTTATATGGCTTGTTTAGATCGGCATAGATGGCGCCTAACAGGCTGCGAGTCTACTTTTCTCTAGTGTTTGAGTCTATTAAGATAGACTCTCACATCGGTTAACCACCTCCCGCGGCACTTGTCCCAACGCAGCGGAGTAATAAGCTGCTCGAGCCTAGCCCACTGAGCATGACATTCTCCTCTCTACTTCCTCCATCTCACACTAGTTCTGGTACCTGCACAATGGCATCCGCACCTGTAGAACTACAGGTCGACTAAGACTAAGACTTATTTTCTTCAAATTTACCCCTGCTCGCGAGATAAAATTTGTCCAATCCGTCTAGAGCTACCCCTTCTGACCGAGGCACTCTATTCAAGTCCATAATACCAGTGTGGGTCCCTGGTCTCTAAGACTTCCTAAGTTTAAGAAAACAAATACCGAAGGATTATCTCTTCATTGATCAGGCTGGGTTCAAATCTGGTTCGCTTGATACAGGGCCTCACATCTTAGCGGTATTAAGTTTCATGGTGTCATATGGTTATCTCCCTTTTCATACGGCTAAACAAAATAATGTTCATAAATATGCAAATAAAACACCGTAAACATTCTTGTTTTTTAGACTGTCTGTGTTCACAACTACATTCTTGAAAGGCTGTCTCTTGTAAATTGATCATGTAGCTCTTCTTACATCCTATGAGCATTTTTGGAGTAGGTGGAGTTAAACCCTTCTCGTTTTAGTACAATACAAAGATTATCAGCCGATTAACAAATACGGGGGGTCACAATCCTGGACCTTGCTTGGTTGACATGATCGCTCTAACATGACCTTGTTTCTATTTTTATGTTTTTCAACTGACCTTGACTTTAGTAATAGATCCAAATATTGATCATTCAGTTCAGTTGATTCCGTGATCTATTGAGATTGTTAGGGCACCCCTGTTAACACGTCCATAACCCTCAGCCATCCCTCTCTGTCTGCGGTTGCTTTTTGTGCATCCTCGGGTCGTACATTAGGGCATTCATGGATGTTGGCCTCCCATCGTTTTATCGGACGTCCTCGCCTTCGCTTGTCCTGTGCTATGCCCTGAACTGTGCCATGTACTGTGTCCTGTACTGTGCCCCTTACTGCGCCCTGAACTGTGCCATGTACTGTGCCCTGTACTGTGCCATGTACTGTGCCCTGTACTGTGTCATGTACTGTGCCCTGTACTGGGCCATGTACTGTGTCATGTACTGTGCCGTGTACTGTGCCCTGTACTGTGCCCTGTATTGTGCCATGTACTGTGCCTGTACTGTGCCCTGTACAATGTCCTGTGCTGTGCCCTGTACTGTGCCATGTACTGTGCAATGTACTGTGCCCTGTATTTGCAAGTCAATTGGACCTCGACACGTGGCCATACCAAGGCAGCTGTCGCCTTTTTGTCATTGTGAGGAGGTGGTCGTACAGTCCTCTTCCAATCTCGATTCTACATCACACATCATCATCTGTACTACGGTCTCAGTAAGTGATAGTCTTAGTTTCAGAAAACTAATCGTTGAGACCATATTCGATTAGGGTTACAATGTTCAGTGAGCAGAGCCACTGCCATCATACTCAATTGTAACAATCTGACCAAGATCACTCTAATCTCCCTCGTACTTCCGAAACAAAATGCTGCTGGTGTGAATTCCACCCGTGCTTGAGTTAATATAACTATTGACGACGTGTCGTTTTTTAGCGGTAGGTTACATGCGCTCTCCTTACATCTAGAAGCGTAGTTAGGATAGGTGGACTAGTGCAATAAGAGCTTCATCAGTACACTCACCACTCGGGAGATTAGAGTGTCCACCTCATTGATCAGACTGTTTTGATACAGCCTGCTTCCAGGAAGCCCGATTCCCTTCGTGATGTAGGGGTATTGCGTGGTATGTTTCACCTGCTACTGATTACTCTTATCGCCTCAAACAGGTAGTGTTACAGGTAGTATTACAGTTAGTAGTACAGGTAGTATTACAGTTAGTAGTACAGGTAGTATTACAGTTAGTAGTACAGGTAGTATTACAGCGACCTGGCCAACGAGATTGGGGTTCACAATGTAATCCTGTAAGGACGAGCCTACTGAGAAGCCATACATTGCATTACAGCTAGAAGAACCTAGTCATATCTTCTTCAGAATATCTTCTGATATTTGAAGAGATTTTCCGGCCTACTCCACTGAACAGTCGACAAAAAGTGAAATACTCAGCATGAGAAGCTTTGAAAAACAATGACAACAACAACAGCAACAACAACAGCAACAACAACAACAAGAGCAACAACAACAATATCAACAGCAACAACAGCAACAACAACAACAGCAACAACAACAGCAACAGCAACAACAACAGCAACCACAACAATATCAACAGCAACAACAGCAACAACAACAACAGCACCACTACATGTTTCAAAATACACGTACCACGGCATTAAGACAAGTTAGAGAGGAGCAAAGATGGCGCCTTAGACGCAGCGGGTGTATTTTACTCTCATTTGAGTCTATCATAGGTGCTGGCACGGATTTGACTACAATTGACATTAGTCGACAACTTACGATTGTGTCTATGGAAAGGTGATCTTGTGTCTATGGAAAGGTGATCTTGTGTCTATGGAAAGGTGATCTTGTGTCTATGGAAAAATGATCTTGTGTCTATGGAAAGGTGATCTTGTGTCTATGGAAAGGTGATCTTGTGTCAATGGAAAGGTGATCTTGTGTCTATGGAAAGGTGATCTTGTGTCTATGGAAAGGTGATCTTGTGTCTATGGAAAGGCGATCTTGTGTCTATGGAAAGGCAAATCTTGTGTCTATGGAAAGGTGATTTTGTGTCTATGGAAAGGTGATCTTGTGTCTATGGAAAGGTGATCTTGTGTCTATGGAAAGGTGATCTTGTGTCTAAGAAAAGGTGATCTTGTGTCTATGGAAAGGTGATCTTGTGTCTATGGAAAGGTGATCTTGTGTCTATGGAAAGGTGATCTTGTGTCTATGGAAAGATGATCTTGTGTCTATGGAAAGGTGATCTTGTGTCTATGGAAAGGCGATCTTGTGTCTTTGGAAAGGCGATCTTGTGTCTATGGAAAGGTGATCTTGTGTCTATGGAAAGGTGATCTTGTGTCTATGGAAAGGTGATCTTGTGTCTATGGAAAGGTGATCTTGTGTCTATGGAAAGGTGATCTTGTGTCTATGGAAAGGTGATCTTGTGTCTATGGAAAGGTGATCTTGTGTCTATGGAAAGGTGATCTTGTGTCTATAGAAAGGTGATCTTGTGTCTGTGGAAAGGTGATCTTGTGTCTATGGAAAGGTGATCTTGTGTCTATGGAAAGGCGATCTTGTGTCTATGGAAAGGCGATCTTGTGTCTATGGAAAGGTGATCTTGTGTCTATGGAAAGGTGATCTTGTGTCTATGGAAAGGTGATCTTGTGTCTATGGAAAGGTGATCTTGTGTCTATGGAAAGGTGATCTTGTGTCTATGGAAAGGTGATCTTGTGTCTATGGAAAGGTGATCTTGTGTCTATGGAAAGGCGATCTTGTGTCTATGGAAAGGCGATCTTGTGTCTATGGAAAGGTGATCTTGTGTCTATGGAAAGGTGATCTTGTGTCTATGGAAAGGTGATCTTGTGTCTATGGAAAGGTGATCTTGTGTCTATGGAAAGGTGATCTTGTGTCTATGGAAAGGTGATCTTGTGTCTATGGAAAGGTGATCTTGTGTCTATGGAAAGGTGATCTTGTGTCTATGGAAAGGTGATCTTGTGTCTATGGAAAGGTGATCTTGTGTCTATGGAAAGGTGATGTGGTTTATTTACTTGGATTAACTAGTTCGCACGATTTGTTGTGTTCTCCCCTTTGACTTCGCAGTGAAGTCGTCGGCGACTTCGGTTACCATGTGTTGAATTTCCACTATCCAGTACATACGGCTGAACTTGAATTCTCCTTATTTGATGACAGTATCATTTTTGAGTGGCTTAGGAAATACTCACACAGGCCAACGTTGGACTCAGACATCGTCTGGGAGAATGTTGGATTTCTCCTTATTAAACACATGCACAAGACACATCACTCACATCTTGAGCAGTGAAGCTGTAGTGAGATATGATACACTTACGACAGCTTCGGGTTTCATGAAATACGAAACGATTGAACAGAGTTCTACAGCAGCGTAGTTATGACTTCCATTTGACTTTGCAACAGTAAAACCTGGTTAAAACAAGATGGATGCAACTTCATAGCAAACGTCATGGATGATGTTTCCGAGTTCGTTACACGAGGCCACAGTTTATTTGTGAGGTACCTTTCCCGCTGTCTGTTCTTACCTAACAGAAAGTCACGCACTAATTTCCAGTTCGGTTGAGTGAATCGTTTCGGTAGCGGCAGTTGAACCCCGCACCCTTGTCTCGAAATGCGAGTGCTCTACTAATACGCTAAGCAGTTGCGGATGCTGCTCACTCTTTGTATTATTAATGTTTTGTAGATTGGTTTGTTTCCGTTACTTTAATTCGTTCATTTCCGTTACTTTGATTCCTTTATTTCCGTTTCTTTGATTCGTTTATTTCGTTACTTTGATTCGTTTATTTCCGTTACTTTGATTTTTTCATTTCCGTTACTTTGATTCTTTTGTTTCCGTTAATTTGATTCGATCATTTTTCTGTTACTTTAATTCGTTTATTTCTGTTACTTTGATTCGTTTATTTCCGTTACTTTGATTCGTTTATTTCCGGTACGTTGATTCGTTTATTTCCGTTACTTTGATTCGTATATTTCTGTTACTTTGATTCGTTTATTTCCATTACTTTGATTCGTTTATTTCCGTTACTTTGATTCGTTTATTTCCGTTACGTTGACTCACTTATTTCCGTTACTTTGATTCGTTTATTTCATTTACTCTACACAGCTGCTTTAATATGTATTGATATCACATTTACATATGGGATCTCGTGCAGTGTATTTTTTGTGTCGCTTTGGCGCTTTCATCATATTACTGATCGACATATGCCAACGTATTACATAGGAGAGATACATCAGGCAGCAAACAAATGCTTCCTGACAGGTAGGCTAGGGACAGCCAATGTCTTTTGCAGCGTTTGCAAAGGGATGCGACTTGATGACGATTGTACTAAGCCAACAGGTGCTTAACACAGTGTGATTCTACATGCTTTATAAAGACAAGTCGTGCATACGACATTGTAGGAGCGCTTAGTTACGATGTCTGATGACGAACGGAGAAGAAGCAGAGGAAGAAGAAGAAAAGAAAGAAGAAATAGAAGAAGAAGAAGAAGAAGAAGAACAAGAAGAACAAGAAGAAAAAGAGCAAGAAGAAACAAAAGAAAGATAAGACCCGTTTAAAAATAAATACAACGAAAATAAAAAAGAAGACGAAGAAGAAAGAAAATTTAAAAAAAGAAAAGAAAAAAGAAGAAAAAAACAGAAGCCGTAGATGAAGCAAGAGAAAATCAACACAAAGAAGAAGAACAATAACAATAAGAAGCAGTAGAAGAAATTGAGAAGAAAAAGAAGAAGAAGATGATGATGATGACGATGAAGAAGAAGAAGAATAAGACGCACAAGAAAAAGAAGACAAGTAAGAAGAAAAAGAAAGAAAGACGATAAGGTCTTGCCTGTTGTATATGCCCCGCAGTCTGCCTGTTTGAGACACACAACCACTCCCACTCCCCTCCGGTTTACACAATGTCAATTTGGCGCTACAATTCAGAACGTGTTCTGTCAGAACACGCAAATACCAGGCACATGAAGCGACCACAACAGACAGTGTTACACTGTAACTAATAACATGCCAGATCTGTCACATTTGCCTGAATTACTCTTCTACATCGAGTGTCTGAAAAATACATATATTTCCACAATCTCAATTTCATTTATATGGAGTGATATGTCAACTGGTTTAAAAAAAATAAAATCACATTGCAACGCACAACGCTTTGAGGGAATAGATAAATAAGGCGAACGCAAAAACTAAACAAAAAATTAATTTTTGGATGTGGAAAAGATGTGAAATCACGTTTCATAAAAAGACAAATATGGAAATCACATGATCGCATTATCCTCGGTGTCAGTCTGATATAGAAAGACAACGATAATTTGTATGAGTTCCGATCTTTGGCACTGCCAGATTTGCTCAACGAAAAGAAAACAATAAAAAACTTCCAAACGATCGTTGTGACTCTGTACCAATTGCTGGCCTAGGTCTTTTGTCAGTGCATCTTACCATCGCATAGGCGGGCATCCGCTTGGATTTGTACAGGCATATGGCCACACAAACATTGTTCTACATGCCGATCTCTTGTCAAGCATACGAACCCCATGTCCAACCTAACAATGGTTGCGTGATATCGTTGCTTCCGGGATCAAGATGCTGAGCAGCGCATGAGCTGCAGCGGTCAGCGACCCATAGCTGACTGCTAGCGTCAGAGCCAGAGCTGCCAAGACCCTTCTATACCCCCACGCGGTGATCCTGGATAACAGGCTGCAGCAGGGCAGACTGGCTAAGGAGAAGGGATCGAAGAGGGAACCCGGTACTCAAAAAATATTTGCTTAAGTCTATGAGAGAGTAGCCCAGGACCGTGTATGCCAGCAGGATGTTGTATATGGTCTATGAGAGAGTAGCCCAGGACCGTGTATGCCAGCAGGATGTTGTATATGGTCTATGAGAGAGTAGCCCAGGACCATGTATGCCAGCAGGATGTTGTATATGGTCTATGAGAGAGCCAGAAAGAGCAGCCCAGAACAGTGTATGCCGGTGGGATGTTGTCTATGGCCTTTGCACCGAGAGGAGCGACGGACTTTGATTTGATGCACTCTCGCAACTGGCTATCCCAAATTGTCAACATTGCGTAGAGTAATGACGTCACTTAGTCTCGATGAAACATTTTAAACGTCACTTAAAGTTATCTCAGCTGCTGCCACTGTGCCTGTAATAACTAGCGAACCTCAAAATGTGAACAAAGCTTCTTCTTTAGACCATTAAAAATGAGATTGTATCAATGAATGATTGCATCTTAAATGTCTTCAAGACAAAATTAGAGTTGTATTATAGAGACATTTGTTTGAGTACAGAGGGAGGTGGGGAGATGGGAAGAGGAATATGGGGCAGACAGGGGTACAGGAGAAGAGAAATTATTTCTTTGTTAAAAACTGCTTTTCTTTATTTCAAATTGTAGAGCTCGATTGACGCGCATATATAAATAAATGTTGATACAGAATTGGTTTTGAATAATCAATTAATCGGAAACTATGTATCGATAATGAATAGCTTAAACCAGTCAAGTGTGGCAAAATGTTAATCTTTTTCATTTTGTTAATTTAATAAAACAGAAATCGTGTTATATGTTTTAAAGGCTTTACCTCCGTAACGTGTGAGACTTAGTGTGGGGCAGTGGTCTCGAGGTAAGGGTCCACCTCGGGTGCTGGAGGTCACGTGTTCGAATCACGGGGGAGACAGAGATTTTGTTCACGTTGATCTTCTAGTCACAATGTCCCTGATCTCTGGGTAGTGAGATCGGACACCCGTGTTCAAGTGTCGAGCACGCTAAATATTCCTTGGCAGTTGGAAATTGAACAGAGTAGGGTTAACGGCCGCTGCCTGGACAAAATTCAAATTAAAAATCTAGCCAAATTATTTGTACCTTTCCACAGATGGTTTGTTAAGAGCAGTTATAGATGGCGCCTAACTGGCTGTGGGTCAACTCAACTCTATTGTTTCAGTCTATTAAGATAGACTCGCACGTCGATAAAAAACACCCTCCAAGATACTGGTTGTGTACAGACTCCGAAGAGTCTTCTAAACAATATCAAGACGTTAGTTATATGGCAGTACACATGTTATGTTGTTATACTGCATGCTGTTGTGCCTGGCTTACACCATGAGAAAAAAAGGCCTAATATGGCGTTGGACATTCCGCTTGGCTGCACCACACAATTCAGCCCAGGTTATAACTACTCAAGGGCCTTCCTACGTGGACTGAAGCCGCTACATCCTGGCCCCTTCCACCGGTGGTTACACTACACCTCTCCCAACCCAGCATTCTCAGCACAGAAGGCGTCAAGTTGACCCGAAAGTGGACACAATCCAGAGGTCACAGTGGCGGAATGCGAAGAAATACGGAGTCAGACAAGGAAAGCCGACACAAAAATTGGTTCAACACATACTCCTCGCGTCTCTTATCCCGAGACTGTGGTGCACTGAGCTCCACCAGGGAGTCTGTAGGGATTTCGGCCAACACACTATGCGCGAGCAATCCTCAGTAGTTGAACATTGTAGTGGTCGATTGTCGCAACGGCCTTTGACGCCTAAACGAACATTATAAATTATTATTATTTTTATTATTATTATTACACATGGTTACAGATAAAAGGTTGGACACGATTGTATAGCAAAAACACAAAAGTCAATAAGAGGCAGGTGTCTTTATGCGCACCAGTCACGAGGACAAACCAACACACCAACACGTTCAGACAGCTGATGCTCGTTTTCTTCACAAAATGCCTGGACAAACTAAACCTATCAGCCATATTATCCTGGATGAACCTTTAAATAACAATCAGTTCTGATTGAAACCACTTCAAGTAAGCTACTATATCAACAGATGAAATTACGTAGGAGAAATTAGTTTGTTGGAAGTGCTAATGGAAACCTGGAATTCTTGTATCCACCAGGAAGGCCGGTGTCCGATGCCAAATAGCCAAAAAACGATTTTTACGCTTGCAAATCTATTTTGTTGACAACTAGAAGGTGTTGTCCAGGGCCTACCATGCTTGGCTTTGGGACTTTCATTTGACTATTAGTAGCAAGCGTGTGTGTGGTTCCCTTCCTAAATCTTACTAGATCTCAGAAAGGTGTGGTTGTGGGGTTTCTGCCTTAAACCTTCTTCAGGTTTACACTCAGTTTACCCAGCATAAGTGGGTCTGTACTTAGACTTCAACTGTGCTGGCAACCATTAAGCTGACATTGTTTGAGGACTAGCCGCAGAACGTTTCTGGTCATCATCTTCAAGAAGTATGTCAACACTGATTGTAACAAATATTGAACTGAAAATATTATGATAGTAATTACATTTTAGGGGTATGATTATTATTTTTTTTAAAGACACCATACTTTCTATCTTCTCTTTCGCCTTCTTTATGCCCAAAAGTGCATAGATCATCAACCAACCCTCGACAAGCAGCTCTGTCCTGTGCAATCTTTTCTATTTACTTCCAGCTTTTTCGTGTTTTCTTTACTTCCGCCTTCACTTCTCGTCTCCATGTGTTCCGTGGTCCGCCTATGCCTCTCCTTCCCTGGGGGTTCCCTGACAGAGATTGTCTGGTGATACTGGCCTGGGGCTTTCTTAATGTATGACTCATCCATCTCCACTTTCTTCATAAAATGTCCTGTTCCAATTTACTTTGCCCCGCTCTCTCCCACAGTCTGTCGTTTGTAACTTTATCAAACCATTTTATACCAAGAATATTTCTTAGACAAAACCCTGCAGTCTCCTGTCATTGCCTTTGATCATCTTCCAGGTTTTCGATCCATATGCCTGGCTTCGTATTTGAATTTAAAATCCTTATTTTGTTGTCCTTCTTATTTCCTGGGAGTTCACTTTGGGTATAAACATTGCGAGTGTGATTCTTGCTTTTTGTATCATTGTTTTTACATTCTCGTCTGTCCCTCCTTCCTTGTTGATGATACTTCATAGGAATGTAAATACCTCTACCTCTTCCAGTGGTGTTCCTCTCAGCCTGAATGGTTCTGTGTTTGCTGCATTGACCCTAATTATTTTTGTCTTTTCCTCATGGATCTTCAAACCGACTTGTTTAGGGGTATAATCCAGTCTATCCAGTTTCTTTTGCATTTGGTTTTGTCTGTGGGACAGAAGGGCTATATCATCTGCAAACACCCAGGTCCTCCAGCTGTTTATCCAAGGTCCTGTGGATTCCATTTCTCTCATGTGTTGTTAATTTCATAATCCAGCCCGCTGCCAGGATGAACAGGAAAGGCGACAGTAGGCAATCGTGTCGTACCCCTGATTTAATTTTGACTGGCTCTGTGAGTTGTCCTTCGTGTATAACTCTAGCCAGCATACTGTTCAACATACAAATGTTTCAAAGATATAATTTATGAGATTTAGTACAATGATGTCTCTTTCACTTCATCTCTGAAGGCAGTGTTTCATGTGGGTGAGCCTAAGCCGTTAATTACATACATACGTGCAGAGGAAGACAGGATGACTAGCCAGTGAATGAAGAGAAGGGTGATGGTGTTGATGATGGTGACGGTGGTGATGATGGTGATGGTGGTAGGGGTGATGGTGGTATTGATGATGATAGTGATGATGATGGTGATGATGATGGTGGTGATGAGGATGATGGTGATGTTAATGGTGCTGGTGGTATTGGTGGTGGTTGTGGTGATGGTGGTGGTGGTGATGATGACGGTGGTGATGATAATGGTGATGATAATGGTGCTAGGGGTGATGGTACTGGTGGTGGTCTTGGTGGTGGTGATGATGATGGGGATGCTGATAGTGATGGTGGTGGTGGTGATGGTGGTGGTGATGGTGATAGTGATTATGGTGGTGGTGATGGTGATTGTGGTGATGGTGATGATGATGGTGGTGATGGTTGTGGTAATGATGATGATGGTGGTGATGGTGGTGGTGATAGTGGTGGTGATGTTGGTGGTGGTGGTGGTGATGGTGATGGGCGTGGTGATGGTGATGATAGTGGTGATGGTCGTGGTGATGTTGGTGGTGGTGGTGGTGATGGTGATAAGGGTGATGGTGGTGGTGATAGTGGTGGTGATGTTGGTGGTGGTGGTGGTGATGGTGATGGGCGTGGTGATGGTGATGATAGTGGTGATGGTGGTGGTGATGTTGGTGGTGGTGGTGGTGATGGTGATAAGGGTGATGGTGGTGATGATAGTGGTGATGATTGTGGTGGTGGTGATGATGATAATGGGGTTGATGATGGTGGTGGTGATGGTGGTGGTGATGGTGGTGGTGGTGGTCGTGATGATGATGAGGATGCGGATGATAGTGATGCCGGTGTAGATAACGACTGATGATGATGAGGTTGATGATGATGGTCATGATAATGACGATACTGATGGATGATGGCACTGGTAATAACGATGGTTACGACGATGCCAATGACGGCAATAACGATGGCGATAATGGGGGTGACAAAAATTTGCTGAACACAAACGTCATTTACCAACGTGTCCATAACACTTACCTGTACAAGTCACGAACACAGCTCAGGTACACAACCCTACATATCCCTAACTCAAGCGTGGACGGAGTGATCATATAACAAGACAATCAGAACAGAATCGTCTTTCCCAGGCTATCCGTCTCCCTCTCACCCTCCTCGCGGTCTTCCCCAGGCTGTCCGTCCCTCTCTCTCCCCTCTCCCCACGGGCACATAGCCCCTTTTTTCCTCCCTTCCCTACTAAGGACTACCTAAACAGAGTCCCAGATTAATACAATCTAAAGTCCAGGCGATATTTTGCATTGTCAAGAGCAAAGACATAATTGATAAACGTCTAGTGGCTCGCACCGCTTGCGCTTCAACTCTGTCCTGTTCTGTTCTGTTAAACATAGACGTTGTTGCACTACAAACAGATATTTGTTAAAATTGTTACATTTGTTTCATTTGTTATAATTGTGACATTTGTTATAATTGTGATATTTGTTATATTTGTGACATTTGTTATATTTGTTGTATTTAGGCCAAAGGGCAGGAACCTATAGGCCGCTGGATAAATAATCAACCAACCAACAATATTTTTAATTATGATTATTGAAAGTTCTCGTAGCTCGCTAGTCTTACACACTCTTCCTTCTTCTCAGGCGTGAATATCGTCTGGACTAACATTTGATTTCAAAACGTAATTTTTGCGTTGCAGTTCATCCATTGCAGTGATGTAATCCAAGAGACGTATAGCAGTTTCTGAATCAGGGTTCACTAGTACGTCCATCCAGTGGATAATTCTGGTCCGACTTTTTGGATGAAATACTGGTATTAATTATTGATGCATCAGTTATTAGCAACACAACAAGTTAATGTCATGAGGCTGTATTCCTTAAACATTCAATGTCACATCTCCAAGCGCTCAAGAATGACCAGCTGCCAGAGCTTAAAAGAGCCCACGGTGAACTAAAAGAAAGCTAAGATAAGGGTAATGTGATGGCCATCACACCGTGGCTTACCAAAACAAATTAGACAGCAGACAGATTGGCAAAGGAGGGAGCAACACAAGAATAAAATGAACAATTAGACAACAGACAGGTTGGCGAAGGAGGGGGCAACACAAGAACAAAACGAACAAACAATCACCTTCCAAGAAAAGAAAACACGTATTCAAGCAATAAGGAAAGTCGACCAAACGAGAGACAACTGTCACTGTTTAGATCGAGCCGAGCAAGAAATCATGTTTCGCGTGAGAACGGGACATAACATATTGAATAACCATTTACATATACTAAAATTGGCCCCTTTACCCATGTGTACGTGCGGACAAGCAGTACAGACAGCCGAACATTACCTACAAGACTGTTATATGGCTAGCCAATTGCGAACTGAGCCCAGACACCAGGACACCAACCTTCTCACAAAACTCGTTACCAACGCATTCTTTATTCAGAGAACTGGGCATCATGTGTGGACGTAACAAGAAAAAGCTTGGCGAACGTGAAGAAAAAGATGAAGAAGAAGAAGAAGTAGAAGAAGAAGGAGAATGAAGAAAAGAAAAGAAGGAGAAGGAGAAGAAAAGACGAAGACGAAGGAGATAAAGAAGAAAAGGAAAAAGAGTATCGAAATGTCACAACTAACCATCTCTAATGTACCCGCTATGGGACTCATGGAAGCACTTGAATTAAATTAAATTCTAAAAAAATGTGATATTTTGGGAAAAGCGGCCAGGGTAACTTGGAGAGATAGAATAAGAAGTGAAGAAATCATAGACAACGTAGGAACAATGGAAGGCAAATAGGGCTGGACAGAGATGTCAACGGTTTGTTCTATGACCATCTTCATGTGTTCCTGGGGAACACTTTGGCCATGGTTAGGTTGTTTCTTAAGAGCAGCATATATGCGACTAACAATCTGCGGGTCTACTTTGCTGTAGTGTTTGAGTTGATTAGGATGGACTCACACATCGGTTAACCACTCTATGTGGCACTTGTCACACCACAACAGAGTAATAAGCTGCTCGAGTCTAGCCCGCTAAGCAGGACATCCTATGCCCGGCTATATCGATCTCATTACAGAACTGGGACCTGAATTGGGCATGTGTCCCTATAGAAGCATACGTTTACTAAGACTACGAACCGTTCGGAAGGTAATGTCCGGAATAAATGCTATCCATGGGTTCCTCTTGTGTGCCATCTTCTTTAATATATACGAGTATTAAAAAAAAAAATTATTGAAAATCCTTAGAACATACGAATTCCCGGTGGCTGCCTATGGATATGAGACATGGACCACCACGCAAATAATAAAGAAGAAAACCGTGGCGTTCAAAACGAAATTCTACAGGAGATTCTTAAAAATATCTTCCGTAAAGAAAAACAAATAAAGCCATTCTGCAAGATCTGTGTGTCGAAGAGAACTGGTTAATAAACCACGTTATGTCTGTGAAAATGAGGCTTTTCTGCCACATCAAACACTATGACGTACTGGAGAAAACAGTTATCAAGGGCATTGTTCCCGGGAGACGAGGCAGAGGCCGACTAAGTCGTAGATGGACACAAAACATCAAGGACACCTTAAACATAAACATGCATCAGGCGGATAGAATGACTGTTGATTGACATTCATATCGAATAGATGGGAAGAGAGCGACATTCTACCAAGGACATGTTACATGATGATAATGATGATGATGATGAGGATATGCGAGAATTTTCAGCTAAGAAAAAGAGGAAAGAAAGGTCCATAACAAATTTTGCTGTCAGAGATGAAGTGTTAGAGACTTCATTGTGTGAGGCCACAGTTTGTTAATACTGTAACAGTTCCCGCCGGAGCAAGGGGAGTTTAGGATGCCTGAACATGTTAAAGCTTAAAGCTACATGAATGCATGTCAAGGTCACTCACTATCTCAGCAAAGGAGAACAGAGTTGGGTTAAGGAATGTGGACAGGTAGAAACTGACCACTGGCCTTCCGATTTTGGTAGGGGGAGATTGATTGACAGACGAAATTGGCAACGGGGCTTGCTGCGAGAGAATGAGTGACAGGTGTGCAAAGTGTTTCGTTCCAATTGGAATTGAAGATGACCATACCTGAGATCGATTGGTCAAGCTCTGGCCTTGCTTGAGGATATATAACTCGAGACAAAGTTTAGCTGGGAGGCTGGATGAGAGATGGAGAGGCTAGATAGAGAGAGGCTGTATGGGAGAGAGAGAGACTGAATGTGGATAGTATGTTTAACTCACCGACTTAGATAGAGGAGCGATTGATAGACTGTTGGACGAATGTTTGGTGATAGAACAGGAGCGCTCAAATAGGTGTGTGAGTTTTGCATTAATAGATAATGTGAAAGTGTGTTTGTAAGCAAGGACACATTGTGAACGAGTTATGTCGAGATCGCCCGCCTGAGGGGATTTCAGTAAGGAAGAGTATTTGATAAGGTGTGTTGAAGACGCAGTTAAGGCGATGTGTGTGTGATGTAATTGCAAGGCAATAGAACTGGGTTTTTAGATAGTTGGGAATTCCATCAATAGCTAATGCTTACAATTCCCGTTTTAGTATAATGTTTAGTTAAGATATGTATTATATTGTGTTTGTAATTTCTCTACTCATTGTATGATATGAGTATGATATAATAAATATGCCACCTGCTGTTTGATATGTCATTTACTGAGTATGGTCATGATGATGTGGATGAGTGTGAAAATGTTCTAAGTTAGATCACGGCCAGGGCAAAGAAATAGAGGATCTGCTACACGTTATTATTATTTTGGTGCCTGTTGACCAGGGATAGTCGTGGTAGATTTATAAATATAGTGCGTGTGTAGCTATAGATCTTGATTTGCATGTTTAACACAAGTGTCGCAGTTATATGTAACTGGTGTGTGTAGTTAGGAATAGAGGAGTAGCTAGTGGTTAGAGTGTTAGTACCATAGACAGCTTTTCCAATCATTTGACTGGTAAGTGTGACATTTTTTTTCCCACCCATTGTTGTATTATTGACAAGACTTTGTGCGTACTTGACAGTCTTGTAAATTTTATTTGGTGGGCCAGACGGGTTTATTCAGTATGTCGAGGTTGGACAATGTTAAACAATGTTATCATTGTCTAACTTTTGGACATTTGTCTATAGGATGCCCAAATATAATTCGGAACACGAACGTTATCTGGAGAAGAGGACTGTTTGTCAAAAACAAGCCTTTCATGGCACGAGCTACAGTCAGCGATAAGTTGAAGGACAAAAGTCAACTACAAAACCAGCTAAGAGAACTAACAAGCAGAGTTATTCGGCTGGAAAGACAGGAAAAAGATCTCCAATGGAAGCTGCGACAGCTGTTGCAACAGTTTGAAAACGGAGCTTTAAAACCAGCTAGGAAGGAGAGAAGAAATCAAGAAATCACAGAAGTAAACACGGCCCAGTATTTTGGAAGGGGACAGAGTGGTAGGAAAGTGAGTAGGAAGCCCGTACAACTTCCACATTCCGATCCGTGGAGGGACAGAGGTGGAAATCTCAGGACGGACGTGTGTGGACGACTGGAAAGAGGTGTCGAAAAGGGGAGGAGTGCCACCCAGGTGGAGAGGCCAAGTCAAGTGAGAGGAGGAGGAATGGTTGGGCAGAAGTTTGAATCGGGCAGATTCTTAGCCCAGAAGAGGCCTTTTGCACGGTTACAGATGGAGAGGCAGGACAGGAGCTATCAAAGAGACTTTAAGCACGAGGCGCATGGACAGAAAGAAAGAGATACAGGTTTTGTGTATCCAGAAAAGTTAGGGACGGAGGGCAGGTTACGCAATGCAAACGAAACAAACGTTCGCTCAGAGGTCCAGATAAAATGTTACCGCATCGGACAGTGTAGGCCGAGAATTCAGGAAGAGGGTATTACGTCGATTAACATGGTCGGGCGTGCTGAAAGGAGCCAAGTTTACCAGGAAGTCAAGCCTGGTAGAACATTAGTTAAAGTCGACGAAGAATCGAACAAGGAAATAGTCAAAGATTCGTCAGATAAAGAAGAAAGGAGAGGAGGAGGAATGGTGGCAGGACCAGCTATGGTTTCGTGCCCATCCAAGCCAGGTCCTAGCCATGCGGGAGAAGTTGTTGAACAGACCGAAAGAAGGGACAACCCTTCGGTCACCGAGGAAGGAAGTGGGAATGACGCACAGTTGGAATGTGAAACGGACGCACCGGTTAAGAATACTCGTGCAGCCAACAAAGGAGGAACAGAGTTTCTAAGGAAAACGAAGAAAAGGGAAAGACAGGTTAACCACAGCCAGGACAGCGAACCAGTCATCGAAGCAAAGATGAAAAGATCTCAGTTCGAGATAAGCCAACAGTCAAACGAACAGTGTGAAAAGTTTTTCCCACAAATAGTGAATACAGATGGACGGAAGGCTGAAGTAGCGGACGATGTAAGTGTACGTAACACTACCAGAGAACCGGTGGGTACGAACCAAACAACCGTGAAACAAACAGACCAGACGATGGGCGTTTTACAGGAGGAAATCGCGCAGCAATCAGAGACAGCTGATGGGGCAGCGCATAGTCTGGTTAAAATAAGCAGTAGTGATAAGGAACGGTTGATGCAATGTTTACTGACGCTAGCCAAAAACATGGAAATCAGAAATGGAATTAGGTAAAGTCGTGTGGAGTACTTACACACATGGGCTATCATGTGAAACTCCAGTTAATGTATGCATTTGCATAAAATTTGTTTCATCTACCGTTATCCTTGAGAACGGAGATTTTGATAATTAGGGGGTAGGGTATAGAGATGGAGGAATGGCCAGATGTTAAAAATTCCTTTGAATTCGTTGTCTCAAGTAAACGCCAGACAATGAGCGTACCACGGACGGTCAGTCTGCAGCTAGACTGACCGAGATCAAAGGGACATTTCCGACCAGAGAAACGGACAGAACGAACGAGAGACGCAGGATAGCTGGATGCGCCAGGTAATGATTACGTGACGCAAGGTAACACGTGGACGCGATGCTTCGGTTAATATCTGACCAGGTAGCTTTGATGCGGAGAATTTGGGGAAATGGCGGTGAATTAGTTAGATCACAACACTCGGTTTTGATTCCTCGGGACAAAGACTGCACCCGGACTAGTAGGGTTACAGCATGACGTAATTCGACAGGTGGACGATTCGGTTTTTGACTTTTGACTCAGACATAGTTTAGTATCTGATTAAATTAGAACTTAGTCATAGTTTAGTGACATAGTTTAGTATCTGATTAAGTTACAACTTAGTCATAGTTTAGGGACATAGTTTAGTACCTGATTAAGTTAGAACTTAGTCATAGTTTAGTATCTTTTGAAGGGGGCATTAACAGGTGCTCATCTGTGGGGCACGAGCAGGAGTGAAGGTTGATGGCATTTGATCATGTTTTTGTGTGCAAATATTTTGACATTTGTATTTGGTGTTTGGGTTTTGACTAATGGTATTACTTGCATTTTTAGTGGGTTGTATGGTCGATATAGTATGCATTGAATTTTTCTTTATTTTGTTGTTTTTTTTTGTTGTTGTTGTTGAATCATCATGTTTACAGGTATTTGATACAGGTTATTTAGGTGATCTACAGAGCAGTATATCTCATCCAGACTGTAGGCCTCCGCAAGCACAAGTCACCACGAGTTCCAGAATCACATGTATGTGGAGTCTTTGCAGAGAAGACTACATTGATCAGAAGTTTTAATATTGACTATGACATATGTTGTCAAATATCGTTTTTGTGGGAAACATAAAGAATTTTGCTGTTTTCTTTGAGAGGGGATAGCTGTCAAGAGAGACAATGATAACTAGCCTGAGGATAACCCACGTAAGTTCGTGGCCTCACAGGAGTTAGTATGAAGTGAATCGTCGGCCAGGCGTGTAATGAGACCGCCTGAGAAAATTGACCTGAACTGGTGGTGTGTAACAATGAAGGTTCGTGTCCTTAGAGGAAGGCACGGGAACAGGTCGAGGTATATTGACCTCAATGAGTAAGGAGAATTCCTTAAGGTGTTTCTGTTTTGATGAGTTAAAGGTCCCGCAGGGACAGACTTAGGTGAATTTGACTGTAAAACGATGTAAAAGTGTTGGTTTGTGTTGTAAAAACGCCCAGCCACAGTGTTTTTCTTCTGCTTGTATTGATTGTGTATGTATTACAAAAAGTTTATATGTATCAAATGACATGTCTTTTTATGCATGTACGATGTGAGTGAAGTTGTAAACAGGAGTAGTGTTTACATTTTGGATAGTAGAGACGAAAATGGTGGTCATTTGCCAGATGAAAAAAATGACCATCCATGTTTCGGTCTGTAGTTTAGGGAGGTAATGTAACAGTTCCCGCCGGAGCAAGGGGAGTTTAGGATGCCTGAACATGTTAAAGCTTAAAGCTACATGAATGCATGTCAAGGTCACTCACTATCTCAGCAAAGGAGAACAGAGTTGGGTTAAGGAATGTGGACAGGTAGAAACTGACCACTGGCCTTCCAATTTTGGTAGGGGGAGATTGATTGACAGACGAAATTGGCAACGGGGCTTGCTGCGAGAGAATGAGTGACAGGTGTGCAAAGTGTTTCGTTCCAATTGGAATTGAAGATGACCATACCTGAGATCGATTGGTCAAGCTCTGGCCTTGCTTGAGGATATATAACTCGAGACAAAGTTTAGCTGGGAGGCTGGATGAGAGATGGAGAGGCTAGATAGAGAGAGGCTGTATGGGAGAGAGAGAGACTGAATGTGGATAGTATGTTTAACTCACCGACTTAGATAGAGGAGCGATTGATAGACTGTTGGACGAATGTTTGGTGATAGAACAGGAGCGCTCAAATAGGTGTGTGAGTTTTGCATTAATAGATAATGTGAAAGTGTGTTTGTAAGCAAGGACACATTGTGAACGAGTTATGTCGAGATCGCCCGCCTGAGGGGATTTCAGTAAGGAAGAGTATTTGATAAGGTGTGTTGAAGACGCAGTTAAGGCGATGTGTGTGTGATGTAATTGCAAGGCAATAGAACTGGGTTTTTAGATAGTTGGGAATTCCATCAATAGCTAATGCTTACAATTCCCGTTTTAGTATAATGTTTAGTTAAGATATGTATTATATTGTGTTTGTAATTTCTCTACTCATTGTATGATATGAGTATGATATAATAAATATGCCACCTGCTGTTTGATATGTCATTTACTGAGTATGGTCATGATGATGTGGATGAGTGTGAAAATGTTCTAAGTTAGATCACGGCCAGGGCAAAGAAATAGAGGATCTGCTACAATACGGTAGGGTGTCAGCCTTTTCCTTTCCTTCCCTAATAGTGAAGTAAGTTTCTAATTACAGCTGGGTCGACTGGAGCGTGCAGGTAGCAGGAGCTTAACCCCATACATCTCCCGTGAAAAACGAGAGCTCAACCACTTATCTGACCAGACGCAGAAACAGGTGACAGTGCCTGATTTATGCTAGACAAAATGTTTTAAAGACTAACTTCTGGTCAGGCAAAACATACTGATCAGACATATTAGTCAGGGTCAGGCAAAACATTCTGATCAGACATATTAGTCAGGGTCAGGCAAAACATACTGATCAGACATATTAGTCAGGGTCAGGCAAAACATACTGATCAGACATATTAGTCAGGGTCAGGCAAAACATACTGATCAAAATTATTAGTCAGGGTCAAGCAAAACATACTGATTAGACATATTAGTCAGGATCAGGCAAAACATACTGATCAGACATATTAGTCGTGGTCTGGCAAAACATACTGATCAGACATATTAGTCAGGATCAGGCAAAATATACTGGCCAAGACACTCACCTCGTGTTCCCTGTAGTCCTCCTTGGAAACTGGGATTCCTTCTTGTCAGTCTGGCTAACGAGATGGGGAATCTATGTGATCCCTGATTGACTGATTGTCACCCAGATGAAGCCAAGAATAATATAGCAGCCTTGAAGACCTTGGCCAACGTTCATCAGCACGCTGGGCATATAAGAAAGCTACTTCAATTTGCCTCTCAACACCCGTTTCACGGTGATCGAAATAGTAAATATACGAGTCGTTTGCACTCAACAACAACAACAACAACAACAACGGCAACAACAACAACAACAACAATGGAACTAGCAACCTACGTGTGACCTACGAAGAGTCCAAAAGGTTTATTCGGGCCAGATGCATGGCCAAATGGGAAACAGAACATACTGGCTACACAAAAAATTATGCCTATTACCAGTTGAACAGAAGAGAGCGGGTTGTGGTCTTCAGACTCCGCACAGGCCATAACAGACTGAGGTACCATCTATTCAATAAAGTGAAGATAGGTGGGACTGACGAATGCACCTGTGGTACAGGGAAAATGACCGCTGAACAGCTGCTGCAAAATTGCCCGACATACGAGGACCAGAGAAAGCAAATGTGGCCATCACCAGTGGCAACACTAGACAAACTCTATGGCAGTGCCAACAGCCTCAGAATAACCGCTGCTTTCTTCGAACAAATTCAAGTTAACGTCTGACAGCGTACGAAGAAGAAGAAGAACTAGCAACCACATTCAGTAAAAATAAACCATTTCCAGCTTTTTCCGGACTGACACTGGTGATGGCCATATGTACTGTCTCTATTCTTCGTTCATTAAGTATTAGTTTCTACAGACGTTCAACAGTTATTCAATCTTAACGTTACGTCGTTATACTGGTTTAGAAGACTACGTGTACAAAATTGCTCTACCTTCACTTGATCTCAAAATAACTTTGTGCATCCAATGTATTCTTGAGTTCATTAATTTACCCTGTTTCCACTATTTCCTGTGGCAATACATTTCAAGCATTCACCACTCTCTGACTTAAGCAAAATATGTCCTTGTATATTATTTGGACCTTTCATTAATTAATGTTTATATGTGACTTCCTTTTCTTGTAGACGGCAGTACTTTGAAAAACTTATTTCACTATAATTTACCTTTTCACTTGATCATCTTGAAAACCAGTATTAAATCACCTAGGATTCTTCTCTATTCTAGACACTGTAACTCAGTATCTGTACCAGTGTACATTATCGCACGGCCAACTAGTCGCCTGAATAATCTCTAGTATTTTGTCCCTTTTCCTGTCAAAGCTCTATTGGACGTGGGTGATCGATATCGGTCGCAAAGAACATTTCTCATCCCAACATTAGGTGGGCTTCCTGATTGACATTTTGTGACAAGTGCAAAAGAAAATTCCCACTATGGGGATTCCATTTGGGATTAAGGAAATCTAAGACCCGCTGTCTGTTAACGGTATGTCACAAGATTGAGCTGCAGGGATTAATGGGAGAAGAACACGGAATATGTGTCTCTGATGTCGGATGGTGTTGGTTCGCTTTCATTACGCTGTTGTTGGTTGCTGTGTTTACTATTATTAATGTTTCATTGTGATGTTGTTGGTTTGCTGTGTTTACTATTACAAATGTTTAATTGTCATGTTGTTGGTTTGCTGTGTTTACTATTAGAAATATTTAATTGTGGTGTTGAAGACTGTTATGTTATGTTAGTGTGTGTGTGTGGTAGAGAGAGAGAGAGAGAGAGAGAGAGAGAAATAGAGAGAGAGAGAGAGAGAGAGGAGAGATATGTGTAGTATTGAAGGTGACGATAAATAGTATTCCTTCTGTTGAGAATTGATGTCATTGCGCTAAGTGAAGATCCATGCGTGTTCAGTCCCTCTAAGTCTTCGTCTTCCTCTTCTTCATAATCTTCTTCTACTTCTTCATATTCTTTCCCTTCTCAGTTCTCAAACTCCTCTGCCGAGCCTTGAAAAAGACTTTGCAAGTAGCGGGAAGTAGTCTGGAAAACGGAATGCGTTGTGTCGTAGTTTACATCTTGACTGCGATGTTTGCACCATTTAGTCCCAACACATCCGACTTCAGCAGCCATTTTTTGGTACTTGTTAGCCTTCCCTCTGTTCTGTTGCACCTGTTATCCAGGATGAGGTGGAGGTGTAGAAGGGTCTTGGCTGCTCTGGTTGCTGTCTCTGACTCTAGCAGTCAGTTGTAGGAATGGGAGAGAAGGAGAGATAGAGGGAGGGAGTCATTGATGGCTACAGCTCATGCACTGATCTGCATATAGATCCCTCGTCTCTCTCAGTAAATGGTGATAGCTGTAGATGCTAGTTATTCTTGTAGTTCAATGGTTGTACACACTTCTGCTCTGCTATACCCTAGTATGATATTTTGAAAATGCTTAGGAAGTGCTGGTTCATTGACTACAGTGTCTTTATCCAAATGGCGATCGTTGATCAACTTCAAAATGTCCCGTCTATCCAGTGGCAATGTCCCCAATATGGATGTCCCTGATTCCAGAATATCAGCTATTTCATCCCTGAAAACTACAGCATGGCCAGGGCAGTGAATCCACACAAGTTCCAGAGATTCGAGGCCTCAATGTCCACTATCCAACATGTCGCTGCCAGCCGTTCTTCGCCTTCCGAAGCAAGAACTGAGAGTCAGATATGATTACGCCCTCATTCAAGATGACCCAGATATCCAGATCAATATCTCGATCTCTATTCTGAAGCGTATCACTAAATAATACCATTGATAAAGGTAAAAACATGAGATTAGAGATGATGATGATGATGCTAGCGATGACAGAATGATAAAGAATATCCCCATGTTAGATAAGCACACCTTGTTTGATGAGACCAATTGGTCTTGTATTCACAGAAATCATTGTTTCCTATATTAATAGACTGTTGGTGTTAAAACAAATGTTCTCTCATTTCGTCCGCTTTTGTTTTCCCCAACACATTTCACAATTGTAAATGAACCATCTTCAATAATATTTCCAATCCACGTCTATAATGTTTTCCTAACAGTTATCATCTTTGGCGTCTCTGTAGACCATGTGTGTCGCGCCCTGTGAGTCTTGTCCAGATCTGTCTCAGTCTCTGTAGACCATGCGTGTCGCGCCCTGTGAGTCTTGTCCAGATCTGTCTCAGTCTCTGTAGACCATGCGTGTCGCGCCCTGTGAGTCTTGTCCAGATCTGTCTCAGTCTCTGTAGACCATGCGTGTCGCGCCCTGTGAGTCTTGTCCAGATCTGTCTCAGTCTCTGTAGACCATGCGTGTCGCGCCTGTGAGTCTTGTCCAGATCTGTCTCAGTCTCTGTAGACCATGCGTGTCGCGCCCTGTGAGTCTTGTCCAGATCTGTCTCAGTCTCTGTAGACCATGCGTGTCGCGCCATGTGAGTCTTGTCCAGATCTGTCTCAGTCTCTGTAGACCATGCGTGTCGCGCCCTGTGAGTCTTGTCCAGATCTGTCTCAGTCTCTGTAGACCATGCGTGTCGCGCCCTGTGAGTCTTGTCCAGATCTGTCTCAGTCTCTGTAGACCATGCGTGTCGCGCCCTGTGAGTCTTGTCCAGCTCTGTCTCAGTCTCTGTAGACCATGCGTGTCGCGCCCTGTGAGTCTTGTCCAGCTCTGTCTCAGTCTCTGTAGACCATGCGTGTCGCGATCTGTGAGTCTTGTCCAGCTCTGTCTCAGTCTCTATAGACCATGCGTGTCGCGCCCTGTGAGTCTTGTCCAGATCTGTCTCAGTCTCTGTAGACCATGCGTGTCGCGCCCTGTGAGTCTTGTCCAGATCTGTCTCAGTCTCTGTAGACCATGCGTGTCGCGCCCTGTGAGTCTTGTCCAGCTCTGTCTCAGTCTCTGTAGACCATGCGTGTCGCGATCTGTGAGTCTTGTCCAGCTCTGTCTCAGTCTCTATAGACCATGCATGTCGCGCCCTGTGAGTCTTGTCCAGCTCTGTCTCAGTCTCTATAGACCATGCGTGTCGCGCCCTGTGAGTCTTGTCCAGCTCTGTCTCAGTCTCTGTAGACCATGCGTGTCGCCATCTGTGAGTCTTGTCCAGCTCTGTCTCCTGTATTTCGACACTGTCTGCTATGACTGTAAAGGCCGATCCGACAGTGACAGTCTCTGCCACAGATCGTACAAAATCGTATTGTCTACCATATAGTAAGTGTTGCTGTTTATTTGTACAATAGTTTCCTTTTTATATTTGTAATATTTCCAGACCCACGTGACACTCCTCAGCTACATTCGCCCTAATGCTACTAACATTCTTCTTCTTCCCCTTCTTCTTCTTCATCTTCTTCTTCTTTTGTCTTGTTGTTCGATCAGCGCATGCTTTTTCTAGCCCTGTGAGGTTCACAAAGGATACTATGCTTTTCACGTCTTCGCCAGTCCCCAACAGCTTAACGAGAATGGTCGGTCCCCCGGACCAGACTGCCTCTTTGATCGACTATAAGTGGAGCAGTTCTGCAGGATATGTTCTGATGTTTGATTTGGTGCTCTGCATCCGCATGTGGTGGTGTCTATAAGATCAATTCTGTGTAAGTGGGCCTTGAGTCTGTAATGCCCAGTTCTGAGTTTGAAGGTTTGTGTCTGCCAATCTCTCTCAAGTGTGCCTCTCTTCAGTCATGTTCTGGCTTGTATTCTTTGTGCTGTCTCCTTACAGTGAGAGAGTGGGCTTAGTCAACCATAATGGAAACAGTAGCATAGTAACAGGATATATCGCGACAGGTTCTGTTATTCAGAATTGTGTCTTCTTCTTCTTCTTCTTCTTCTTCTTCTTCTTCTTCTTCTTCTTCTTCTGCTTCTGCTTCTACTTCTTCTTCTTCTTCTTCTTATTCTTCTTCTTCTTTTTCTTCTTCTTCTTCTTCTTCTTCTTCTTCTTGTTCTTGTTCTTCTTCTTCTTCTTCTTCTTCTGCTTCTGCTTCTTCTGCTTCTTCTTCTTCTTCTTCTTCTTCTTCTTCTGCTTCTGCTTCTTCTTTTTCTTCTTCTTCTTCTTCTTCTTCTTCTTCTTTTTCTTCTTCTTCTTCTTCTTCTTCTTCTTCTTAATGGTTTTGGGACCAATCCTCTTATTGATATATTTAAACGATTTGGACATTGAAATGGGATCCATGATTGAAATGTTTCCGGACGACACAAAAACTATGTAGGAGTGTCTCATCTATAGCAGAAGTGGATATATTGAGGTCGGATTTATATCAAATTTGAGACTGGTCTGTGAGATGGCAAATGGATTTTAATGTAAATAAACGTACAGTCATCGACATGGTTAGATCCAATATGGAACATAATTATAGAATGGGCATGAACAATATTAGAATGATAGATAAGGAAAGTGGCATAGGGGTGATAATCAATAATACAGGTAAGGTGAGTGAGCAAGTCCAGATAACAGTGAAAAAAGGCAAATGCAATGTTAGGTATGATCAAAAATATTGAACATAGGTGTAAGGAAGTGATTCAAACTGTATAAAGCATTAGTTAGACCTAGATTGGAGTACTGTGTTCAGGTGTGGAGTCCTTATCATAGAGGGGATATAAACATGCTGGAAAGGATACAAAGAAGAGCGACAAAGTTGATAGTGGGATTCGAGAATTACAGTTATGAGGAAAGACACATAAAAACCGGCCTACAGTGTCTAGAAAAGACAAGAATTCGAGATGAGAATACAGGTTTATAAGATAAATACAGGAACGGTTAAATTAGACTTTAACAAGTTGTTTTTCAAAATAGAACCACCAACAAGAACAAGAGGGCACAAATACAAATTAACTAAAGAAAGGTCTAGATTGGATATTAGGAAATATTTTTTTTAGTCCGAGAGTGGTGAATGCTTGAAATGCATTGCCGCAGGAGGTAGTGGAGGCAGGGACAGTTAATGCATTTAAAAATAAATTGTATGCGCATAGCTATTATAGCAGGGTAATGCAAATGTAACAGGCTGTATACAGACTCTGGTGAGTCTTCTAAGCCAGTATAAAAACTTTAAGTTTAGGTTTAAGTTTGTTCTTCTTTTTCTTCTTCTTCTTATTGTTTTTCTTCGGCTTTCGTCCTGGACAGGACGTTGTTTTGTAGTGTAAAGCCTTTCTGCCAGACACATCGTGTTTTAGCTGGCTTCTTGGGTAACGGGTGTGTATTCCTATTCTCTTAGCCAGACTACACGAGTTTAGCCCGTTTCCAGGACCGTGGTTTGGAGGCGGAATAGGGTTTTGGTCAAATCTAGTACGCTGACCCTGATGAAGGCAGACATATATGAGTCGTCTGCTGCCCTTATTGTGTTTTATGTTAAGTTGTGCTAACCTGTGTTATATATTTTCGCAGGGTTGTAGATGGAGCAGGTAATGAGCTAACAGCAGCCATCGACTTCTTCTTCAATCGGTATCATTCTCACGCTACCAAGCCCTGAACGTTCTCAATCTCCCGCTACCAAGCCCTGAACGTTCTCAATCTCCCGCTACCAAGCCCTGAACGTTCGCAATCTCCCGCTACCAAGCCCTGAACGTTCTCAATCTCCCGCTACCAAGCCCTAAAAGAGCTTTGCAAGGAGCAGAATGTTGTCCTTAAAACGGAATGCGTTGTATCGTAGTTTACAGCTTGACTGCGATATTTGTGATTTCTGCCTGACACAATAATATGGCTGCTTGCATCAGGGACAGAGACCCATGACTGACCAAATACTATTTCTCCGCCATATGGCGGAGCTGAAAACAGACTGCAACCATGCAGCCTGGCTAAGATATCAGGGGTCGAAAAGGTAGAGTTAGCTCGGTCCAAAAATTACATGCTGAAAACGGATGTGTTGGGCCGAAAAGTGCAGATATCGCAGTCTCGCTATAAACCACAACACAGCGTCACAAAAGTCATTTTCAGGACGAACAATGAAGTGGAAGAAGAAGATGTTATGTCGTGTTGTGTTGTATTGTTTTGAAGTATGCTATATTATATCTTTTGTTTTGTTATTTTAAATTGTGTTATGTTGTGTTATATAATATATTGTGATATATAATATCTTTTGTTAAATAATTTCTTGTATTGAGTTGTTTTGAGCAACATTAAATATTGTGGTATGTTGTGGTATGTTATTTTATACATTATGTTATGTTGTTTTATACATTGTGTTATATTGTGTTATCAGTGTTATATTGTGCTCACAGTGTTATATTGTGCTCTCAGTGTTATATTGTGCTCTCAGTGTTATATTGTGCTCTCAGTGTTATATTGTGCTCTCAGTGTTATCTTGTGATTTCAGTGTTATATTGTGCTCTCAGTGTTATATTGTGCTCTCAGTGTTATATTGTGCTCTCAGTGTTATAATGTGCTCTCAGTGTTATATTGTGCTCTCAGTGTTAT
Source organism: Ariolimax columbianus (assembly GCA_036924085.1). Taxonomy (NCBI): domain Eukaryota; kingdom Metazoa; phylum Mollusca; class Gastropoda; order Stylommatophora; family Arionidae; genus Ariolimax; species Ariolimax columbianus. Next base: position 83,817,828 of record JAVGWX010000012.1, read on the forward strand.
ATTGTGCTCTCAGTGTTATATTGTACTATCAATGTTATGTTTCCTTATCAATGTTATATTGTGTTACTAATGTTATATTGTGTTACTTATTGTTATATTGTGTTACTAGTGTTATATTGTGCTATTAATGTTATGTTTCCTTATCAATGTTATATTGTGTTACTAATGTTATATTGTGTTACTTATTGTTATATTGTGTTACTAGTGTTATATTGTGCTATTAATGTTATGTTTCCTTATCAATGTTATATTGTGTTACTAATGTTATATTATGCTATTAATGTTATGTTTCCTTATCAATTGTGTTAATTATTGTGTTACAAATGTTATATTGTACTATCAATGTTATGTTTCCTAATCAATCACACGTTGTGTTATGAATGTTGTGTTATGTCTCACGATTATCTTTCGAATGTGTTGTTTCCCTGTTGTTCCACTGCAATATATCATGTTGTGGTTTCTGTGTGTGATTTGCTAGTTATCCCTGAGGAAGACCTTTCATGGTGGTGGTATCGTGAGCTTCGTCTTGTTGTTGTTCAGGTGCTGTGCATTATTTATATTTTTTTAATCCAGTAAGTCGTATATTACACGTTATGAGACATGGCACCATAACTTTATTGATTAAAGACCGCTCACGTCTCTATAACAGTTGAGTCCAACTCATAAAGGTCAACTCGACACTCCCTGGAAGTTCTCCACCATTTAATTAACGAAATGCCTATACAGGTTAAATCGATTGATGAATTACAGCATGGATTCAGCAGCGGTAGTATTGATTGACAAAGATATCTTAACTCAGGCGTGCAAACATTTTTAGCCCAGTCGTCCTGCCGGCGCTTTACTACCGGAGCAAAACCAGATCCTCACCAAAAGCAATAGAGAACCAGCCAACACGTGCGAACCTCGAGCGACGTACCATACTTCACTTAACGTTTCTATACTCGTTCTACAGATCTTTATATGACTCTGCAGTATCTGCAGATCTTTATATGACTATGTGCAGTGTCTGCAGATCTTTATATGACTGCAGTGTCTGTGTACAACCAGTTTCTTTAACTTCAATTGATCTAAAAATAGCATTGCGCATCCAATATATTCTTGAATGCATTAATTGAATGCCTCCACCATTTTCTGTGGCATTCCATTCCAGGCATTCATTCTTCTCTGGCAAAAATATGTTTCTTAGTATCTAATCTTGACCTTCCGTTTATTAATTTGTGGATCTGCCCTTTTGTTCTTGTAGGTGGTTGTATTTTTTTTAAACTTAGTATAAGTCTCATTTATTCTGTCGCTTGATTATCTTATCAACCTGTATTAGATCACCTCGAATTCTTCTCTGTTTCGGTTTTCACGAGTCTTTCCTCTTAACTATAATTCTGGTTATCCCAATATTAGTTTTGTCCCTTTTTTGTTTGTCCTTTCTAGCATGTTTATATCCACTCTACGATAAGGATTCTATACTTGTACACAGTACTCCAATATAGGTCTAGCTAATGCTTCATACAGTTTGACTATCACTTCCTTGCTCCTATGTTTCTTCTTCTTCTTCTTCTTCTTCTTCGTTCGTTCTCAATTTCCCACTACCAAACCCTGAAAGGGCTTAAGTAGCAGAATGTAGTCTAGAGAACGGAATGCATTGTGTCGTAGTTTACAGCTTGGCTGCGATATTTGCACCTTTCGGTCCAACACATCCGACTTCAGCAAGCATTTTTTGAGTACCGGGTTAGCATTCCCTCTTCGATCCCTTCTCCTTAGCCAGTCTGCCCTAATGCAGCCTGTTATCCAGGATCACCACGTGGAGGTGTAGAAGGGTCTTGGCAGCTCTGGTTCGCAGGCCCTGACGCTAGCAGTCAGCTATGGGTCGCTGACCGCTGCAGCATCTTGATCCCGCTCCTATGTTAAATATTTGTTTAGTTATAACGAACATTGAATTTGCCTTTTTGACTCCAACCTGGACTTTCTCCCTCACATTACCTGTACGATCAGTTTTAACCTCTAGGCTCTTTTCCATTTCTATGTTTCTAATATTGTTCTCTCCCATTCTGTAATTATGTTTTATATTAGATCTATCCAAGTGGATGACTGTATATGTATCTACATTAATCTCCATTTACGAACACACTACTGCACAGTTTGTGGGACTAACACTTCAACAACAACAACGTCTTCTTCTTCTTCTTCTTCTTCGTACACTGTCAGACGTCAACCTTTATTTTTTCGAAAAAAGCAGCGGTCATCCTGAGGCTGTCGACACTGCCATAGAGCTTGTCTAGTGTTGGCACTGGTGATAGCCACATCTGTTTTCTCTGATCCTCGTATGTCGGGCAGTTTTGCAGCAGATGTTCGGCGGTCATTTTCCCAGTACCACACGGGCATTCGTCAGTGCCACCTATCTTCAATTTATTAAATAGGTGGTGCCTCAGTCTATTGTGGCCAGTCCGAAGTCTGAAGACCACGACCTGCTCTCTTCTGTTTAACTGGTAATAGGCATCGTTTTTTGTGTAGCTAGTATGTTCGGTTTCCCATTTGGTCATGGAGCTCTAATAAGCCTTTTTGACTCTTCGTGCGTCACACTAGTATCTGGTTGTGGTAGTCTTGCACCTTCTTTTGCCAGTCTGTCTGCCTCCTCGTTGCCTTGCATGTTACAGTGGGATGGAACCCACTGTACCACTACTCTTTTTGGTGCGGACTGCTGGCATAGTTCCACCGTGGAAAAGGCCAAATCTGGAGTAGAGGTGGTATGCCATGTTCTAGAATAAAAGCTAGGGCAATCCTCCAGCCTATTGATTAGATGGAGATTTGTGTCTATCTCCCAATCTTCCACTTCGTCACCTCTGCTGTCTGTGTCCGAGTATCCCCATCTCTCCGAGTGGCTGTTGAAGTCTCCAACTACTATGCAGTTGGAATCTTTGACTTCCATACTCGAGAGCGATAGGTCTTTGTTTGGTGATCCGTACAGGTTGAAGATGCGGATCTTCGTCTCTTGAGCCATTATGTCAACCAAACTTAATACAATTGACAGATACAAGCTACTATCCAAACTTAATACAATTGACAGATACAAGCTACTATCCAAACTTAATACAATTGACAGATACAAGCTACTATCCAAACTTTATACAATTGACAGATACAAGCTACTATCCAAACTTAATACAATTGACAGATACAAGCTACTATCCAAACTTAATACAATTGACAGATACAAGCTACTATCCAAACTTAATACAATTGACAGATACAAGCTACTATCCAAACTTAATACAATTGACAGATACAAGCTATTATCCAAACTTAACATAATGACCAGGGATGGGGCCAATGATCTCTGCTGAAAAATTAAATGAAAGGATTTTAAATTTGAAATTGGATATCTTGGTTGTGACTACGTGTAGATAACGTATCTAATGCATTTTCTTTTAAATTTGTGTTTTTCTTTCGCCTTATTTCTCTATTCCCCAAGAGGGTGTGCGTTGCACTGCAGTTTTATTTTGCGCTTGTCATCCCGGTGCATCCGACTTCGGCATGTATTTTATGTCAGGGGCTGCTTCCTTCTGCATTTTCTAAGGGTTTTCTTCCTCTGGGTAACGGCCAATGTTGTGATAAGGATCGAATCCAGCACCTTGGAGTTGTGAACAGTGTCATTTAACAACTAGCCCACGCCATCCTCTTTCTAATGTATGATACAGTCCATTATTTGTTTGTCGTGTAAGTCCAACGGCCATTGCATAGACAATGGGGATTCATGCACTGGACTCGTGTTATAACAGTGAAATAAGACTTCATTAAAATTGTATACAATGTAAACTTATCATTTTTAAACAATATGAATTGTTTTTTATTGTGGTTGCATGATTTCTCTTGTCTATTGGGTCCCAAAACACTTGCTTATTTTGGTTAATCCTGACCACGTAAGAGAAAATAGCGAAGAGAGACCAATATAAATCTCAGAAGTTATTTTCACTTTAGCAACACTAAAGTAATTAGGAGAAGAGATCAGTTGACCAGACCAGGAATGTGACCTTCTTTATCAAAACAGGCCGAAAAACAAAAAGGACCAATTACGATGCTGTGTAAAAAACGAATGGATTTTATATGATATTAATTTTTCGATTAATTTCAGGGACACAAATCAGAACTGTATATTAGAAATCCTTTCTATGTTAGTTATTTCCCATGTACAAAGATGAATAATTTTCGGTTGTAATGTGCAAGTGAAATATATATCTTCAATCATTTTAGAAAATAAATTCCTTTCTGTTCCTTGCTGGAAATTAACAATCAATTGATCAATATAAACATACGATCACGTGATCAGACAATATGGGGGTTTACAGCATCATTAAAACAGGTTACTTTGTGGCCACTAAAATTAGCAGCTGTCGTGAAATGATAAATGTGGCTACAGAATAAATGTATTTGTCAAATATAGTTCAATTTCGTGCATAATCTAAACTGGTGTATAACAATGAAAGAGAAACATCAAGAGATGGGGATACGGAATTGATTCTGATGCAATACAGGACCCAGACCACCTGATCACCTGCCACAACCTCATCAACAAATGAAATAGGTGCGACATGATGGGAGGAAAATATGTATGTAGAGTGGGAGGTCAAGTTTCAATAGACCATATGTATGTAGAGTGGGAGGTCAAGTTTCAATAGACCATATGCAGAGTGGGGAGGGTCAAGTTTCCATGGACCATATGTAGAATGGCGGGGGGGGGGGGGGGGGGGGGTGGCAAGTTTCAATAAACCATTTGCAGAATGGGAGGTCAAGTTTCAATAGTCTATATGTAGAATGAGAGGTCTAGTTTCCACAGATAATATGTAGAGTGGGAAGTCTAGTTTTAAGTCTATATGTAGAGTGAGAGGTCTAGTTTCAATAGAAGCTTTGTATGTAGAGTAGGAGGTCAAGTTTTAATAATCTATATGAAGAGTGGGAGGTCGAGTTTTAATAGAAGCTATGTATGTAGAGTGGGAGGTCTAGTTTTAATAATCTATATGAAGAGTGGGAGGTCGAGTTTTAATAGTCTATATGTAGAGTGGGAGGTCGAGTTTTAATAGTCTATATGTAGAGTGGGAGGTCTAGTTTCAATAGACTGTATTCATTTATTTGTTCATTCACCTTTTTTCAGAGTTTGAAGCTAGCTGAAGTTTGAAGACTGATACTCTTACTTTGACCAGCTGGTCAGGCATGACATTAGGAGGTGCGAATAATGTGGACAGATGAAACGCCTCACAGTCAAAGTCAGAATATCTAGATTATTCTAGGATTTGAGGGGTTTACATTTTTTTAATGCCATTTTGGAATTTCATAATTCTAATTTACACCTTTACAGTCCAATCTAAATTGTTTAGTTTTTGTCTTAACCCTTTACAGGTCAGGTCATCCCGTGACTGGTGAGGTTGATGGGGCACTCGTGAAGACATCCTCACAACACCATGCCACCCTTCTCTGTCAGCGATCGCTTCCTGTGACTCTTCTGGTCGGAGATTGCTCCATTCTTCTATGTTGTCCTCCCATCTCTTTTTGGGACGGCCTCTTCGTCGTCTGCCATGCACCTTTCCGTGGAGGAGTGTATATGCAAGACCATTTGAATCCGATATGTGACCGTACCAAGCGAGTTTCCTTCTCTCGATATGTGACCGTACCAAGCGAGTTTCCTTCTCTCGATATGTGACCGTACCAAGCGAGTTTCCTTCTCTCGATATGTGACCGTACCAAGCGAGTTTCCTTCTCTCGATATGTGACCGTACCAAGCGAGTTTCCTTCTCTCGATATGTGACCGTACCAAGCGAGTTTCCTTCTCTCGATATGTGACCGTACCAAGCGAGTTTCCTTCTCTCGATATGTGACCGTACCAAGCGAGTTTCCTTCTTTTGACAGTTGCCAAAAGATCTTCAAAAGGCCCTATTGTTGTTGTAATTCTATCTCGTATTTCCTCATTTGTAACTTGATCTCATATTTCCTCATTTGTAACTCGATCTTTGTACCAATCTTTAGTCGAATATAAATTGTTTAGATTTGTGTCTTAACCTTGTACTATCCGCCTAATTCATAAGATTTGTGTCTTTAGAAACAGATCTAATCAATTAGACTGGACTGTAAAGGGTTAAGGAGAAAAGAAATAACAAAATACATGTAAATGAAAGTAAATACAGTATATTTAATTCTTGAAATTATTCATAAAAACAAGCATTTTATAGAGACAGACACAAAATAATTATTAACATAAAATAGAAGCAGAAACATTTCTCTACGAATTACAGAATGAAACATTTAAAAGTGTTTGACTTCAAACAGTCAGAGCTTACATATCTGTGAATCCAGATTTGACTTCTAATAGTCAGTATTTATAGATATCAGAATACAGATTTGACTTTAAACAATCAGAGTTCAAACATATCTGAATCCAGATTTGATTTAAAACAGAGTTTACAGATATTAAATTTCAAATGGCCAGGTCCTGCACATATCTGTATGCAGATCTAGCTTCAAACAATCAGTATTTATAGATATTAGAACCCAAATTTGATTTTAAATGGCTAGATTTTACACATATCTTAACTCATATTTGACTTCAAACAATCAGTGTTTATAGATATCAGAATTCAGATTTGACTTCAAATAATCAGCGTTTATAGATATCAGATTCCAGATTTGACTGCAAACAATCAGTGTTTATAGATATGAAAATCCAGATTTGACTTGAAACAATAAGTGTTTATAGATATCAGAATCCAGAATTGACTTCAAACAATCAGTATTTATAGATATAAGATTCCAGATATGATTTCAAGTGGCCAGATTTTACATATGTCAGAATCCAGATTTTTAAAAAATGTTTGTAAGTAAGTATATAAAGCTAAACAGTAATTAACCAAAACATATGGACAAAATAAATCTTCCCCTTCTTCTATGTTCATCCTTAGATGAAGGTCCAGGTTTCTCTTACAAAGGACACTTTTGTTTGCAATGCTGTTTTATCTCCAAACAGCTCTGGTCTCTTGAAGCCACTGTTTTTCTACTTTTTTTCTTCCTGTGTGAGTGTGCTGTATTGTAGGATCTTCATCACAGGGGTCACTGTAGTCAAGAGGTTAAGGCACTATCCTCTCACAGTGTTGATCGGAAACGGTGGGCGATCGAATCCCACATGTTTCAAGTGACTCCTGGTCTCACTGGAGGTAAGACCAGAGTGCCTGCATCCCGAGTTACCTCCAGTCGTCTTGACCTATAGTCTTGCCACTGATCCAAGGTAACTCGGGATAAGAGTGAGATTGATGACCTGCGAATTCACTTCCTCACTATAATCTAAATACAACACACATTACATTATTAAGACAAAACTGTCTGATGCCGTGGCCATCATCTTTTGTGATGGCAATAACTAACTATCACAGTCACGGTCTGCTCCACCATTACAGCTGTCATCTGTTCCAGTATTCATTTTATTGTAAAGATGATCAGTGAGTCTCTTATGCCCAATTCTCAGTCTGAAGATGACGATTTGCTCTTCTCTAGTTAAATCAGAGTATTCAATAATTAAATATTCATTGAGAAAGATGAAGACCATAACATATTCAAGTGGTTGCTGATCTAAGGTTTGCCATGAATTTACTCTAAAAAGTTATTTTGTTTTATTAAATAATAGTGATCACAGCTTCTTGAATTTGTCCAGAAGCAGTCAGGGACCACCATGACTGAAAGCATCTCTCAAAGTAGCCTCAAGTTCTCTCCCCTATGTCTGAGAGCAGCTGTGAACAATGTTTCAGCTGTAGTTCATGAATTTTATTTAGACTTGCATAGTTATCTGCCAAATCCATCTCTGTATTTCTGTCGAAGCATGACAATTTTGGATGACATGTTCCCATTAAAGATCTTGATTACAAAGTTTTGTGACGTGATCTTTAATCCTCTACCCTCTGTGCTAAATAATTATACATCCAAGGCAAAAACAGTAACAATAATTTTACAAAATTAAAATTAGTAAAACTAAATAAATGCAGAATAGAGGGATTGAAATGGTATGATAAGATCTATATTGGGGATCTGTAATAGGGAAAAGACATATACTGTAGGAAAAGGACATAAAGAGGAGACATTGGGATTGCATAGGTCATACATTGAAGAATTCGGTTTATAGCATTACAAGGCAGTCTCTATTCTGAAACCACAGAGGAGTAGACACAGCCCTACTCATTTGAAAATTGTGATTACTAAATTTCAAGTCACATGATTCAATTATCTTTCACATAAACAAATTTATGAGTATCAGGTCATTAATATGGATAAAATATTTAACAGTTAAAGAGTTTTTATGTATTTTTCTCAAATCTACTCAAATTGTTCTTTAATTATATCATTTTAACTTTTGCTTCTGTCATTTCTACTGTCAGAATGTAAATGGGACTTGTATTTAATATTTATATCTACCTTATTTATTATAACCTTGTACATCAAATACTAAGACATTGCTCGGGTTTTCAACTAAATATGTTATTACCTGAAATGACTTATCTTTAAACATTCACTAAATATGTTATTATTGATACATTTATCAATACTTTTCATTAATCAGCTATACTTGATCAGGAAGTCCGGATAAACATTGAGATTTACAAAATAATGAGGTTTCTTCGCCATGTGACAAAGACCGATATTGAGGCAAGCAGCAATTCAACAGGTAGAGAGTAAAGTTAATTCCCATGTGTCTGTGAATGATGAGACTTCCAGTCCTGCTAAACTTGTAATCTTGTCTAAATGTGATTTTATTAGTTCTAACAATTTGACCAGATATAGACATCAACATTATCGTTGCACAAATTTTTATTGAAGAGCTAACTATTATTTCAATATTTTTTATGTTGCTCAGTCCTACAAAACGATTCAATAGGATAATGAATAATAGCTGCTTTTGTATGCAGTCAACCTGCAGTTTAAATTTTGGGGGCTTTGAACCCAAGTCTTCGGCTTTAGAGACTGGTCACACAAGCACCTATTCAAGTGCCCTGCACATCACCTATTCTCTCATATTAATTTATAAAATAAAACATACAAAATGCTCAAGTGCGGGCCTTCCACAAGAGATAAGGTGTAATGGTAGTTCCATGTTTCCGATGGAAGCAATATTCAGTGAAGATCTGGTAAAGTGCATCTTGCCTTGATGGTAAAATCTTCCAGGTTTGTCCCTGTCCATCTTTTGATGTTATTCTCTGTCTAGCATATTTTCCCCTCCACTTTTCCATCAAGTACTGGTTTTGTATTTTTATTTGATCAAAATATCTGAACTGCTGGGCTATCGATTACATTTGGACTGAAATGGCAGCAGTGAGTGAGCTGACAGCAGCTTAAGGTTCATAGCTTGCTGCCTACTTCAGGGTCAGCGGACTATAGCTGACCTCGATCCTATTACGACACCAGGTGCCGACGCTGGAAATAGAGAATAGGGATCAAAGATGAATGACAAACCTGACCCCAAAAATAATGTGTTGAGGTCGGATGTGTCAGGCCAAAAGACACAGATATTGCATCTCCGCTGTAAACTGTAACAACACTTTATTACAATCCTTTTCAGGGCAAAGACAGAAGAAGAAAATTTCATTCATTAATTCTCTTTGTACTCCTATTTTCTCCAAGACTTTCATATTTATTTGATTTTCTTTCTAGAAGAAGCATCACCATTTTTCTAAATATCTTCAAATCAAAAGTAACATTTTGTTCTCCAATTGTTTGTTCATATTTCTACATCAGGCAATATATATTATATTTCTGAGTCCAAACACCACGTCATACAGCAGGCATCCAGTATTCATCGATATGGATTGCCTTGTCATTTGCCTCCAACATGTCGCACCTATTGCATGTTTCCTGGAAGTTGCGGCAGGTCATCAGGTGGTCTGGGTCCTCTATTGTGCCACAACCACATGTGTCATCATCTGCGTATGCCAATCGTTTTATATTCCTCTTTCACAGTTTGGAGTCTGTTCAGCGACTTCCATGTTGTGTATGGAAGATATTTAAATATTTTTTCGTTCGCCTTATTTCTCTATTCCTCAAGGCGGTGTGCTTTGCCCTATATTTTTATTTTTCACCTGTCAGCCCAGTGCATGCAACGTCATCATGCATTTTATGTAAGGGTCTGCTTCCTCTTGCATTTCCTAAGGGTTTGCTTCCCTGGGGTAATGGCCGATGCTGTGATTGAGGAGAGAGCCCAGCACCTTCATGTTGTGAGCCGTATCACTTAACTACTAGTCCACCCTGTTCCCTGAATAGTAGATGATGTCTGGAAGCAGGTTTCTCCCAAAGTTCTATCTTTGGGGCATGCATCAATTCATGTCATCTGTTGAAACAGTGGCTTTCAGGTCTTGTCTGTATCGGCTTTGTTGATTTTAGGAAGCTACGTCTGGATTTGAGTCTTGTGCAGTAAGGAACAGCACAAATAACACCTGATCAATCAATTTTTAATTTGTGATAGACTTGCTTGGTAGTCAATATATAACTCATGTTGGCAAAATCAGATTTGGCCACCTCTACTCTCTTCCTGATCGTATTTTCCATTTTTATATATTTCCAAGAAATGAAAACGTCTTGACCTATTCTAGTATTTGACCGTTTGCTTGTATCTTCATATTTGAATTCAAGTCTACTTTGCTAATTATCCTAGAAGCACAGAACACATAGTTTAAATAAGAGTATAACACACACGCACAAACACACACCCTCAAAGCACATATGCACACTCATGCACAGTAATGTATTAATAACACAATTCCCACGAATGGCAAGTGCATAGTAACAAATAGGTATTTACAGAATCGTTATCAACACATCAATGACAAATGGTAGAAATGTCAAATGATTTTTACAAAGTAAAATCCAAGTATATTCTAATATTAAGTAAATGGCAAGTATTTTATTTGCTTTAGTAAATGGAAAGTATTATTAGTTGCATTAGTAAATGGCAAATATTTTTATTCACTTCAATAGAGGCAAAGTATATTTTTTGCATTATTAAATGTCAACTATTTTCATTTGCTTCAGTAAATGCCAAATAATTATGAAAAAGGTAAGGGGAGTCTCACAGCAGACTGAACCGCTGGTCGTTAATGAAGTAGTGAGACTTCAGTATATTAAGTCACAGCTTGTATGAGGTTGGGTGGCCAGCTCTCTACCTCTTTGCTTTGCTTTTTTAACCCTAAAATAGGTAACCAATTACAGCTGGGTCAACTGGATCATACTGGTAGCATGAGCTGAACCCTGCACCTTTGCAATGAAAAGTGAGTGCTCTAGTAGTACAATAATCAGGCCACTAATTTTGTACTGTCAATTACAGTACCATTTATAACAAACAAATTTAACATATTTCTTGACATTAACCCTCTACAACCTAACCTGCCCAGCACGATTTGACTGCAGAAGGTAACTACTATTTTGTTCAATGCAAATGTACAATTAAATTATATCATTGAATATGGGGTCTCTTATCAATGATAAGCTCTCTCTAGACCCTGAATTATGCAATCGCGTTGGCAGAGTTGCTACCATATTTTCTCTTCTCACAATACATGTGTGGGAAAACTTCAATTTACAGCCAAGACCAGGGGAGGAAGATTAACATCTCGTCAGGCAAAATATACTGATCAGACATGTTTGGGGCAGGCAAAAAATAAGGCCAAGACCCTAACCTTGGCTTTCTCATAGCCCTCCCTGGAAATGGGCTGTTTTCATGGCAGCCTTGCTTACGAGGTGAGGGATAAATGTAATCTCATCAGTTGTCAGCAACATGCAGATGAAGCCATATTTAGCACAACCACCTAGAGTACCCAGTTCCACCTTCATCGGCACACTCAGGATGTGAGGAAAGCTACTGCAACCCGTCACTTAACGTTCTTTTCAGGGCTCACAAAAGAGTAAACTTACTCATTGTGGGAATTCAAAACAGCCCAAATCAAGGCCATGGTCTACAATTAATCCCTGTGTCATCAGTACTGACACATATTTTTTTCTTTATTAAATGTAAAGCATTTTCATATGATTCAGTAAATGCCAAGTAATTATGAAAAAAGTAAGAATATCATTTAAACAGAACAGTTTGACTTGAAACGGTAACTACCTCTCTGTTCAATGCAAATGTACAATTAAATTATATCATAGAATATCGTTTAACCAGTATGATGTGACTGGACACGGTAACTACTACTATATTTAATTCAAATGGGCAATTAAATTATATCATAGAATATTATTTGAATCTCATTAGCAAACTAAAAGTATATTAGTAATTAATTAATGCCCCATACTATCTCCCCGGTCATATTAATATGTATTTCCTGTTTAAAGGCTTAGGATGTAAAGGGTTAAGTAAGTGTAAATTTGACTATTGCAGTAAAAATATGTCACATTAATGCAGGGGGGATATACAGAAAATGTATTATGTGTACAACCAAAATATACACGGTACATGTACATCTACATTGTAGTAAATGTCAGATAGATACTACAATAAAGTATTATATTTATGTATTTATAGATATAGAAAATATTGTATGGTAATATTTACATGTTTGTCTATTTGTGTAGGTATTCTTGTAATGTTTACAGACTCTGCAGAGTCTACTAAACCAGTATAAAGATGTTAAGTTAATGTTTTCTTTGGCATGTGTGCTTTTATGTGACTGTTCTTTTCCCTCTGTTCGTCTTCACATATTCTCTTGTTCTTTAATCTGTACTTCTGTAAGTGTGTAGCTGTCGGTGTGTTCTTGTGCAGTGGTGAGCAGCCCTGGCTGTTAGTATGTAGCTGTCAGTGTGTTCTAGTGCAGTGGTGAGCAGCCCTGACTGTAAGTGTGTAGCTGTTGGTGTGTTCTAGTGCAGTGGTGAGCAGCCCCGGTTGTGATAGTGTGTAGCTGTCGGTGTGCTCTAGTGCAGTGGTGAGCAGCCCTGGGTTTACAGCCTCATGTGGAAATCTGAGGGATTTAGTAAGTGCTTGCTTAGAAAAATTGTTGACAAAATGGCTGTGTCTGCTTGTGTCAAGATCAGCAAATCAGTGAACAAAGCAACTATTCAAACTCCTTCAAATGGTGGCCCAGGAAACAGACTGCACTCATGTAGCCTGGCTGAGAGAATAAGGATGGAAGATAGAAGGCAAACACCTGTCCTAAAGACGGCGTGCTGAAAGAAATGCAAGAAAGACGCAGATCTGGTAGCCTATAAAAACAACTACTTTACATGATCAAATACAGCGTCAGAAGAATGAGTCCGTGGTAAATGTGACAATATGCTTCACTTGGAACAAACATTTGAGCAGGGAGGGAGGGGAACATTCAAAGTGAAATAATTCTTCAGTGCGGTCAGGTGAAACACAGTGATCAATATCAAACTCCCCGCCGCCACCTCCCCCCCCCTTCCCATCCCAGTGAACTAACTGTTCTTCTGTGATTAGACTGCATTACAGCAATTTGGCCAATGAGGCGGTCTTCTTCGACATTCGTCCTGAGAAGAACGTTTGCTACGTTGTGTCATAGTTTTCAGCTAGTTTGCAATATCTGTGTATTTCAAGCCGGTACTTCAAGCTAGTTTCAGTACGGCATTTTGGGACCAGGTGTGCCGTCCCTCTTCAATCCATAATCCCTTAGCCAGGCTGCATGGTTGCATAGTGTTTCCAGGGCCACCACTTGGAGGTGGAAAAGGATCTTCATTAGTTATGGGCCAGTGAAACAACCTCAGCAAGACACCCACAAACAGGATGAGAACCCCTACTCTATTGATGTCACCCACAGACAGGATGAGAACCACTACTCTATTGATGTCACCCACAGACAGGATGAGAACCACTACTCTATTGATGTCACCCACAGACAGGATGAGAACCACTGCTCTATTGATGTCACCCCCAAACAGGATGAGAACCACTGCTCTATTGATGTCACCCACAAACAGGATGATAACCACTGCTCTATTGATGTCACCCACAAATAGATGAGAACCACTGGTCTATTGATGTCACCCACAAACAGGATGAGAACCACTGCTCTATTGATGTCACCCACAAACAGGATGATAACCACTGATGTCACCCACAAACAGGATGAGAACCACTGCTCTATTGATGTCACCCACAAACAGGATGAGAACCACTGCTCTATTGATGTCACCCACAAACAGGATGAGAACCACTGCTCTATTGATGTCACCCACAAACAGGATGAGAACCACTGGTCTATTGATGTCACCCACAAACAGGATGATAACCACTGCTCTATTGATGTCACCCACAAACAGGATGAGAACCACTGCTCTATTGATGTCACCCACAAACAGGATGAGAACCACTGCTCTATTGATGTCACCCACAAACATGATGAGAACCACTGGTCTATTGATGTCACCCACAAACAGGATGATAACCACTGCTCTATTGATGTCACCCACAAACAGGATGAGAACCACTGCTCTATTGATGTCACCCACAAACAGGATGATAACCACTGATGTCACCCACAAACAGGATGAGAACCACTGCTCTATTGATGTCACCCACAAACAGGATGAGAACCACTGCTCTATTGATGTCACCCACAAACAGGATGAGAGCCACTGCTCTATTGTACATGTTTTTGTTCACATATTCATGTGTGTATCTGGTCTTAATGATTTGATATCTGCGTGTCTGATATCATGAATATGCAATGTTTCTGTTCTGGTGCATATATAAATATATTCGATATATACAACAACATCATGGTTAATGACATTATTCTTGCTCCTTATAAATGGTCGTTTATTTCCTGGTAGTGTTTCCAACTAATCTCCACTTTCTCTTCGCAACATCCAGCCTTATTGGTTGTATCCGATTTAATTTTTGTAAGAACAGAATACACTGTATGAGATAAATTCTCATCTATTGGTAGATTCTGTAGTCTGAATGCATTACTTATAGTTACATGAGATATTTAAAGCCGTGGAGTAGAACAAATATTACTGTTCCGAAAGAAAAGCGTCATGTGTTTGTAACATTGTTTACCCTTGTCCATCCCATGTTAGAATACTATGTTTCTAACTATATTTAAAACTAACTGCTAGCAAATTGCCTTCATATTCTATGGTCACCTTAAAATTCTATGAGGTCACCTTTATATTCTAAGGTCACCTTAAATTTCTATGAGGTCACCTTTATTATATCTGGTCACCTTGAAATTTGATGACATCACCTTTATATCATATGATGTCCCCATAAAATTATATTAACTTCAAATTCTCTGGTCACCTTGAAATTTGATGATGTCACCTTCATATTCTCTGGTCACCTTATAATTCTGTGAGGTCACCTTCATATTCACTGGTCACATTATAATAATATGTGGTCACCTTCAAATAATATAAAAGAACACCTCCATATTCTCTGGTCACCTTATAATCCTATGTGTCACCTTCACATCATATAAAAGAACACCTCCATATTCTCTGGTCACCTTATAATCCTATGTGTCACCTTCACATTATATAAATGAGTGCCTTCCTATTCTCTGGTCACCTTATAATACTGTGTGGTCACCTTCACAAAATATAAATGAACACGTTCATATTCTCTGGTCACCTTATAATCATGTGTGGTCACCTTCACATAATATAAATGAACACCTTCATATTCTCTGTTCACCTTATAATCCTGTGTGGTCACCTTCACAAAATATAAATGAACACCTTCATATTCTCAGGTCACCTTATAATCCTATGTGTCACCTTCACATAATATCATTGAGTGCCTTCATATTCTCTGAGTACACTATACTTTCATCCGATAATATTTTAATTTTCTCTCAGAACAAGACAGGTTCATTTTTAGAAAGTAGCATTCATATTCAGAGTTTACCTCTAAGTTCACCCTCATATTCTGAGTTCACCTTCATATTCTGAGTTTAACTTCATATTCTGAGTTCACCTTCATATTCTGAGTTCACCTTCATATTCTGAGTTCACCTTCATATTCTTAGCACCCACCTTCACATTCTTTCAATAACACCTTTTCTCTTGAATTCGCTAATAAATTCTCTGAGCTCACCACTCAAGTCACCTTCACATTTGATGTCACCTTTATATTGACATCTTCTGTGATCACTAGAGTTTTTCAATATTCTTATATTTGACTTTCAGTTCGAAGCGACTACACAGCGAGGCAGGGGCTGGTCACCTCACTTCACCAAACATAGAGACTTTGTACACAAAGTCAGTTCGCACTTCATCCCCACCAGCATACCGAACAGCTGTGCCAGCTTTGTGACTACTTCATGTGCATTAAACTTGTCATTATATTTATTTTATATATTCGATTAGTTGATTAAAATACATATCGGTAACGGCTCAGTGACCACACCAAAACAGAAACCAAATGATACCATCAATAGTGTTTCTCCTGGTGCAGTCTCTGAGCCGCTGCCTATAGCTGTTTTTATCAACTTTCAACGTTCCGCTGCAGCTTTGATATATTTACATACAGGATTATCATACGTACAGCGTACTTATCACGTTAATTGAACTGCAAATATCACAACTGATATTATGGGGTTTCTAAATTTTACATCAATAGTTACTCTGTGATGAGGAGGTTTAGAATGGGGGCTCTATAGTACTGCTGTAAAATAAGCGCATTGTCGTTACATTATTGAGTCAAAGATTGATTTAAGGTGTCTCTTTTTTGTGTCCTGTTTGTGACAAGCTCAGAATACAGTTTTTTTTTCACAGGTCAAGTGTGCTGCCAGATATATAGTGGTTTTGTAGGGGTATGAAAGCCAACGTTCGAGCTACACATCTGTAGTGACCTCGTTTGATGTGTTGGTTCTGGGACTATCAGCCGGCTTGACCATCATCTGAGTGGCCTTGAGAGATGAGTACATGTGGATGGTGTTCCACTGGATGCCGTCCCTTTGGAAGTAGTTCTTATGGAAGCCCTTGTGGTAGTACTTCCCGTTAAGGTGAGCCTCAAAGCAGTTGTTGAACCACCATGCTCCCTGGTAATTCTGAGCACAGGAGTCATAAAATCTGCAACATAAAGGAAGATAATAATATAATCAGGAAAATAACAAGATGACAGAAAAGAAGTTTGTCGTTGTTGCTGATTAACTATGTCTGCCGAGCAGTTTGTTTATTGCAACCAATGCCAATGTCATTTATTTGAAGGTGTTACACAGGTTGATCGGTCAAGCGATATAAGGCATTAGTGATTGATGATAATAAAAATGATGTTAAATTTATGCAACTAAATATACACTTCTTCTTCTTATTATTCCATTCTCAAACTCTTGCTACCAAACCCTGATTAGGGCTTTTCAAATATCAGGATGTAGTCTTGAAAATGGAATGTGTTGTAGTTCACAGCTTGAGTTATATATTTGCACCTTTTCGTCCAACACCTCATACTTCATTTTTGGCTAATGGATTAGCCTTTCACTCTTCGATTCTTTTCCTTAGCCAGTCTGTTGTGTTGTAGCCTGTTATCCAGGATCATCATGTAGAAGTGGATAAGGGTCTTGGCAAGCTGTCCATTGCTGGCCCTGATGCTAGCAGTCAGCTTTGAGCTGTTGACTGCAATAGTTTATGTAGTGTTCAGCATCTTGATCCCCAAACATACAGAATTTGTATCAAACCTTTACTTCTTCAGATGAGAAATAAGACATGAGCTCCCACCTTCAATAACATGGCTATTCCATGGTACATGAGCTTGGAACCCATGAAAGGCAGATGAAGAGAAGCTTTGAGTTTCTTAAATGACAATGGAAAACATTGACAGTCTCTATACTGGACAACGCAGAGATCAGACATCGAACCAACAAGTCTAATGACATCATAGATACTGCATTGCAATGGACAGTTCGATCCTCCACAGGTCACTTCAGGACAAATTTTAACAACTGGATACATAGTTGGAACCCGCGCAAACCTTGCCAAGGACTGAGTCACATATGAACTGTGCAGGTCCCAGCTCTGGTGTGAGTTGGATGTAGCCAGAAGGAAGACTTACTGCTTAACGGGCTAGGCTCGAGCATCTTATTACTCCCCTGCGTTGGTACAAGTACCACGAAGGGTAGTTAGCCTACGTGCGAGTGCGTCTTAATAGACTCAAACACTAGAGCAAAGTAGACCCGCAGCCTGTTTGGCGCCATCTTTGCTGCACCTTACTATGGTCGGTGTTAGGCCATGTCACACAGTTATTTGCCTCTTGCGACATGCTGTCTATGGGGCAGTGGTCCTATTATTGCCCTTGTCATACACAAAGTCACTGGCGGACCACTCCATAATGTTGCACTATGAACATAATTTATTTAAGAATGCTGTGAGTATGTACTGTTGACAAGTGTAATGTGGTGAATATTCAGAACTGGTCCTGTTGTCTACATAATCCGCAGAGTCTTCTAAACCAGTATAAATAAGTTCAGTTATTACCAAGGACAGTATTTACACAAAAACATCAAAGTAGATGACAAATATTCCAAACAGTCACAGTCACAGTCACAGTCAAACCAACCTTCCATCATTATCCTTGTCTTTCGTGCTGAAGGGCATTCCATCATGGTTCTCCCACAATGAGGTCATAGAGTTGCCAGCGTTGCCATGGTAACCAGAAACATGGAGGCGGTAGTTATGTTTGGGTCCGTCGACCCGGAAGTAGTCGTAGACAGCGTGATACTTTTTCCCGTTCCAGTCTTCCATGTCAATTCGCAGCATTGTGTCCTCTGTTGGGAGAATAGCAACAATCAATTAGATGATTTAATAATGAAGTCGCGGCATGTGCTACGAAGACTGCCGAATTTATTTGCATATAACGTTTATCGAGAGTGTTCCACAACTGAACAAAGACAGCGTATCATGGTCCTGCACTGCTAAACTGCGATATACATGCACGCTCGCAGTTGAAAGCCGACGAGCAGTGATATCATCATTCTGTTCGACGGTTTCTTCATCAGATGTGCTAAACATTAAACAAAAACATATATTCCATCGCTACTTTTCACTTTGCCCCTGACTTAGATCGGAGAGGACACTTTTGTCAAGATCTCTTTTCATGGAGCCGGCATAACCGAAGAAAATATTCTACCTTGTCGTGTGTATGTGTCAGATTTTCAGTTCTTTTAACACATGACGTTGAAGTCAGTAGTATCATGTCTGTATTCAGAACCTGGTCACTTGATCTTTTTTCTGATTGGAGAAGAATGGTCTACTAAGGATTTACTCTGGGTCTATCCGGTGCCCACTCAGATGGCAAAATGAAGGAATAGCTGGTTCCGTAACAGACACTGTTGTCGAGAATGAAGCATTAGGGACGTTACTATATTTTGTCTTAGCTTTATATGTGATATGGTGACCCGTTCTATATCTTGTCGTCTTGTCTAGCTAATTGACAAGTTACCATATACAGTTAGGTACACTAGATCGTGTCAAGACGAAGAATCGAATAAGCCCACTCGATGGTGAGGACCACGTGCTCTCACACTCCAGCGTTCGCATAACTGAAAGCATAATGTATTCAATATAATGTGGGCCCTATATTTGAGACCTAAGGAGTTCGTTTCTAGTCTCAAGCGTCGAGGTGAGATCGTCGCCAGTCCTACCGGGGACAGTCAATAAACTCGGAAGTCCCGTGAACGATCTGCACGTAATTGGCAGCTGAAACATTGATAGAAGCAGGCTGCACAGCCGCTGTCTCGGCAAGCATATTAAGGGTAACGAAATTCCTACCCAAGAAAGACCTACATGAAGGTCAAAAGATAGCAGCCCTTCCGTCATGCAAAACCACACGCGACCGAACATTTGTTTGCGTGTATCGGATGTATTAAACAAGTACCCGATCTTTGGATCGGACAAATACATTGGCTTACCTCAAGATTTGAAGCCCTAATCACCTTGAAAGTACTCTCATTGGGACTTCATGAACTTCTAGTGGTACGACCATTGTTGGAAGTATTTCAAGAAGGGTTCTTTGATAATGAAGTACAGCTGGGTGGCAGCATTCCACATAATGGCTTCTTGTGGCTCGAATCGGATCCCGTTGTGTGACATTTTCAGCTTGGGGAAGAGCCAAAAATCACAAGGAGCCATGTCGGGGGAGTAGGGAGTCTGACGGACCAGAGGAAGGTTGTGTTTGGTCACCGTGATTCTTTTCGACACAAACTACCTAACCTGTGGACAACCGAGGTTTAGCAGCCCCATAACGACAATGCACCCGCCCATTTTTTGGATATGATTCGGACTTTCTTAACCAAACACAACACTCCTCTGATTGGCCATGTTCCTCATACTTCCGGCATGGTTCATTGCGATTTGTTGCTGTCCCCCAAGCAAAAAATTTCGCGTAACGGGGCTAGATTTGAGTCACGAGAAGGCATTGTATGCGGAATACAAGCACCCAACTCTTCTCCATTCCTTAATAGCCTTTACGGAAATGCTTCCAACAATGGAGAGATCGCTAGCAGACGCGTGGGGTGTCCCCAAGGCGAGTACTTTGCTTACAACAATGGAGAGATCGCTAGCAGACGCGTGGGGTGTCCCCAAGGCGAGTACTTTGCTTCCAACAATGGAGAGATCGCTAGCAGACGTGTCGGGTGTCCCAAGGCGAGTACCTTGAAGGGGATTAGGGTTTCAAACCTGTAGGTGAATAATTGTATTTGTCCGTCCGGCTCACGGGTCGGATACTTTTTGAACACACCTCGTATAGAACAAGAAACAAGAAGTGCAGCTGCAGAGAAAACATTCATTAGAGTTTGTTACATAAGATGTGTTCCTCCTTGGGCGACACTCCTCGTATATGTATTATCACATATCTTACATAGGGCAAAGGTCAAGGCAGTCTCAAAACATACACTGCAGTCAGTGAGGAAGAGCTAGAGACTTCGTTGTAGGTGTTTTTATTTAACTTTTAACTTCGCTGTTTTCCCTTTCGGAACAATAAACCAGGAACCCATTTACAGCTTAGTTGACTAAAACAAAAATCCATGCGAGTGGTAAGGACCATTAAACACATTTAGGTTCAACAAAATACAGGACATGAATACAAAAAAGGCTTCACGAACTGTCGTATCACATATATATATGGTTGTATCACAACTGCATGCATATAGATTTATTGTCCTAAATAAAAGCAATAAAACTCTTAACTACGTTCCTGTTCACCATCCACAATCTCATACGTGTCTAATTTATTGCCAGTGGAAGGAATAAACTTTTCACTAGTGTTACTTTCAGCCAGTCATCTTACAAGGAAGCCATTCTTTTAAAATCAATAAACGAAAGAACTGTCACCGCGTCATAATATGTAGAGAGGAAATCACTGAGATATACTTGCGCGTGTACAGACACGCCATACACACATACATACACTCATACATACATACATACACACATACAGACACTCATGCATAGATACATACATACACACATAAAGACATACATGCATACATAAACACCATACACACAGAAGTTTGTGCAACCAACGAGCTACAGGGACAATCTGTGTCCACATCGTTTGCCATTTGCTTAAAGAGGCTGAGCACCTATGGGTATGCCCAGATTGTAGTGAAGTCAATTCTTAGGAACAGAATAGAAACGGAACCTTAAACGTTTTGACGGCAGCTGCAACTTAAAATCAAAACGGGATTATTTGTATCGATTAGGTGTCATTGATTTGGTATTTATATTAGTCTTCTTGGACGTGCAGTGAAATACAATATACCACATACGGAGAGCAATCAGTTTTATTTCAGCTAAGAAAATAACAGCAAACTTGTTTACATTCAGGCATTCATCACGACATACCAATGACATGTGTTGATAACGTGAATGACTTTAAAGGCAAAGGAAATGATATTAGGTGCAAGTTGTCATGGAAACATCGTATAGGAACGGTTGGTGGAATTGTTGTAGTGTCAATCATCTAAAGTGAAACACAGAACCCGAATCATGTTAGGTTACTTATCTATTTATCTTCCGAAAAATGTCTATCTTTACTTGCATCTATCCATCCATTCAACTGATGTATTTATCTATCAACGTATCTAACCGTTTAACTATCTCGCATACACAATATTCCGTTTTCCATCCATCAATCTCTACATTCTGTTGGGGGTGAAATAAACAAACGTAGCCAGCACACGACGTGGCGACAGCAGTTGTGAAGCGGCCTATAGTCTTCTGTCTAAAAAACCTCCAACTACTCTACCAATGGTTAAAGGCCGTACAACAGTACAACTCTACATGTCTAAGTCTTTGTATCATATAGTATGAATATAAATATATCGCTTTGTTGCCACCTCCCATCTCTCTGTAACTATCTATCTCTACATATACCTATTTATCTCTCTCTCTCTCTCTCTATATATATATATATATATATATATACATAGTGTGCGTTTGTATGTGTGTGTATGGGACCTGTCCCAAACGATATGACCTGTCCCATTCATTCATTCTGCATCAGTCCCAATTTGACTGATTGTTCTTTCACCCTATCACGTTTTTCTTGCGTTTGACTATGCCCGTGTGACAAACACACCAGATCATCTGCGTAGTCCATGTCCTCCAATTGTGACAATAGTATTCACTGAATACCAGAAAGAAGCACGCACACACAAACAGACAAATAGACTGACACCCCCACCCCAGCACACACACACATACATACATATATGACAAAAACTACAGCGAAACACACGTTACGACCATATGTCTTCTTCACAGAACGGACAATACACGTTACGAGCTAATACATTATGGAGGAAGATATGAATTCACCAGACAGAAATATGAAGACATAAAACGGATGTAGAAAGAGATACGAATGCCAGATGTGTAGACTGGTTATCGTTCTGAACGGAAGACATCGAACGGAAGTAAAAAAAACTGGCCAGGAAAGTGTGCAGAGTGAGAAGAGGCCAGGTAAGCAGATATCAGCCAAAAGTGTCTGATACGAAACATTCCCTTCACAATGGATTCACTATTGAATCTTTCTCAGGTTCAAATCAAAACCTACGTTCTGAGGGTCTAGTTATCGATTAGGCAAAACTTGGATATTTAGGCTATTGATTTGATTTTATGGTGTGTTTTTCAGGGAAAAAATGTTGTGCTGGTCGTGTTATACGAGAAGGTTGTGATAACCACCCTTCTGTACCCTTGCGAAACATGGACAGTCTGTAGCAGGCATGTAAGGAAATTTAATAATTCCCATGTAAACTGTCTCCGCGGATTGTTCAGGGTCGGTTAGCTGGATAGAGTGCCCGACTTTGTAGTCTTCAGTTGGGCGAGACCCTGCGCTGCTACAGAGAGCTCAAATCATATGGACTGGGCTTGTTCTTCGCATGTCAGATGAACGCCTCTCTTAACAATTGGTTGACGCTGATGTCAGGACAGGACAGCGCTCTCGTGGGGAACACAAGAAACGATACAAAGACACTGAAAGTTTATTTGATTAGTTTCTTCATTGACGTTGATGCTTGCTCAGAACCGCTCATAATGACGCACTGCCATCACACTGAGCAGAGCACCATTACGGAAATGCTTCACGAAAGATTGGTAGGGTATTTCCATGGCTTACTATGGCTTCACTGTGGCTTTATTTTGACTGCATTATGCATTTATTATTCAGATGGGAATTCCGGGACAAAGTGGTTAAGCCGTCGGCCTCGTGATCGGGTGGTGTGGGTTCGACTCCGGACTCCGCCGTCTTTTTCACGGGGGCTTGATGCGGAGTACGCCCCCCATTCGTCTTATCATTGACTTGCCACTGGGTCGGGCGGCACGAGACGAGAGAGTGATGATAAAAAGTAGCGCAGTTAATCCTTACTAAAAATAGGGCTGGCAAAATAAATGATTCCATCATCGTCTACGATGGACGGCGGCCTTTGTCTTGATTCAGAACACCCCTGAAATAACTACCTTCCATTTTTGCCAGGCGACATGCCTTCTCGTTTACCTGGGATAGACTCCACTAAAGTACGGCTCCCTTTCTGACTGCTACCATGCTTAGTTCATTACTCGGGTGTGCGACTTTACCTTAAGAGCTTGTACGAGGCGTGTTCAAATGAAATCGGACCCAGAGGCGTTATTACAAACATTTGAAAGTAATACCATCTGGTGTGACAGAATTAAATATAGCAATTGTTATGAAGCAAACGTGCTACGGGGTTAGATAGATAAAGTCACCAGAGACACGCACCCCACTGCTTGGGTAGACGGCGGATGCCGTCCAAAGAAAATGACTTTGGTTGTTCTTTGAACCTCTTGGTCACCGAGGCCATGACGTCTGCGTCGGAATCGAATCATTGTCCAGTTATACGTTTTTTGTACTGGTCCAAACAGATGGAAGTCACAAGGGGACATATCTGGGCTATAAGATGGGTATGGCAGTACACGTCCCCTCTTTTCTGTGCTAACGCTTTCTGAACAATGTTCGCGATATGTGGACGGGTATTAGTGTGCAACAGAATCACACAAAGTGAAAGCATGCCTGTCGTTTATTCATAACGGCTGTATGCAGCTTGTCTAGTGTGTCATTGTAGCAGATGGCATTGATGTTCACGCCAGGCTCTTTAAAGTCTTCCAACAAAAGTCACTCATGGTCAATAAAACGCTGTCAGCATAAATTTGACTTTAATTATTTTTGGTTTCGGTGATCCGGGATGTTTCCATTGCATGCAAACAGTTTTTGAGCCTCGTCTCAAAGTTGTGATACCACGATTCATCACCCGCCCCTAAGCGCAAAAGAAACGAATCACCATCCTCTTCGTAGCACAGCAAATGGTTCAAACTCTTTCCCATGCGTTCTTCTTGATGGTGGTTGGTCAGCAAACCGAGGTACCCATTGTGAACACACTTTCCGATACTTCAGTTTCTTGCTGACCACCATTTTAACTGCCTCTAGCGACACAGCGAATTCCTCTGCTAGCAACAATATGCGCGTGACCTGGTCTCGGACGTGAGTTAACGCAACAATATGCGCGTGACCTGGTCTCGGAAGATCTTTCGTTAACTCACCTCCTTCTTTAAACATCGTTGTCCAGTTCTTCACTGTTGTCTTCGACACACTTTTGTCACCATATACCGCCTGCATTCTGTGATGAATGTCAACTGGTCGACATCCTTTAGCTGTTAGAAACCGAATCACCGCTCGCTGATCAACTCTGGGCGGATTTCATGTAGCACGCGCCATGTTTTCAACGGTCTGCTGAGGAAACTATGAGTCGGAGGATCATTGCAATTTTGCAAACTTGACAGTTGGTAAGTGCTGTATACACCAGAAGCGACGTCAACATGTGCATCGTACGTATGATCACTTGTTACAGTTTGGTCCGGTGTGATTTGAACACCCCTCGCAGTATAAATAGTGCTTCCGTGAAGATGACTACGTGATGGCAGTCCGAATTGTTGTTGCAACTCAAAATCACAGATTGTTCAAATGATTGGGCCTCATGTGTGTAGTTAGAGCAGGCATTACCTGAGGGAACTGTTCTCGTCTAACGGTGGTTTTCTGGATATCTTCTTCTTCTTCTTCGTTCATTCTCAATCTCCCACTACCAAACCCTGAAAGGGCTTAAGTAGCAGAATGTAGTCCAGACAACGGAATGCGTTGTGTCGTAGTTTACAGCTTGGCTACGATATTTGCACCTTTCGGTCCAACACATCCGACTTCAGCAAGCATTTTTTGAGTACCGGGTTAGCATTCCCTCTTCGATCCCTTCTCCTTAGCTAGTCTGATCTGCTGTAGCCTGTTATCCAGGATCACCGCGTGGAGGTGTAGAAGGGTCTTGGCAGCTCTGGTTCGCTGGCCCTGACGCTAGCAGTCAGCTATGGGTCGCTGACCACTGCAGCTCATGTGCTGCTCAGCATCATGATCCCAGCTATGGGTCGCTGACCACTGCAGCTCATGCGCTGCTCAGCATCTTGATCCCAGCTATGGGTCGCTGACCACTGCAGCTCATGTGCTGCTCAGCATCTTGATCCCAGCTATGGGTCGCTGACCACTGCAGCTCATGTGCTGCTCAGCTGCTGCTCAGCATCTTGATCCCAGCTATGGGTCGCTGACCACTGCAGCTCATGTGCTGCTCAGCATCTTGATCCCAGCTATGGGTTGCTGACCACTGCAGCTCATGTGCTGCTCAGCATCCTGATCCAGTTTTCTGGATATGATACAGAGACGCTATCTCTTCCATTCTCAACAGCATTTGTTGCCGATCCATATGTGGAGGGATGTATCCACGATTGTTTTGGATAATTTTCTTCAATCAGACTCAGTGTAGCAGTTCACTTTGCAGATCGTTATGCCCATGTCCAGTTCTGAGGTCACGGATTGAGGATTGCATGCGTAGGGTTTTGTTTCACCTGGAAGAGACTGCGCCTTGTCCGGCTAGCAACATGCCCATGACAAATCGCTCACATGATGAGTGATGACCCTACGACTTCGTGAGGTTCAATTCAATGCAAGAGCCATCTCCCCTACGAAGGTTGGATGTAATGCACTTCCATTATCCTCTGTCGCTTGTCTTGACGGTACAATATGCCAGACTGACATTAGTCCATCTTTTGATGCTGCTCTCACACGTATATCTCTGCTCGCCCTTTGTCCGCCGACCTTCAACTTTCTCCTTCAGTATTCTTTCCAGTAAAGTATGGTGTCTTTTTAAATAACAAAAATATTTGACTTGTCTAATTGTAAAGCTTGTCAAAGGATCTCTACAACTGTTTACTTTCGTCAGGACATCGCTATTTGTTTGTTTCTCTGTCATAAAGAAATGCGACACATTTTATGGTCGAAATATTTTAGAAAGATCTTCAGAATACCACGAACCTAAAAACAATAAAGAATGTAGACATGCAACAAGAGTTGAGAACTGGTTGATACATCCCATCATGACCAGAACATTGAAATACTTTGTTCACATCAAAAGACACAACGATCGTGAGAGAACAGCAATAGACAGTATGGTATCGGGCAAGAAAGGCAGGGTCAGACCAAGAAGGCGATATCAGATGTTAATGAATGCTTTTGTATGACAAGCGAGCTGGAGACTTTGCTGGAGATCAAGTTTCCTACAGACGGGCTGTGATGGGAGCGACGTTCTGCATAAGACATGCTACATGCTGATGAATGTCAAGGTCTGTCAAAAGTTCTCTATCCAGGCCTTTGGGTTCCGGTAAAGACAATACAAGCAGAAGAAGAAACTAGTTCTCTACATTCTCTGTAGGCTTCTCTAAACCAGTATAATGACGTTGTTGTTGCTGTTGTTGTTGATGTTGATGTTGATGTTGTTGTTGATGTTGATGTTGCTGTTGTTGTTGCTGTTGTTGTTGCTGTTGTTGTTGATGTTGATGTTGTTGTTGATGTTGATGTTGCTGTTGTTGTTGCTGTTGTTGTTGATGTTGCTGTTGTTGTTGATGTTGATGTTGTTGTTGCTGTTGTTGTTGATGTTGCTGTTGTTGTTGCTGTTGTTGTTGATGTTGCTGTTGTTGTTGCTGTTGTTGTTGTTGTTGATGTTGTTGTTGATGTTGCTGTTGTTGTTGCTGTTGTTGTTGATGTTGCTGTTGTTGTTGTTGTTGTTGTTGCTGTTGTTGTTGCTGTTGTTGTTGATGTTGCTGTTGTTGTTGATGTTGCTGTTGTTGTTGTTGCTGTTGCTGTTGTTGATGTTGCTGTTGCTGTTGTTGTTGTTGCTGTTGCTGTTGTTGTTGCTGTTGTTGTTGCTGTTGTTGTTGTATGTCCACAATGAGTCAGTTTACTCTTTTGTGCGCCCTAAAAAAGACGTTAAGTGGTCGGTTCTATTAGCTTTCCTAACATCCCGATGAAGGTGGACCATGGTCCTCCAGGCGATGGTGCTATGCGTGGCTTTATTTTCGGGACGTTCACTACTACGTGGATCACATCGATCCGCATCTCGTCAGACAGACCGCCTTAAAGACAGCATGTTTCCAGGGAAGACTGTTGTATGTGTATTCATTGTTTCTTTCATTACCTGTTAATTGTTGTCATTTATATTATTCGTTGTACTTGATGAAGATATTTTTAATCCTAGCGTAGATTCCGTTCAAGTTGTTGTCCCCACTGTATGTCTGACCCATACACTTCTGGTATTATATTATGTGTGACTAGTTACATCTTTCACAATCTCGATGTATTCATAGTTAAAAACAGACTGTTGGCCCCCACCATATGAGTGTATTCAAACATACATAATTGTTAAGTTGACCCTGTGCACCTATCCAGCACAGATTTAATAACCTGGCTATGAAGTCACCAATAATCATACTGCTGAATTCCCCTCTCGAGATTAAGAAAAACACACAAAGAATGCCAAAGCCGCGCTCCGTAGATGTAACAGTAACGTTACGCGTTGAGATCTGGATCTGTTCAAATAACCACTACAGAAATGTCAACAGACGAACGACTTACGAAGTTTAATACGAAAGTAATTGAAATGATAAATTAAAAAATTAAGAATGGATCTAGACTGAATGTCACCAATATTATCAGTGCCCAGTCATGCGGAGAGAGGAGGTGAGTCCGGAACACCGCGCGGTTCAGGTGTAGAATATGTGTTGATACAATCGGTCAATGGAGGTAAATTTGTTTACCTTTAACTTGCAAATGGCAATATGAACAATATCGATCAGCTAGTATGCATATTGGGTATTTCGTGTTAGTACAGATATTGCGCATTTCTTGTTAGTGTGGATATTGGGTATTCATTGTTAGTATTGGTTTGTGACTCATGGTGGTTAGGTGCTGAAAGAATTAGCCAACTGATAGTTGTTTCCAGAGGACGCCAAACGTGGAGGCTTTTTTCGGAGACAAAGCGTAAGGTACATGCGAGAAACAACATTATCCGAAAATTGACTGGCACAACATGGGTGCTCACCCATCAGTCTTACGCACATCAGCGATTGCCCTGTGTCTTTCCGCAGCGGAATATGCAGCCCCAGTCTGGAAAAACTCCGCCCATGCAAAACAAGTTGATACAGCAGTGAACGAGATGGGCAGGATAGTGTCGGGGTGCCTTAAACCCATCCCCACAAACAAAATATATCCCTTAATTGGCATTGCACCACCTGATATAATAAGAGGTGTAGCTGCGGAAATCGAACGAGGGAAACAGGAATATGACCCTAGACACCCGATGTTTGGCTATCAGGAACAAGCCACAAGACTTAAATCAAGACACAGTTTCTTAAAATCGACAGAGACCATCTAGACAAGCCCGGAAGGTCGACGCATCGAGAGGTGGCGCGAAACAATGCAGGATCCATGGATAGAGCTCAAGGAAGAGGCTGCTCCTGGACACCACCTGCCCTAAGCTGTGTGGAAGGCAATGAACATACTTCGAACTGGTGTCTCAAGATGCAGAGCGAACGTGAAGAAATGGGGAACTCAGATGTCGACACATGTGAATGCGGCGCAGTTCAGGACCAAGATCGTCTGATGACCTGCCCCAACCTCCCTGAAACCTGTGACATGAATGACATGATGGAGGCGAACGACGGGGCAGTTCAAGTTGCTGAATACTGGACGGATGCCGTGTGTCATGGTGTTTGGACAGGGGAAGTAAGTAAGTACTGTTAGTATGAATATAGGCTATTTCTTGTTGGTATGACTATTTTGTATTTCGTTTAAATATGAATGTTGGGTATTCCTTCTTTAAATGAATATTATGTATTCCTTGTCAGAATGAATATTGGGCATTCCTTGTCAGAATGAATATTGGCTATTCTTTGTTAGAATGAATAGTGGATATTTCTAGTTAGAATTAATATTGGGTATTGCTTGTTAGAATGAATAGTGGATATTCCTTGTTACAATTAATATTTGGTATTCTTTGTTAGAATGAATAGCGGATATTCCTTGTTAGAATTAATATAGGGTATTCCTTAAAAGTATTAATATTGGGTATTCCTTGATAGTATGAATATTGGGTATTCCTTGATAGTATGAAAAATAGGTTTTCCTTAGTATGAATAACGAAGATCTGAAAAAGCATTCTCCTTCAGAAACCTCACCGGGCTAGGCGCACGGCATCAGTTGATCGTGAACCTCACCGGGCTAGAAGCACAGCATCAGTTGATCGTAAACCTCACAGGGCTAGAAGCTTAGCATCAGTTGTTCGTGAACCTCACCGGGCTAGAAGCACAGCATCAGTTGATCATGAACCTCACCGGGCTAGAAGCATAGCATCAGTTGATTATGAACCTCATCGGACAAGAAGCATAGCATCAGTTGATTGTGAACCTCATCAGACAAGAAGCATAGCATCAGTTGATCGTGAACCTCACTAGACTAGAAGCACAGCATCAGTTGATTGAAAAGAACAAGAATAACAAGACGAAGAAGACGAAGAACAAGACGCCAGTTACCTTCCTCGTTGCCTTTACTTTGCTAACTCTAACCCAGTTATACATTTACAGCTGGATCAGGTGGAATGTGACATTAAGAAGATTTGAACCCAATGCCTTTGCCGTGAAAAGCAAGCTCTCTAGCACTTTCAGAAGCGCTCTAATGTAAATGAATATATATATATATATATATATATATATATATATATTCACTGCTGTTTGTCGACAAAGAAGTGATTGTAATGTTGTGTTTTTTCTTGACCGTGGAGTCTACTTCTTTATTTTTTTTACTCTTGAAGGTCGCTTATGGGTAGGAATGTACGTATTTTTCGAAATGGTTCTAGAACGACTAACAAATTGTTCTGGTCGATTATCAACACTACAGGGTTCCTTTATATTCTCGGCGTGCACATAGGATCTCTGAGTTTATCGATCATCTCCGAACGAACTAGGAACGGATATCACCCCCATCCCCTCATTTCCTTTCCAGAGAAGTGGAAGCTTGAAAGTTGTTGGATTTGAATACTCCGCGGTTTCTTACTTTCGTTCCTTTCTTAAGACTAGACTTTCGTTCCTTTCTTGAGACTAGACTTTCGTTCGTTTCTTGAGACTAGACTTTCGTTCATTACTTGAGACTGAACTTTCCCTCGTTTCTTGAAACTAGACCTTCTTTCATTACTCGAAACTAGACTTTCGTTCATTACTAGACACTAGACTTTCGTCCATCTAATGAGACTAGTCTTTTGTTCATTACTTGAGACTAGACTGTCGTTCGTTTCTTTAGACCAGACTTTCGTCCGTTTTTCAAGACTAGACTTTAGTTCGTTTCTTGAGACTACAGAGGCCCCGTTCTGGTTCCTTTACATATCCGAACCATTGCAGTGGGTGATTGCTAGTTTAATTAGAAAAGCCAATATTGATTTAACATGCCCCCATTGGCATTCATTCGGGCGCATACAGTAATGTGGCAATCAATATATTATCTTCCCCCTTTGACCTGCTTTTGTCCCTTTCTAGCTCGTGGATCGGTTATCCTTTTTCCAGTAATATTTCGATAGAGCCCTAAATCTGCTCTTAAGGCGATGATGTATTTATGTGGCAATTATTTGAATCAAGTCGAAATTGCCCGTTCACACATATCCATCAGCAACAAAGCTATCTCTGATGTATATGCCTTCATCAGCACTTAAATGCTTCCCCTTTCAGCCGTGTGGGAGACTTGTAGCACTCTTATGGAATCCCGCCTATTTGTGGCACCCAGTGGTTTGGTTGAATCCACCCGTACAGTGTTAATATCATTTTTGACGCCGTATCTTTAGTTGTCGTACGCAGTCGCTCTTCTTTCAAGAACAATAGATATGCTGAAGTGCATACGTCGAGAGGTGGGATGGCATATTTGACAGAGAAACAAGGCGTAGAAAATTTATATCTAAAATAGCTGGCTTAATATCCAATTTACCTCCACGGCTGTGGCATGAAAATAAGAAATAACGAAGAGTGATTACAAAATGGAGGTAGTAAATTAAATAGCTAAAGTAACACAGCATCGTATCTTCCGATAGGGTTTGGCTTGGCTTGGCTTGGCTTCGTTCGTTCTCAATCTCCCGCTACCAAACCCTGAAAGGGCTTAAGTAGCAGAATGTAGTCCAGAGAACGGAATTTCGTTGTGTCGTAGTTTACAGCTTGACTGCGATATTTGCACATTTCGGTCCAACACATCTGACTTCAGCAAGCATTTTTTTTTGCACTGGGTTAACATTCCCTCTTCGATCCCTTCTCCTTAGCCAGTCTTCCTTGCTGCAGCCTGTTATTCAGGATCACCGCATGGAGGTGTAGAAGGGTCTTGGTAGCTCTGGTTCGCTGGCCCTGACGCTAGCAGTCAGCTATGGGTCGCTGACCACTGCAGCTCATGTGCTGCTCAGCATCTTGATCCCTGATGGGGTTTGAAGAAGGATTATATGGCGATCAGGAATAAAAGCTGCTAGTCCAGCTGTCACGATGTAGTGTACAGTCTAGATTTTTATTTCTATAAAGATAGAAAAAAAAACAGCCTAGTTTCTACCAAGGGCTGGAACCCGTGTCTCTCGACCAACATGCCGGTATCACTATCTCTCGCCTGGTATCATCATTACCATCAGCAGCATCTTCTATCCACCTGTGTCGTTATACGTCGTGGGGAGGTGCAGTTTTCTGTCGTGTTCCATCTTTGTCGCCGATGTTGTCATTCCATGGTTCTTCAGTCTCTCACTGACACCTTCTATCCATTTGTTTCCGTGGTTTCGTCTTTCTCTATACCCCTGATGTCTGGTATTGTAGACAATGTATTTTATAAACGTCATCAATATGTTGTGGATGTAGTGATGATACGGCTGATCATATTTCCGAATTGCATTTAATTGAGGAAATTCAGTTACAATTACAATTACAAGGTGGTAGATAGGTTATCTCAGGAAAGCCAATGGTGTCACCTACCAGAGATGTTGTTGATTGACTACAATGAGTAAGATTGCTCTTCTGTGAGCCCAGCAAATGGAGTTAAATCGCGGGTCGCAGTAGCTTTTCTTGCATCACGAGTGTGCTAATGTCGGATTCATCTGAGTGTCGCTCACTACTACAGGGATCACGGTGACCGACTCCCACCACCCCGCCCTTTTCGTTATCTAGGCTCCAGTTTCCAGGGAGAACTACGATTTGGGGGTCTTAGCCAGTATATTTAATCTTACCGTGCCTACATGTCTGATCGGCATGTTTTGACTAAACAGACTGCGCTATTCAGCACTGAATGAATAGCAATCTGTTATTCGCTGCATCCCTGGTTTATAGAGATCATATCCTTACCATAAACTCAACAGTCGGCTACTCGATTTGAAATGCACAGACATTTGCATGGTACTGGCACACCAGGTGCACACTCTATAGCAAAACATAAATACTGGTATGAAAGACGAAGGTTATAGAAGGATTGTAAAGTCCTTTCTCAATAAGCACATTATTGGTTGTGTTGGTGGCACTACAAGATAGTATCCAGTGTCGGTTCTACACCATGGCAGCTAGTTTCAGTGGTATTGCTTACTGTATTTTCGGGGTGGGGGTGGGGGAGGTGTAAGGGTGACAATTTTAATATAACAGACACTGTCGTCGAGGATTAAGTGTTGAATGATTGCTCAGGGTTTCAGTTTTATTCAAAACATTGGTGACCATTTACCATTATTTTCCAAACATAAAGTCCGGTAGCCATTCACAGATGAATTAACCCGGCGTATCTCGTACAAGGGACCGAGTTTCCTAGACAGCTACACTAAATGTGAAGAGGATATATGATATTATATAGCTTGTGTTGTCAACGGAGGCCACATAACAAAGTGCTGATAGGAAACTATTATTCTTTGCCTGGACTTTGGGAAAAGACTGAGACACCGAATGTTGAAAAACACTAGACACTGTTCTACAGGTTCATAAAGAACACCAGGAAGTAAAACGTAGCCCTCTGAAAATTTTAAAAGACAAACAAGGTACTTTTATATCGTGTCGAAGTACATCAGTGGATTGATTGGCATACTTTTCCCTCTGTTCATATGGGCCGAGGACGCACATGTTCCGGATATGACAAGCTCTAATACAGAGGACGAAATCAATAATGAGGAAAACAATAAAAGCAGCAACATGAGAAAATAAAAGTTAACGAGGAAACTGGACATGATGTTATAAACCAGTACGGATACGCATACAGAGCATTCAGGTTCTCTTGAGGAACGCCTACTCTACGTCACGATATCTTGAGGAACATCTACTCCACGTCACGATATCTCGAGGAACATCTACTCCACGTCACGATATCTCGAGGAACGCCTACTCCACGTCACGATATCTCGAGGAACGCCTACTCCACGTTACGATATCTCGAGGAACATCTACTCCACGTCACGATATCTCGAGGAACATCTACTCCACGTCACGATATCTCGAGGAACGCCTACTCCACGTCACGATATCTCGAGGAACGCCTACTCCACGTCACGATATCTCGAGGAACGCCTACTCCACGTCACGATATCTCGAGGAACGCCTACTCCACGTCACGATATCTTGAGGAACCCATACAGACCATTCACAATCTCTTGTCCCTCCCAAAGACCATTCACAATCTCTTGTCCCTCCAAAAGACCATTCAAGATCTCTTGTCCCTCCCAAAGACCATTCACAATCTCTTGTCCCTCCCAAAGACCATTCACAATCTCTTGAGTCCCTCCCAAAGACTATTCAAGATCTCTTGTCCCTCCAAAAGACCATTCAAGATCGCTTGTCCCTACCAAAGACCATTCACAATCTTTTGTCCCTCCCAAAGGCCATTCACAATCTCTTGTCCCTCCCAAAGACCATTCACAATCTCTTGTTCCTCCCAAAAAACATTCAAGATCTCTTGTCCCTCCCAAAGACCATTCACAATCTCTTGTCCCTCCCAAAGACCATTCACAATCTCTTGTCCCTCCCAAAGACCATTCACAATCTCTTGTCCCTCCCAAAGACCATTCACAATCTCTTGTCCCTCCCAAAGACCATTCACAATCTCGTGTCCCTCCCAAAGACCCTTCACAATCTCTTGAGTCCCTCCCAAAGACCATTCACAATCTCTTGTCCCTCCCAAAGACCATTCACAATCTCGTGTCCCTCCCAAAGACCATTCACAATCTCTTGAGTCCCTCCCAATGGCCATTCACAATCTCTTGTCCCTCCCATAGACGATTCACAATCTCTTGTCCCTCCCAAAGACCATTCACAATCTCGTGTCCCTCCCAAAGACCATTCACAATCTCTTGAGTCCCTCCCAAAGGCCATTCACAATCTCTTGTCCCTCCCATAGACCATTGACAATCTCGTGTCCCTCCCAAAGACCATTCACAATCTCTTGAGTCCCTCCCAAAGACCATTCACAATCTCTTGAGTCCCTCCCAAAGACCATTCACAATCTCTTGAGTAACTAGAGACTTTCCTATATCCTGAGAAACCCAGAGAGACCATTGACGATAACTCTAGGAATCGATAGAAGACCACTCACAAACGCCAAGGTATTCGAGAAGCCATAAACCGATCCACAGTCACAATCCTGTGTCCATTTCAAACAGACAACGAAGAAATGAATATACCAAGTAACGAAATACCAGAGGGTGTGTCGTAAAACCAAGTAACGCAATCCCAGAGGGTGTGTCGTAAAATCACGGATGTTTCGTGCCAAGTGTGTCGCACCAAAAACAGAACCCGGATTTGAACACGTGACTATGATCAGCAAATAGTGACTCCGCCTCTGAAATCATAGCGGATTGATGTGAATTGAAACTGCACGAGCTCGTATAACCCGTTCGTGGAGTTTATTTAATCGAAAGGAAGTGAAATTAATGGATCTTCTACTCTGTTCACTAGGTTTTATAAGGAGGGAATGCAGTGAATATCAGTGATATTCTAGACGAGACCGTTGTTTGATATTGCGTGTTGATAACTCAGGTTTTGTGAAATTCGTCAGTGGATAATATCGCTCAATATTAATAACTGGTTATCAAGGTAAAAGAACATTACACGTGGTACCGTACCTGGTACGTATAAGCAGCGGATGGGTGGTAGAGTGGTTCAAATACATATTTCATGACCAATGCGCACGGGATTAAATCAATGAACGGCTTAGAATTGTTTTTATCGGCGGTGAAATAGCAACATAGTTTAAACACTGCGTGGCGACTAAAGAATGAAGCGGCCTTTATTCCATGCGTGGATAGCAAGCAGAATGAGGCTTTGAGCCTCCATGAACTTAAGTGGATCTTGACCAAGCGAAAGTTTGAGGGAAAGAAAGAGCTGTCATCCTAGCCCAAGGGAAACTGGTAATGTGGACATTGACACTGGATAGAGGTGATATTTTGTGAAATTCGTAATGTGGACTGACACTGGATAGAGGTGACATTTTGTGAAACTCGTAATGTGGACTGACACTGGATAGAGGTGACATTTTGTGAAACTCGTAATTTGGACATTGACACTGGATAGAGGTGACATTTTGTAAAACTCGTAATGTGGACTGACACTGGATAGAGGTGACATTTTGTGAAACTCGTAATGTGGACTGACACTGGATAGAGGTGACATTTTGTGAAACTCGTAATGTGGACTGACACTGGATAGAGGTGACATTTTGTGAAACTCGTAATGTGGACATTGACACTGGATAGAGGTGAAATTTTGAAGTTGATCAGTGGTCACCTTTTGGATGAAGATACAGTAGTTGATAAACCAGCAATTTTACAGATTGAAGGAGTTTGAAATCATACGCGGGACCAGCGGAGAGGGGCGCCTGAGAGGAGGGAACATGATTGAATACAACCTTTACACTCTACCCCACTTGCTGAGAGGAAATGAACACCTTTGGGTCGCTTGGAGGGGAATAACAGCGATTCTTCTTAACCGAATACATGTTATGAAAATTGGGTTATGTTATTAACATTTATTTTGGTATTTACATTCAAATTATAGTTCAGAATCTAGGTACGTGTCTTAATCCACCCGAAACAAAAGGTATATCTATTTTTAGCCACGAATTTGAGGTAGGGACGTAACAGAATAGTCCATTTTTAATTGTTGAGTGTGTCATAAATTCTGCCAGCATAGACAATAATGTCTGTTTCTGCTGCCGTTTATTCATGCCGTCTAACCATAAACCTAACCTTAACAAAACCCTAAATCTAACTAAAGCCATAACCCTAACCTTTCGAAAAACCGAATATAACCATATTTTTGTACACCTTTGTTTTTATCTAAATCATTCCTTATTTATTTCAAATACTATAACGAGCAGTCCTCCCCTTAGTCCGAAATGGAATGTTCTTTGACGTACGATTGGAACCCACGGAATTGTTTGGGATGAATTAAGATGCATGTACCAAAATCGACAAATCATCAACATTAACTATGTAGACCCATCAGACTGCAAGTCCTGTTTGTTTTTTTACCACTGATGTCCTAATGAAACCTATGATTAAACGAAAAGTAACAGGGAGGCTCACTGTAGATCGTGACGGATCTCAAAAGTGCCCCCTTATTTAATACGCAATTGGTGGGCATTGGCCGAGTTGTCAGGGGAACAAGTAATATGCTCTATTTTATTTTAATGTTGTTTTGACTTCTAATTTTTAGTTACTTTAATTTTCAACATTGTCTGAAACGTTTAAACCTTCACTTTATGTTTTATTTAAAAGGAGCATTGAAGTTTACAGGTATGAGTTAAATCTGTGAAATACGATATGTGATTTACGCGTTGTTCGAACACCATACTATATGATATGTGATTTACGCGTTGTTCGAACACCATACTATATGATATGTGATTTACGCGTTGTTCGAACACCATACTATATGATATGTGATTTACGCGTTGTTCGAACACCATACTATATGATATGTGATTTACGCGTTGTTCGAACACCATACTATATGATATGTGATTTACGCGTTGTTCGAACACCATACTATATGATATGTGATTTACGCGTTGTTCGAATACTATATGATATGTGATTTACGCGTTGTTCGAACACTATACTATATGATATGTGATTTACGCGTTGTTCGAACACCATACTATATGATGTGTGATTTACGCGTTGTTCGAACACCATACTATATGATATGTGATTTACGCGTTGTTCGAACACCATCCTAAATGATGTGTGATTTACGCGTTGTTCGAACACCATACTATATGATGTGTGATTTACGCGTTGTTCGAACCCCAAACTATATGATATTTACGTTGTTCGAACACCCTACTATATGATATTTATGTTGTTCGAACACCCTACTATATGATATTCATGTTGTTCGAACACCATACTATATGATATTTACGTTGTTCGAACACCATACTAAATGATATTTACGTTGTTCGGACACCATACTGAGCAAAGTTGTACGGGATACAATTATGAGCATACACTCTGTTATACTGCAAACGTTTTATATGTAGGTATGGTGAAACCCAAGGACACCATTAAAGCTACTGAATAATACATAGAAACTCAGCGAAATAAAGACTAATACAGATTTAAAATGTGTTAATTCCAATGTAGTCAGTTCTTCTCTTTGGAGCAGCAGCTGGAAAGGATGAAGGCAATACAAAAGAAGCTGCAGTCGTTCGACAATAAATGTCTAGGGAGGAGAAGATAATGTGAGTAGGCTACGAGAACATGGTGAGGAGGAGAGGATAATGGGAGTAGGCTACGAGAACATGGTGAGGAGGAGAGGATAATGGGAGTAGGCTACGAGAACATGGTGAGGAGGAGAGGATAATGGGAGTAGGCTTCCAGGACATGGTGAGGAGGAGAGGGTAATGTGAGTAGGCTACGAGAACATGGTGAGGAGGAGAGGATAATGGGAGTAGGCTACGAGAACATGGTGAGGAGGAGAGGATAATGGGAGTAGGTTCCCAGGACATGGTGAGGAGGAGAGGATAATGGGAGTAGGCTGCCAGGACATGGTGAGGAGGAGAGGATAATGGGAGTAGGCTGGCAGGACATGGTGAGGAGGAGAGGATAATGGGAGTAGGCTAGCAGGACATGGTGAGGAGGAGATAATAATGGGAGTAGGCTGGCAGGACATGGTGAGGAGGAGAGGATAATGGGAGTAGGCTGGCAGGACATGGTGAGGATAATGGGAGTAGGCTGGAAGGACATGGTGAGGAGGAGAGGATAATGGGAGTAGGCTGGCAGGACATGGTGAGGAGGGGAGGGTAATGGGAGTAGCTGGCAGGACATGGTGAGGAGGAGAGGAAAATGGGAGTAGCTTCCCATGACATGGTGAGGAGGAGAGGATAATGGGAGTAGGCTAGCAGGACATGGTGAGGAGGAGATAATAATGGGAGTAGGCTGGCAGGACATGGTGAGGAGGAGAGGATAATGGGAGTAGGCTGGCAGGACATGGTGAGGAGGAGAGGATAATGGGAGTAGGCTGGCAGGACATGGTGAGGATAATGGGAGTAGGCTGGCAGGACATGGTGAGGAGGAGAGGGTAATGGGAGTAGGCTGCCAGGACAGGGTGAGGAGGAGAGGATAATGGGGGTAGGCTGGCAGGACATGGTGAGGAGGAGAGGATAATGGGAGTAGGTTCCCATGACATGGTGAGGAGGAGAGGATAATGGGAGTAGGCTGCCAGGACAGGGTGAGGAGGAGAGGATAATGGGAGTAGGCTGCCAGGGCATGGTGAGGAGGAGAGGATAATGGGAGTAGGCTGCCAGGACAGGGTGAGGAGGAGAGGATAATGGGAGTAGGCTGGCAGGACATGGTGAGGAGGAGAGGATAATGGGAGTAGGCTGCCAGGACATGGTGAGGAGGAGAGGATAATGGGAGTAGGCTGGCAGGACATGGTGAGGAGGAGAGGGTAATGGGAGTAGGCTGCCAGGACAGGACGAGGAGGAGAGGATAATGGGAGTAGGCTGCCAGGACAGGGTGAGGAGGAGAGAGTAATGGGAGTAGGCTGCCAGGACATGGTGAGGAGGAGAGGATAATGGGAGTAGGCTGGCAGGACATGGTGAGGATAATGGGAGTAGGCTGGCAGGACATGGTGAGGAGGAGAGGATAATGGGAGTAGGCTAGCAGGACATGGTGAGGAGGAGATAATAATGGGAGTAGGCTGGCAGGACATGGTGAGGAGGAGAGGATAATGGGAGTAGGCTGGCAGGATAATGGGAGTAGGCTGGAAGGACATGGTGAGGAGGAGAGGATAATGGGAGTAGGCTGGCAGGACATGGTGAGGAGGAGAGGGTAATGGGAGTTGCTGGCAGGACATGGTGAGGAGGAGAGGAAAATGGGAGTAGGTTCCCATGACATGGTGAGGAGGAGAGGATAATGGGAGTAGGCTAGCAGGACATGGTGAGGAGGAGATAATAATGGGAGTAGGCTGGCAGGACATGGTGAGGAGGAGAGGATAATGGGAGTAGGCTGGCAGGACATGGTGAGGAGGAGAGGATAATGGGAGTAGGCTGGCAGGACATGGTGAGGATAATGGGAGTAGGCTGGCAGGACATGGTGAGGAGGAGAGGGTAATGGGAGTAGGCTGCCAGGACAGGGTGAGGAGGAGAGGATAATGGGGGTAGGCTGGCAGGACATGGTGAGGAGGAGAGGATAATGGGAGTAGGTTCCCATGACATGGTGAGGAGGAGAGGATAATGGGAGTAGGCTGCCAGGACAGGGTGAGGAGAGGATAATGGGAGTAGGCTGCCAGGACATGGTGAGGAGGAGAGGATAATGGGAGTAGGCTGCCAGGACAGGGTGAGGAGGAGAGGATAATGGGAGTAGGCTGGCAGGACATGGTGAGGAGGAGAGGATAATGGGAGTAGGCTGGCAGGACATGGTGAGGAGGAGAGGATAATGGGAGTAGGCTGGCAGAACATGGAGAGGATAATGGGAGTAGGCTGCCAGGACATGGTGAGGAGGAGAGGATAATGGGGGTAGGCTGGCAGGACATGGTGAGGCGGAGAGGATAATGGGAGTAGGTTGCCAGGACATGGTGAGGAGTAAAGACCTATGGGAAGGAGATAACGACAACTAGTGGAGCAACAGATCAAACGTGGGAAATGGTCTTGGATAGGACACACTCTATGGAGATTACCAGCGCGGTCAGATAGATTGTGACATTCAATCTATAGGGCAAGAGGAAGAGAGGTAGACCAAGAGACACCTGAA
Organism: Ariolimax columbianus; assembly: GCA_036924085.1. Lineage (NCBI taxonomy): Eukaryota > Metazoa > Mollusca > Gastropoda > Stylommatophora > Arionidae > Ariolimax > Ariolimax columbianus. Next base: position 83,858,906 of record JAVGWX010000012.1, read on the forward strand.
GTAGAGCATGTCATTATATATTTCGGTACTTGGATCACAACTAGAGGGAGGCAGGATGGACAGCTCAAACCGAACTTGCTGGTGGAGGGTTGTTAATGGCGTATGCTCTGATTTGAGCGACGAGTATTGATGATGTTGCCGATGGAAAGTTCACATTAATATAACAATAGAAAGTACAGTGCGCTATATACATAGAAGAGAAACAGGTGATTTGGTGGGATTATCGAGACCTACGTACTGGTTATATAGAGACAGTACCATTATAAGCATGAAACAGCAATTACTTTGTACTTTATTCAAGAGCCTTGAAATATCTCCGTTGAATGCGGGAAGCTATCGCTTGTGGTGCGGCAGGTTACGTCTGCCATATCCCTTTCTCCAATGGGAATTTGTGAACTCCATTACAATACTCGGAGATCTGTGCAGATTATCTGAAGGTCAGTAGGACTGAACACTATGAAAGATACAACGTCGGTTTAACAATTAAAGATTCTCCCGCTTTCTGCACCCTCTCCTGCCTTATATCTCTCACCCTTCACTCCCTGTTTCTCGTCCAGCGCCCCCCCCTCCCCCTCCCTCTCCTGCCTTATATCTCTCACCCTTCACTCCCTGTTTCTCGTCCATCGCCCCCCCCCTCCCCCTCCCTCTCCTGCCTGACATCTCTCACCCTCCAACTCCCTATTTCTCGTCCAACCCCCTCCCCCTCCCTCTCCTGCCTTACATCTCTCACCCTCCAACTCGCAATTTCTCGTCCAACCCCCCCACCCCACCCCAACCCCCACCCTCTCCTGCCTTACATCTCTCACCCTCCAACTCCCTATTTCTCGTCCAACCCCTCCCCACCCCACCCCCACCCTCTCCTGCCTTACATCTCTCACCCTCCAACTCGCTATTTCTCGTCCAACCCCCCCCCCCCTCCCCCAGCCCACCCTCTCCTCCCTTACATCTCTCACCCTCCAACTCGCTATTTCTCGTCCAACCCCCCCGCAGCCCACCCCCACCCTCTCCTGCCTTACATCTCTCACCCTGCAAATCGCTATTTCTCGTCCAACCCCCCCAGCCCACCCTCTCCTCCCTTACATCTCTCATCCTCCAACTCGCTATTTCTCGTCCAACCCCCCAGCCCACCCCCCCCCCCACCCTCTCCTGCCTTACATCTCTCACCCTCCAACTCGCTATTTCTCGTCCAACCCCCGCAGCCCACCCCCCCCTCTCCTCCCTTACATCTCTCACCCTCCAACTCCCTATTTCTCGTCCAACACTCCCCCCCACCCCCCACTCTCTCCTCCCTTACATCTCTCACCCTCCAACTCCCTATTTCTCGTCCAACACTCCCCCATTCTCACCCTCCCTAAATGTACGTCCCTCTTCCAAACCAGCCCATCCTTTCCTCCTGCATGTAGCCTCTCCTCCATGTAGCCTCTCCTCCATGTAGCCTATCTTCCTTCCAATCTTCTCTCCCTTCCACCCACCACATCTCTTCCCCACTCAAGCCGCCCAACACTTCTCCCACCAAACCATCAATACCTTCTCCCTCCAAACCACCAATACCTTCTCCCTCCAAACCACCAATACCTTCTCTCGACAGCTCTCTACACCACCCAACTCATCTATTCTACAAAACCTACCGTCGTCATCACTTCCTCTCCCCCCCCCCCCCCTCAACCCTTCTCTATTAAATAACGCATTCAGCCGCTCCTCTCCCGTCCTTTTCTTCAATCTCAACTCAATCATGCTTCTTTCAGATTGTCAAGGTAACAACATTTGCAGTATTAGCTTCAAATAACATCCATATTTGCACCCGTTACTGATGATGAAGTCATCAGCCAATAAGATCTCACTCTGCAGTTGTTGGAAACATAGACACACTCTAGTGAATTAATATGGTGTAGATTACTACATTTTGGAAAGATGTACGCAAATGTGGTCAGACGATACACGAAAAGATGTTAAGCGGGCCATAATTGTATTTTTAGATTACAATATTGACAACTTAGCGAGCACCTTAACATTCCTGGAGATGAGAATATCGTGATATTATTAAGTAGATTTCCTGAGGCAGGGAATATGTGAACTTCCAGGCAGTGAGTTGTAAACATAGCTTGTCTGTTACTCGAGTAACAAAGATAACGAGCAACGTAAAAGAAAGTGAAGTAATAGGCAACCCGGAATTCGAATGCCGGACCTCCAGATGACGGAAGCACCTTGCCAAAGTGAGTGAGTAAAAGTGCTAGACCAGCGAGATGCACTAGTGAAGATAAATATTTGTCTTCTGATAGTTGTCACTTTCAAACATTCTTTGTTTCCAACACAAAAATTATTTCAAAAATGCTTCGCGACAGAACGCTTCAGAAACGCTGTAGCTGTAAATTGTTGAGCTAATGATTCAATAAATCAATTGACTTTGACAAAAGAAATTGATGATCTCGACACTTCCAGATGCTTGGCTCTTCCGTCCCATAACCAAATCAGATCCAAAATAGTGAAGCCAGACTGATCAGGACACAATGCTTCAATACTACACAACCAGATAACTGAGAGTGATACATCACTTACAATGTTCGCCTCCCTTTTAACGTCACATGTACCCTTACATGCTCTGCCAAATTGTGTACGAACGGCGTATCATAATATTGATTGTATGATACGCGCTGATAGACAGACACCTGACTGTTAAATAGATCGAGCTACTGTGTGCACTTCTGTAAGGATTCAATCAATTTTATTACGGTATATCTGTATGACACTCAAAGACGTTGTAGAATACAAGTTATTCTTCACGGATATAAACGAATTTTGCTGAAATGTCCCATGCAAAATAATATATGACGAGGCAATAGAAAGTATGTTTGGTTTTGTGTTCCCTGTATTTGTTCAGCAAGATTAAATACAGTTCGTGTCATGTTTTCATATTTATATTAGATAATGCAATAACATATATCGATTTTTTTAATTTCTATATCCAAAAATGGTAGATGTAGTCATAGAAGGCTGTCGTAAGAGATGGAGTGTAAGTAATTGAATTGTACAAGGCATATTCTGAAGTGAAGTGTCCAGTGTCTGTCTTTCCTAGTTAGTTAGTTGACTAGCTTGTGAGCTAGTTAGTTAGTTATCTAGCTAGTTAGTTAGTTACCAATTAGTTAGCTAGCTAGTTACTTAGCTAGTTAATTTGTTAGCAAGATAGTTTGTTAGCTAGTTAGCTAGATAGTTGGTCAGCTAGTCAGTTATCTAGTTAGTTTGTCAGCCAGTTAGTTTTTTAGCTAGTTAGTTAGCTACTTAGTTAGGTAGTTACCAATTAGTTAGCTAGCTAGTAACAGCTAGTTAGTTTGTTAGCCAGTTAGTTTGTTAGCTAGTTAGCTAGCTAGTTGGTCAGCTAGTCAGTTAGTTAGCTACTTAGTTTGCTAGCTAGTTAGCTAATTAGCTAGATAGTTGGTTATTTAGCTAATTAGTTAGTTAGTTAGATAGTTAGCAAGCTAGTTAGTTAGACAGTTAGATAATTAATAACTTAGCTAGTTAGTAAACTAATTCGTTTGTTAGTTAGTTGGCTAGTCAACTAGCTAGTTAGTTAGTTATCCATGTAGTTAGTTATTTAGTTAGTTAGCTGGTTAGTTAGTTAGCTAATTAGTTATTTAGCTAACTAGTTAGTTAGTTAGCTAGCTAGTTAGTTATTTAGTTAGTTAGTTGGTTAGCTAGTTAGTTATTTAGCTAACTAGGTAGTTAGTTAGTTATATATTTAGCTAACTAGTACGTTTGTTGTGTAGTTAGTTAGCTAGCTAGTTAGTTATTTAGTTAACTAGTTAGTTAGTTAGTTAGTTAGCTAGCTAGTTAGTTATTTAGTTAACTAGTTAGTTAGTTATGTAGTTAGTTAGCTAGCTAGTTAGTTAAATAGTTAATTAGATAGTTAGATAGTTAATTATTTAGCTAATTAGTTAGTTATCCAGGTAGTTAGTTATTTAGTTAGTTAGTTGGTTAGTTAGTTAGCTAGTTAGTTATTTAGCTAACTAGTTAGTTAGTTAGTTAGCTAGTTAGTTATTTAGTTAGTTAGTTGGTTAGCTAATTAGTTATTTAGCTAACTAGTTAGTTAGCTAGCTAGTTAGTTATTTAGTTAACTAGTTAGTTAGTTATGTAGTTAGTTAGCTAGCTAGTTTGTTAAATAGTAGATTAGATAGTTAATTATTTAGCTAGTTAGTTAGCTAATTCGTTTGTTAGTTAGTTGGCTAGTCAGCTAGCTAGTTAATTAGGTATCCAGGTAGTTAGTTATTTAGTTAGTTAGCTGGCTAGTTGGTTAGTTAGCTAGTTAGTTAATTAGCTAGTTAGTTATCATAATTAGTTAGTTAGTCTGTCAGTTACTTAATTAGCTAGTTAGTTAGCTTACTAGACAGACAGATTGTTAGTTAGCAAGTTAGTTATTAAGCTAGTTTGTTATCTGCAAGTAAGCTAGTTAGCTAGTTAGCTAGACATCTTGCTAGTTAGTTAGCTAGTTAATTTATTAATGCTGTAGTTAATTATCGGTCCATTTGCACCCTGGTGTGCAACGTGGGAAGCCGGTCACCTGTCCTGCACCTAACACGTCATATCATATCGCTGAAGAATCGTATGAACGTCGTGTATCCACCTTCCCCACATTCCTCCTCTTGCTCGGAAGCCGGGTTGTAGGGCATTGTAGTCCTGTAGGGAACGCTGATGAGGGAAAAGCCTCATAATCTGGTTCATTCAATCGCACCTTCTATCTAGACATGTTTACTTCATCAGCGCTCGTCCTGGTAAGGACGCGGTTGTAGTTTGCAGCGAGCGGGTTCAAAACGTCTACCCTGGTGCATGGTTAATGTAAGCACGGATCACTCGCGATGTAAGGCAAGGGTTGAGGTTCACCTCCTTTTCACTGAACGCATCAGATGACCGAGCTTTAAATGGGTACCTGACCGAGAGTTAAGGAAGAAATAACTGCAGGAAGATGACCCCCCCTCCCCCTCTCTCTCCCTCATACACATTGTGATCTAGTACAATGAAGTCGCCATCACTCTATCCCAGACGGCAGTGTCCGCTATGCGACTTTATTATTATTACATTTTTAAAATTGCAGGTCATATACAATGAGGTGAACTAGAGTGTGTCAGTCCATTTGCCGTTGACAGAGTCAAGACTTAGTCGTTCGTTTCACATAGACAGTCTATGGCCAGTTATATCGAACAGATCCTACAATGAGACTAATGCGGGAAGAGAGAAAGAAACATAACTGCTTCAAAGGCTACCACAAACAGATACCAGTATGACGTACGAAGAGTCAAAACGGCTTATCAAAGCCAGATACATGACCAAATGGGAAACCGAACATACTGGTTACACCAAAAACGATGCCTATTACCAGTTGAACCGAAGAGAGCAGGTCGTTGTCTTCAGACTTCGCACTGGCCACAACAGACTGAGGTACCACCTATTCAACAAATTGAAGATAGGGTGTACCGACGAATGCCCGTGCGGTACTGGTAAAATGACCACTGAACATCTGCTGCAGAACTGCCTGACATACGAGGATCAGAGAGAGCAGATGTGGCCATTACCAGTGGAACTGCAAGACAAGCTCTATGGCAGTGGCGACAGCCTCAGGATGACCGCCGCTTTTCTCGAAAAAATAATGGTTACTGTCTGACTGTGTACGCAGAAGAAGAAGAAGAAGAAGAAGAACAAAGGCTACAATGAGACTAATGCGGGAAGAGAGAAAGAAACATAACTGCTTCAAAGGCTACAATGTGAATTATGAGAGAAGGGAGGCAATTAGATGTAAGTAAATATATTTGCAGAATAAACACAAAACCATATTGAATGAAAAACTCTAGACATATTCAACACGGAAATCGTTCCGTGTGTTTAACATATTTGCCGTTTTCCTGTCTGTTGTTTTGTCTAGTACAAATTAAATACTAATTATCCAATATCGTTGATACACGTCATTTTGAAATTAAGAATTGATAGAAGAGATATGAGCTGTCTGCAAATAATATGATATCACATAAAAGGATGGGGCCCGGATGAAGATGGGCGTGTATCCGCCAGTAGAATAAAGAGAGGCAAATACGTTACCAAAAAATCCTTCAAAAATTAATAAATAACTGAACGGTGCTGAAGAAATTCGAAACACAAAGGCATTGCCAAGGACGTCAAGAATGTTCTGTATGTCGTATCACGTTGCAGACTAACTACATAACGTGAGAGAAGTCAATAATTCTGTCAAGAAAAGGACGTTGTGTCGTATTTTGCCGCGATATCTGCTCCTTTCAGACTGACACATCCGATTTCAGTTGGGTTTGCTTTACCACTTCGATCGCTATCCCTTGGTCAGACTGCATTAGTTAGCAGTGCAGCCTGTTTCGAGGTTCGGCGTGAAGAGGTAGTATAGGCTCTTGAAACAGCTATGGTTCGCTAATGCATGCAGCCAGCTATAAGTCACCGGATTCTGTCAGCTCGTGCACTGTGCATCTTCGTCTCATAGTAGTCCTTTAAAGATGGCCGCCAACTAGTGACACGTACCAAAGAGTAGCAGCGTTCTGTTATCCGTAATTGAACAACGAAGGAATGACAGATAGCGATATTCATCGGCGAATAGCGGTTCAGTACGGTGATGTATGAATGTCACTTTAATGTGTTCTAATGGAGTAGAAAGTTCTGGAGTGGTTTGACCTCTGTGACAGATTATTCTCGACCAGATCAGGCACTTCGAGAAGTGACACCAGAGTGGATTGAAGCAATTGAACGCTCCATAATAATAATAATAGCTGTCCATCGTTGTCGATGAGGACCGCCGACATCATCCTTGTCACAGATTTCCCTGTTGGGTGTGGGTGCGCATGTGGCTGAACAGGCCAATGCGAGCACGAAAACATCTGCTACATATCGGGCACACGAGGTTTGTAGAAGGGGATGGTGTTCCCGCTGCTCGGGATTTCCGCGTCTCGCGTCTGTTCTGGGCTTTCACAACACGGTCATCTTCACCGGCAGTTACACCCGATTTGACTGCGCTTCTCCAGTCAGATCTGTTTTTCGCAAGACATTCCCAGGTGTCGAAGTCTATCGGGCAACTTTTTAGTGAGTCCTTCAGACCGTCTTTAAAACGTTTCTTTGGGCGCCCTTTCTCGCGCCATCCGTCTCTCAACTCGCCGTAGAGAAGCCATTTGGGAGCCGCTCGTCTGACATACGGACGAGGTGTCCGGCCCATCCTAGTCGTGTTTTTTCTAGCAGTGCATGTATGCTGGGCATGTTAGCCCTCGAGAGAACCTCGATGTCAGTGACACGATCTTGCCATCGGATGTGGAATATTCGCCTCAGGCAACCTGTGTGGAAGTGGTTTAACATCCCTGCGTGTCCAGAGTATACAGTCCAGCTTTCGCAAACGTATAGTAGGGTTGGAATGATGGTTGCACGGTAGACTTTCAATTTGGTCTTGACGCTGATGCCACGACGTGCCCAGACATCGAGCGCATTCTACCAAAGGCTGTGCTGGCCTTTGCTATTCTGCTTGCCACCTCATTGTCTAGGCTGACAGATCTCGATAGCGTGCTGCCCAGATATGTGAATTTGTCTACGGCATTCAACGTCTGCCCGCTGACTGTAGTCTCTGGTTTTGTGTACGGCATGCCTGGTGCTGGTTGGTACATGACCTCTGTTTTTTTTGCATTTATGGTCAGGCCAAAATTTTCGCATGCGGCAGAGAACTGGTCCATTCCAACCTGCATGTTCAGTTCTGAGTTGCTCATTAGAGCACAGTCGTCAGCAAATACAAGTTCCCTGATTATGTCGCCAGCCACTTTGGTTTTGGCCTTCATTCTTCTGGAATTGAGTAACTTGCCATCTGTGTGGTACTTTATGGGTATTCCAAGCTCCAATGATCTGAAGGCGTCTGTCATCCTGGCCGCGAACATCATGCTGAACAAAGTCGGGGCGAGTACACATCCTTGTTTTACTCCGTTTGATACTAGAAACGTTTTAGAGATTGCACCGCTGTCCAGTACACGAGCACACATGCCTTCGTGTAGCTGTTTCACCATTGTTATGAACTTGTTGGGGCAGCCAAACTTAGACATTATCATCCACAGCCCTCCTCTGTTTACTGTATCAAATGCCTTTGTCAAATCAATAAATGTGGTGTACAAGGCCTGATTTTGCTCTGATTTTACTTGGCGAGCGGCAAAAATCATGTCCACTGTTCCTCTTCCGGCTCTGAATCCACATTGGCTTTCTGGGAGGTGGTGACTTTGTTCAAGGTGTTTGTTGAGCCTGTTTAGCAGTAAGCGCGCTAGGATCTTGCCTGCTACGGAGAGTAGCTATATTCCTCGATGATTGTCACATTCCTGACGATTGCCTTTTCTTTTGTACAGGTGAACGATTGAGGCGTCCTTTAGCTCCTGCGGAATTTTACCTTCAGCCCACATGTGACAGAAGAGTTCAGTGATCCTTCTGGTGAGGGATGGGCCAGCTGTCTTATATACATCTGCTGGTATTGCATCAGCTCCTAGAGCTTTTCCTATAGATAGTGAACTGATGGCCCTGTCGACTTCCTCCTCAGTAATGACTTCATCCAACGCCAGGTTCAGTTCCACCTGCGGCATTCGCCGGATGGCCTCTTTATTTATGGACGATGGGTGGTTTAGTATTTTGCAGAAGTGGTCTGCCCATCTGTCTAGAATCTGAACCTTATCTGTTAGCAGTACCCCATCCGCACTGCAAACTGGAGTATTACTAGAGGGCTGCGGGCCGTAGAGAGCTTTCAGTGCCTCGTAAGAACGCTTCATAATCGTTGAGTAGCTGCATTTATGGACATCGGCCAAGGCTCAGGACACCACATCATCCATGACGGCACCAGTTTCACAACATGTATCCAAGGTGGGCACGTCGGCAGTTGACTCCAGAACTGAATCGGAGTGTTGATGCCTGTCAAGAACTTTTTGTGGATCTTTGAAGTAGAAGATGGTTTCCTTAAGAGGATTTGTTACTGGGGATAAAACATGGGTTGAGCACCACCATGGAAGGTCCAAGAGATCGATCAAGGAATGATGGCATCCCTTCTTGTCAAAAACAGGTGCAGACAACCATCTGTGACGTAAGGCTTGCTGACTCCCGTTGGATATGATCGAGGCTTTATATTAAAGCGATATATGTCCAGTTAGAGGCTGCGTGACCTAGGGGTGAAACTGGCTCGGTTTTCACAATCCAAACATTCTGGGTTCTATTCTTCTTCTTCTTCGTTCGTTCTCAATCTCCCACTACCAAACCCCGAACGGACTTAATTAGCAGAATGTAGTCCAGAGAACGGAATGCGTTGTGTCGTAGTTTACAGCTTGGCTGCGATATTTGCACCTTTCGGTCCAACACATCCGACTTCAGCAAGCATTTTTTGAGTACCGGGTTGGCATTCCCTCTTCGATCCCTTCTCCTTAGCCAGTCTGCCCTGCTGCAGCCTGTTATCCAGGATCACCGCGTGGAGGTGTAGAAGGGTCTTGGCAGCTATGGTTCGCTGGCCCTGACGCTAGCAGTCAGCTATGGGTCGCTGACCACTGCAGCTCTTGCGCTGCTCGGCATATTGATCCCCATTCTGGGTTCAACTCCCACTTGTGTCCAGTTTGGCAGACACTGGGTTTTGTGTTTCTCGGGCGAATGTTCCTCCACGTACGGAATGTAATGTAAACCTGCCGTACTACACACTTGCCAAGAAACGTATAACAGGCAAATGGGTGGCAGTTGTAAGAAGCGAGGTTCTGTAAAATAACATGCAACTTACATTTTTGTGTATGTCCAATGGGAATAATGTCACTAGTACCACATGTTTTCAAATTACAGTTACGACTGCAACGTGACAGTGGTCGGTCCCATGCTACACGTGTAACTGAACCAACCGTCTAGAACCTGCACCGTGAGTGCCTTCCACATCCGCCATACTCACCTGTCCTCACCTCAAGTGACCACCACGTCTTTGGACAACTCAAAGACGCGATGGGAGAAAAGACATTTAGGTCCAATGAAGGCAGGCGGTTAATAGTGACAGCAGGCGCGACCAAGATATTTCTCTTTTTGCCAGAGGAATTGACTTTTTGTCAATGGAGGAATTGTGTCTTACGAAATGGAAACTACGCCGCAATACGATAAAGTTGTGTGCCACGTTCTAAGAATGAATTTGAACCAAACAATGTGACCGAAGCTTTCGCCTTATTTCTCTATTTCCCAAGTCGGGGTGAGTTGCACTATGTGTTCATTTTGCGCCTGTCCGTTCAGTGCATCCGATTTCGGCTTGCATTGTATGTAAGGGTCGTCTTCCTCCTGAATTTTCTAAGGGTTAACTTCACCAGGGGGATTCCGTGGCGAAATGGTTAAGCCGTCGGCTTCGTGATAAGGTGGTGTGGGTTCGACTCCAGACTCCACCGACTTGTTCACGGGTGCTTGATGCAGAGTCCCCTGAATCTCGTAGTCTTCCCCTAGCCGTCTTGTCCTTAACTTGCCACTGGGGTCGGGCGGCATGACACGAGAGAGTGATGATAAAAAGTAGCGTAGTTAATCCTTACTAAAAAGCGCGCTAGCAAAATAAATTATGCCATCATCGTCTACGATGGGCGGCGCCCTTTCCCTTTTCTTTGGTGGTAACTTCACCAGGGTAACAGCCGGTGCTGTGATTGGGGAGCGAACCCAGCACCCTCGGTTGTGAGCCGTGTCACTTAACCCCTAGCCCACGCGTCCCTTTTTATTTAAGGCACATTTGGGCACTGTAAACATTCAATGTACCCTTGTTATCTGTATGACTCTCAAACTCATGTCACGTAGGTTATAAAAGTCCTGCAAATAATGTCCTGCAAATAATGTCCTACAGCATGGAAATAGCCGATGCATAAATACCCAATATTAGCTTTTTAATTATAAACATGAATATGTACGCCAGGTGGTGACCGTCCACTTGTGCCGTTGAGAGCTGCAGAGAGCGTTGATAGTGATCTTGGACCGGGTGTGTTCCGTCTGTTCCTGTTTATGTAGGATCCGCCACATGTTTTCTCTCAAGCAGTGTGCTGCGGCTGGCAAAGAGACAGTGTGTTGATATCCAGTAATGATTTTGTAACTGTAAACACGAGTATGGGGCCGATTAAAACTAAATAGTTTCAAGGCTGAAACAATGGGCGTTTCTAGAAGGAGGGCGCATGAGTGGGAAGTGTGGAAGTGCATCGGGTTTAGAGAGGGGGAGAGCGTGGGATAGTGAATAGTTGGAGAGTGGAGCGCGTCTTCCCCGAGCAGTGATGGACTTACATTAATGCAGCCTTGAAGCTTGAACTGTTATGGGGGCTTCAAGGTCTGTATAACCGCTGTTATATAATTCAATAGGGATATTCTACACCAGATCGCAACGACATATCACCACTTCAGATCTTCACCAGATATCACCACTTCAGATCTTCACCAGATATCACTACAGCATATCATCACATATTACAAACAAAAGCACCTTGCCCTATCTCAATTTGGATAACAATTACTGTGCTAGATTATCTCATATATCCAATTCACAGGTGTGAAAACATTTTCCTTATGACGTGGAGTTATTGAGGATGACAATAACGGACATGTTATATACAAGTATGATGAATCATAGAAGGACGAAATTAAGAGAAGAACAGGCAGTATAATCTGTTGACGTACATTTTACAAACTACTCTTATTTATGTTTTGTTAACAACATATTGACGTTCAGGTTTGCCACGTGAGAACTTCCTTTCTAGAGACAAGGTGCAGAAAGATTGTAAGAGGTTTCGAGTCACGGTTGACAAAAATCATGCAATGAACCCATAATTTGTAAGCAATGTAAACCGCAATTTCTTCCTGCCACCACCCCCCCCCCCCCCCCCCCTCGCCGATTTCAAGGAAAACTGCCCCTACCCCCAAGTAACGTGGTATCGATTCTCTATAAAGTAACTTAATATACTATCCATATGCGAAAACGTATTCGATCTTTTCTTGTTCTCCAGTCATCAACTATATTTTGCTTAGATAGTATCGATACTCTCAAATATCATAATACATAAAACTCAAAATTCTAATCTACAGAAACGGATCTTTTACGATTTAAATTTGGATATCACAAGCCACGGTGATGGTAATATTCCAACAAGATGCCTCCATTCGTGTTTCGACATTATCACACATCACCTGACAATGAACAAAGACATCGCAAGAATCGTAATAGGCACAAATACCATTCTGAAAGCGATCCTAACAAAGAATTAAAATATGAAAACGATTCCGTGTATGGCGATACGGTGTATAATAACGAATCCGAATACACGGCAAGAAACTACACTCCTGTAAATAGGAAATTGTACTATGACAGTCATCACCATGGCAACCATCAGTATCACTATGGCGACCATCACCACAACGATTATCAGATACAACAGCGTATGTCGCCGAGGTCTGAGTCCCCTGTGAAGTATTGGCAGAAACCTCATCAGCATTTTGATTTGCCCGAGTTGGGGAATCGAAGAGGGCTTCACTCTGACCCTAGGTTTGTACGTTTAGATAAAAGGTAAACACAGCGTGTGTGTGTGTGCGCGCGTGCGCCTGCGTGTGTGTGTGTGAGAGAGAGAGAGAGAGAGAGAGAGAAAGAGAGGTGTTGATACATTTGTGTATGTGAAGGTTGAGAAGTAAGGCACCTGCCTCTCAAAGCAATGAACGAAAGCGGTGGACGATCGAATCCAGCAAGTTTCAATCGACACTGGTCTGATTGGAAACAGAACCAGAGTGGCTGCATCCTGAGTTAGCTCCAGTCGTCTTGACTATTGTCTTGCCACTGGTGCAAGGTAACCCGGGACTAGAGAGTGAGGTTGACGACCAGCGCAGTTTCTTCCTCACTATAATCCAAATACAGCGCAAGTTACATCATCAAGACAAAAACGTCTGATGAATGTGGCCATCCTAGCTTGTGATAGCCAACTAAAAATAATGTGGGTGGATGTGCTCATGTTTGTGTATGTTAAATTTAGAGTTTACATATATTATGTTTTAGCCATAGAAAATACATTAACGATATAGCAGCTACTATAGTGTATACATATACTATTTTAGGTATTACATTTACAAATATATCATTTTATCTGTACAATGCAAAATATATTATTTTGCGATACAACGCGAAACCTGTTATTTCAGATAAACAGTGTAAAATATATTATTGTATTTATACTATGTAAAATATATTATTTTATCTATAAAACATATTATTTTAGCTATAAAAATATTAAATATATTATTTTAGTTATAACATTTAAACTATATTATTTTAGCAATACAATATAAAATATATTATTTTAACTGTACAATGTAAAATATATTGTCTTAGTTATACTATGTAAAAAATATTATTTTAGCTATAAAATGTAAAATATATAATTTTATTTTTTTAGTCATGTTGTTGTTACGGATCCAGCAGCATCCGGGCTCTCGCCCTTCGACCCAATGCCATGTAAATGGTATCTGCACGTGTTTATCAGATGTTGTATAGTGTTCCATGTATATGACCTCGGAAGAATATGCATTTTCCTAAAATTATTGAGCGCTGAGCACTCAAAGAGATGATGACCAACGGTCTCATATGGGTGTATACACAGCTGGCACTCAGTATGTTGTGGTTGGATTCTGTTCAAGTTTTTCTTTAGTGGGATGTGTTGGGTTCTCAGTCGGAAAATTGTGCTCTGATCCTTCCTTGTGAGTTGATGTACACTATCATTTGGACTGGGGCTTGCCATATGTCTGTAGACCTTCATTCCCGTGTTTCCCGTGGCCCATCTGCTCAGCCAAATTTCTTTGTTTGCTGATCTTATGAGCTGTTTGGCTGTTTGTAAAGTTGTTGCTGTGTGTGGCTGTTCTTCTCTTGATCCCTCTTTTGCTAGTCTGTCTGTCTTGTCATTGCCCGGTGTGCTTGAGTGTCCAGGGATCCACTGCATAACTATTTTGACATCACCGGAAGTGCACCGGAAATGTTGTCAATGTCTATAGATATTTGGATAAGGCCAGGTCTACAATGACCAGTAACTTCTAATGCTTGAAGAGCTGACATTGAATCTGTAAAAATAACAATGTTTTGGACCGTTAAAGGAAAGGTATCAAAAACGGTCCTCAGATATTACAAAGCGGCTTCAAGTGCAGTGATCTCAGATTCATAGTTGGAGCAAACCTCCCCGCAAGCATCAGATAGTTCATCAGAGAATCCGTCCGGGCTTTGTACATAAATGCCATAACCTGTTTTGATGGGGGCTTTAAGCGCAGATCCATCAATATATCCATGTATCCATTCATCGGGATAAACAGCAATAGTTCTTTGAGCTGCTCGAATGAGAGTACATGGATCTGAACTTTTGGTTGTATCATCTTTTAATTTTGTCTGTATTTCTGGTGTTTTAAGGAAAGATTGTGGAGGTATGTCTTTTACTACTCTCTCTAACTCGTGTCTTCTTTCTAGTAGATGCTTTATCCCTCTGCATCTCAAGGTGTTCCACCTGTGTGGATTTCGCAGGCTGCAGTTGGTGTTGTCCTCACTGCTCCACTAATGAAGCGTAGAGAACTATTTAGCACCTTGTCCAGGGATTCCAAGTTAGATTTTGAACAAGTTGTAAGGAGCGCACTATTATATTTTATTGCTGAGCGAACATAACCAAGGTATAAGCCTCTCAATGTATCCTTGTCTGATCCCCATGACGAACTAGCAAGCCTCTTTAAGAGCTGTAGACATCTCAGCTTTATTCTTCAGATTATAGATATGATGCTTGAGGTTGAGTTGTCGGTCTAGCGTGACTCCAGGATATATGGGGTATTTGAGGCTGAGTTGTCGGTCTACCGTGACTCCAGGATATGTGGGGTATTTGAGGTTGAGTTGTCGGTCTAGCGTGACTCCAGGATATGTGGGGTTTTTGAGGCTGAGTTGTCGGTCTAGCGTGACTCCAGGATATGTGGGGTATTTGAGGTTGAGTTGTCGGTCTAGCGTGACTCCAGGATATGTGGGGTATTTGAGGTTGAGTTGTCGGTCTAGCGTGACTCCAGGATATGTGGGGTATTTGAGGTTGAGTTGTCGGTCTAGCGTGACTCCAGGATATGTGGGGTATTTGAGGTTGAGTTGTCGGTCTAGCGTGACTCCAGGATATGTGGGGTATTTGAGGTTGAGTTGTCGGTCTAGCGTGACTCCAGGATATGTGGGGTATTTGAGGTTGAGTTGTCGGTCTAGCGTGACTCCAGGATATGTGGGGTATTTGAGGTTGAGTTGTCGGTCTACCGTGACTCCAGGATATGTGGGGTATTTGAGGTTGAGTTGTCGGTCTAGCGTGACTCCAGGATATGTGGGGTATTTGAGGTTGAGTTGTCGGTCTAGCATGACTCCAGGATATGTGGGGTATTTGAGGTTGAGTTGTCGGTCTAGCGTGACTCCAGGATATGTGGGGTATTTGAGGTTGAGTTGTCGGTCTAGCGTGACTCCAGGATATGTGGGGTATTTGAGGTTGAGTTGTCGGTCTAGCGTGACTCCAGGATATGTGGGGTATTTGAGGTTGAGTTGTCGGTCTACCGTGACTCCAGGATATGTGGGGTATTTGAGGTTGAGTTGTCGGTCTAGCGTGACTCCAGGATATGTGGGGTATTTGAGGTTGAGTTGTCGGTCTAGCATGACTCCAGGATATGTGGGGTATTTGAGGTTGAGTTGTCGGTCTAGCGTGACTCCAGGATATGTGGGGTATTTGAGGTTGAGTTGTCGGTCTAGCATGAATCCAGGATATGTGGGGTGTTTGTGGTTGAGTTGTCGGTCAAGCGTGACTCAAAGATATGTAAGGTGTTCTTCTCTAATCAATTCGTGTTCCTCTAATCTCAAAACTGCATTTTTGTTTGGCAACTTTGTGGCTCTTGATGAAGATGGTATACACTCTCTTTTCACAGTTGATGTTTTGTTTCCATGTTTTCGGTCTGACACATCCGTCTTCCGCAGGGGTTTCATTGTCCTAAAATTCCATGTAACTATATGTTATTGAGTAATGCCCAGAATGAATAAGTTTACTCTTTTTGTGCGCCATGATAAGGACGTTATGTGGTGGGTTATAGCAGCTTTCGTCACATCCTTAGCGTGCTGAGGAAGGTAGGCCGCGGTCCTCCAGGTGGTTGTGCTTTGCTTAGCTTCATCTACGTGGTACTCATTACTACAGGGATCACATCGATCTACATCTGGTCAGATTAGCTGCTTTTAAAATAGTCTGTTTCCAGGGAACGCTACATGGAAGAGAGATTGAGGTCTTGGTCAGTGTATTGTGCCTGGTCCTGAAGCAGAGCCCTAATCAAAGATGTTGTGCCTGACTGGACTAGCGTAACAGTTCCCCATATTAGGTATATAAATGTAGGTATAGTAATGTAGGTATAGAAATGGTATGATTAATATTTTGTTGTGTGTTCTAGGTATCGACATGACAAACATACACACTGTGGATGCCACGCCTGCCCACAGAAGTCCAGCAAAACGTTACCAACAATGCATTATGATGAGGTATGCATGCAACGCTGTTAAGTGAATGTTGCATATTGTGGATCATTGCAAAGTGTGTGGTTTTAGTGAGATATTAGGAGGTAAGGATCATATTTATGTAAGTCCAAGGTCAGCTCTTACAAACAACTTACAGATCTGGCCAGCAATGCCAGATAGGGGACGACAACCTAAAACTGTTTACAGATCAGGCCAGCAATGCCAGATAGGGGACGACAACCTAAAACTGTTTACAGATCAGGCCAGCAATGCCAGATAGGGGACGACAACCTAAAACACCTTACAGATCTGGCCAGTGAAGTCAGCTAGGGAACGACAACCTAAAACAGCTTACAGATCTGGCCAGTGAAGTCAGCTAGGGAACGACAACCTAAAACACCTTACAGATCTGGCCAGTGTAGTCAGCTAGGGAACGACAACCTAAAACAGCTTACAGATCTGGCCAGTGAAGTCAGCTAGGGAACGACAACCTAAAACAGTAAGCAGATCTGGCCAGCGAAGTCAGCTAGGGAACGACAACCTAATACAGTAAGCAGACCTGGCCAGCGAACTCAGCTAGGGGGCGACAACCTAAAACAGCTTTAAGATCTGGCCAGTGATGTCTGCTAGGTGACGACAACCTAAAACACCTAACAGATCTGGCCAGTGAAGTCTGCTAGGGGTCGTCTACCCAATATATGTTACCTGTCACTGATTAATCTTCGTTCCCACCTTGATCAGTATATTTTACCTGACCTTATTTACTCTTCGCTCCCACCTTGATCAGTATATTTCACCTAACCCTAATTACTCTTCGCTCCCACCTTGATCAATCAATTTTACCTAACCCTAATCACTCTTCGCTCCCACCTTGATCAGTATATTTCACATGTCATAGATTAAGATTCGCTCCCACCTTGTTCATATAATTTTACCTGACATTGATTACACGTCGCCTCCATGATCAAAGTAACAAGGTGACATTATTTCCCCCACAGTTGAGGTGTCCCCATTGCTCAGCCTACGCGCAGCCAACACAGGATGAGGTTCTAGCATACCCCTGGACTGCTCAGAGCTTCCGGCCAAACAGACGGCTCTTAAATACTGAGTAAATACCATGGGGAAGGAAAAAGAGTGTGTGTGTGTCCGTGTGTTGTGTGAAAGATAGAGGGAAAGAGAGAGAGAGAGAGACAAGGGGGAAGGATTGAAAAAGATAGTGAGATAAAGAGAAAAAGATAGTGAGATAAAGAGAAAAAGATAGTGAGATAAAGAGAAAAAGATAGTGAGATAAAGAGAAAAAGATAGTGAGATAAAGAGACAAAGATAGTGAGATAAAGAGAAAAAGATAGTGAGAAAAAGATAGTGAGATAAAGAGACAAAGATAGTGAGATAAAGAGAAAAAGATAGTGAGATAAAGAGACAAAGATAGTGAGATAAAGAGACAAAGATAGTGAGAAAAAGAGACAAAGGTAGTGAGAAAAAGATAGTGAGATAAAGAGAAAAAGATAGTGAGATAAAGAGACAAAGGTAGTGAGATAAAGATAGTGAGATAAAGAGAAAAAGATAGTGAGATAAAGAGACAAAGATAGTGAGATAAAGATAGTGAGATAAAGAGAAAA
Organism: Ariolimax columbianus; assembly: GCA_036924085.1. Taxonomy (NCBI): domain Eukaryota; kingdom Metazoa; phylum Mollusca; class Gastropoda; order Stylommatophora; family Arionidae; genus Ariolimax; species Ariolimax columbianus. The sequence continues at coordinate 83,877,044 of JAVGWX010000012.1, forward strand.
AGATAGTGAGAAAAAGATAGTGAGATAAAGAGAAAAAGATAGTGAGATAAGGAGAAAAAGATAGTGAGATAAAGAGACAAAGATAGTGAGATAAAGAGACAAAGATAGTGGGATAAAGAGAAAAAGATAGTGAGATAAAGAGAAAAAGATAGTGAGATAAAGAGACAAAGATAGTGAGATAAAGATAGTGAGATAAAGAGAAAAAGATAGTGAGAAAAAGATAGTGGGATAAAGAGAAAAAGATAGTGAGATAAAGAGACAAAGATAGTGAGATAAAGAGACAAAGATAGTGAGATAAAGAGAAAAAGATAGTGAGAAAAAGATAGTGAGATAAAGAGACAAAGATAGTGAGATAAAGAGACAAAGATAGTGAGATAAAGAGAAAAAGATAGTGAGATAAAGAGAAAAAGATAGTGAGATAAAGAGAAAAAGATAGTGAGATAAAGAGACAAAGATAGTGAGATAAAGAGAAAAAGATAGTGAGATAAAGAGAAAAAGATAGTGAGATAAAGAGAAAAAGATAGTGAGATAAAGAGAAAAAGATAGTGAGATAAAGAGAAAAAGATAGTGAGATAAAGAGAAAAAGATAGTGAGATAAAGAGAAAAAGATAGTGAGATAAAGAGAAAAAGATAGTGGGATAAAGAGAAAAAGATAGTGAGAAAAAGATAGTGGGATAAAGAGAAAAAGATATATTTAAAGAAGAAGGTTGTCTAAGAGTGATGGGGTTAGAAAGAGAAAACAATTACATAGAGGGATAGAAAGAGAGAAAGACAGAAATAGAGAGAGAGATAAATAATAAAAAAGATATAGATGCAAAAGAACATCGACAAGGTAGGGGCAGAACGGACAATATTAAATAAGTACACAGATAAAGAGCTGGAGACAAATCTGGAAAGACAGACAGAGAGAAAGAAAGAGATAAGATGAAAAAGAGAAATGGAAAAATGATGAACGAAATAGAAAGACGTACACACAGACACATTAGAGAGAGAGTGAGAGAGAGATATATATATACACACAGCCAAATTAGAGAGAGAGTGAGATGTACACACATTCAAATTAGAGAGAGTGAGAGATGTACAAACAAACAAATTAGAGAGAGAGAGCTAGATGTACACACAGACAAATTAGAGAGAGATATGTACACACAGATAAATTAGAGAGAGAGCGAGATGAACACACAGACAAATTAGAGAGAGAGAGAGATGTACACACAGACAAATTAGAGAGAGATATGTACACACAGATAAATTAGAGAGAGAGCGAGATGTACACACAGACAAATTAGAGAGAGAGAGAGAGATGTACACACAGACAAACTAGAGAGAGAGAGAGCGATATACACACAGAAAAATGAGAGAGAGATAGATATACACACAGACAAATTAGAGAGAGAGCGAGATGTCCACACAGACAAATTAGAGAGAGAGAGAGAGATGTACACACAGACAAATTAGAGAGAGATGTACACACAGACAAACTACAGAGAGAGAGCGATATACACACAGACAAATGAGAGAGATAGAGATATACACACAGACACATTAGAGAGAGAGAGATGCACACACAGACAAATTAGAGAGAGAGAGAGAGAGAGATACGTGCTCACAGACATATTAAAAAGAGATACGTGCTCACAGATAAAATATAAAGAGAAAGATGTACACACAGACAAATGAGAGAGAGAGAGTGATGTACATACATACATTAGATATATATATATGCAGATACAAATTAGAGTGAGAGATGTACACACAGACAAATTAGAGAGAGATACGTGCTCACAGACAAATTAGAGAGAGAGAGAGATATATGTACAAACAGAAAAAATAGAGAGAGAGATATGTACACGCTGACAAATTATAGAGAGAAACGTTCTCACAGACAAATTGGAGAGAGAGAGAGATGTACATAGACAAATTAGAGAGAGCGAGAGAGCGATGTACATGCAGACAAATTAGAGAGAGTGGTACGTGTACACATACCAATTAGACAGAGATGGAGACATACAGACAGACAGATTGGGGGAGACGTACACACGGACATATTAGAGAGAGGCGAACACACAGACAGATTAGAGAGATATATTTACACTTGGACAAATGAGAGGCAGAGAAACATATACACAGACAATTAGAGAGAGATGGACATGCAGACAACATAGAGAGATATACATGTAAACGGACAAATTAGAGAGAGACGTCTTCACAGACAAATTAGTGAGAGAGATGTACACACAGACAGAATAGAAAGCGACGTACATACAGACAGATTAGAGTGATATATGTGCACAGACACATTAGAGAGAGACGTTTACACAGACAAATTAGAGAGAGACGTGTACACAGACACATTAGAGAGAGACGTGTACACAGACAAATTAGAGAGAGACGTGTACACAGACAAATTAGAGAGAGACGTGTACACAGACAAATTAGAGAGAGACGTGTACACAGACAAATTAGAGAGAGACGTGTACACAGACAAATTAGAGAGAGACGTGTACACAGACAAATTAGAGAGAGACGTGTACACAGACAAATTAGAGAGAGACGTGTACACAGACAAATTAGAGAGATACGGGAACAGGGACAAGTTAAAGTGTGAGACGCACAAACAGACAATTAGAGAGAGTCGGGAAGGCGGACAAGTTAAAGTGTAAGACGCACAAACAGACAATTAGAGAGAGTCGGGAAGGCGGACAAGTTAAAGTGTAAGACGCACAAACAGACAATTAGAGAGAGTCGGCAAGGCGGACAAGTTAAAGTGTGAGACGCACAAACAGACAATTAGAGAGAGTCGGGAAGGCGGACAAGTTAAAGTGTGAGATGCACAAGCTGACAAATTAGAGAGAGTCGGGAAGGCGGACAAGTTTAAGTGTGAGATGCACAAGCTGACAAATTAGAGAGAGTCGGGAAGGCGGACAAGTTAAAGTGTGAGATGCACAAGCTGACAAATTAGAGAGAAAGAGAGAGATATTGGATCGGAAGTTTGGCTTGAGTTATATTCCCTCTCTGTTCCCACCAGATCCCTTCCGTCTGAAAGGAATTTGAGGCTTGCCTTGAGTTACATTCCCTCTCTGTTCCCATCAGATCCCTCCCATCTGAAAGGAATTTGAGGCTTGACTTGAGTTACATTCCCTCTCTGTTCCCACCAGATCCCTCCCATCTGAAGGGAATTGGAGGCTTGGCTTGAGTTACATTCCCTCTCTGTTCCCACCAGATCCCTCCCATCTGAAGGGAATTGGAGGCTTGGCTTGAGTTACATTCTCTCTCTGTTCCCACCAGATCCCTCCCATCTGAAGGGAATTGGAGGCTTGGCTTGAGTTACATTCCCTCTCTGTTCCCACCAGATCCCTCCCATCTGAAGGGAATTGGAGGCATGGCTTGAGTTACATTCCCTCTCTGTTCCCACCAGATCCCTCCCATCTGAAGGGAATTGGAGGCTTGGCTTGAGTTACACTCCCTCTCTGTTCCCACCAGATCTATCCCATCTGAAGGGAAATGGAGGCTTGGCTTGAGTTACATTCCCTCTCTGTTCCCACCAGATCCCTCCCATCTGAAGGGAATTGGAGGCTTTGCTTGAGTTACATTCCCTCTCTGTTCCCACCAGATCCCTCCCGTCTGAAAGGAATTTGAGGCTTGGCTTGAGTTACATTCCCTCTCTGTTCCTACCAGATCCCACCCATCTGAAAGGTTCAGCGCTGTTACAGGGACTGTAGCTCCTGGGTCAACTACATACAAGCCAGCATCGACAACCCTCTCCAACACCAAGCCATCCCTGGCCAGAGATTATGATGGTAGCGAGACTGACATGGAGAACCTCTCACTGGCAGCTCCGTCACGCCTTCTCTTCAGAAGCTTTAATGGCCTACCCCGGTCTGACGCTAGCGTAGATGGCTCTTACTCCAAATTTTCTAAAAGATCTTTCGCAACTAAGGTAATAGTAAAACAGATGTATGTGATCATTTCATCAAAATGTAGATACGTTTCTAAGATGTACATGCTTGGCCGAAATATGATTTAATGAATGCAGGGATTTCGTTGGTTTCAGAGATGTGTATTCTCACTTGTCAATCAATCAAAGGGCATCGCTCATCTCGGTACATAGGCCACTGACCACATATCGCCAGCACATACAGCGATACTACTTGTCTCTCTACATGTGGAACCATTTAATCGAAGGTCCCTCTTACTTTCTCTCCTCTGTGTATTTGTATACATCTCTCTCTTTAAATTTCCCCGCGGACTCCATGTGAGGGTCTGCTTAGCTATGTTAGATGATGCCTTCCTCGTAGTATGTCCTATCCTGCCCCATTTTATTATCTGATATTTTTGTTTCAATTACTTTTGTTGGCTTATCTCCAACATGTCCTCATTCTTCACAATACCCTGCCATTGTTAGCCTTTTATCTTTCGTATTGACTTGTTAACGAAGGGCTGCAGTCTTTGTTGCGTCTCTTTATTCGTTCCCTATGTCTTTCACTCCATGCAACAGGACCTATTTGACACTGGCGTTAAATATTCGAACTTTGGCGTGAGCCTGGATTTTTCTTGATCTCTGTTTTTCCCATTTGAGCTCAACATTAACAAGGACAAAGTAACAACAGAATGATGCCGAAGTGGAACCTAACTCGATACATGAACTACTTGTTGCGACGACCAAAGTCTAATATTTGAAGAAGAAGTTAAGACTTGTAAACCAGATGAATGCGTTTGGAACATAATGTGAACGATATATGTTATGAAGATAAGCATATTGCCGACTAAACTATTAGGATTAGCCGAGTACCAGAGATTCGCTGAACATAAGTGTTATGCTGTTGTAGTTTGTCACGAGAATCAGCGTCATTGCACTGAGGGCAGGTTCATAGTAAATTGCGAAGAGTGTTCATACTGACCGTAGAGATCCAGAAAAGGTGTTTGATAGAGTCAACAGAAGTAAATTATGGGAGATCATGGCAGAGTAAAGACTGCAAGGTCCTCTCCTTAGTAACAGCAAAGCCCTATATCAGGACAGCCAAAGGGGAGTAAGAACAACAGAAGGTATGTCGGAGTGGTTCCCCATTTCATCAGGCGTCAGACAGAGTTGTTTTCTTTCACCACTTCTCTGTCACTTATATGAATAACATACCCCAGGAGACAAATACAGAACAGGTAATTTACCAAGGAGTTGATCTTCGCATACGTGCAATGGTTGATCCACTCCAATGAACAAAAAACCTTCAAAATCATAATGACTCACTAAATACGAACTGTCAGAAGTACGATATGAATTTCAATTCATCTGAAACAGAGGCAATGAATAAGGCTAGAAAGCACACCACACTTGATATTCATGTTAATGAAACATAAATATAGCAGGTACAAGAATTTAGGTATTTAGAAACTTTTTTTTTTCTGAGGATGGCAGACTCGAGAGAGAGAAAGAGAAAAGAGTGCAGATGGCAAATGCTGTCACATACCAGCTGTCCCCACTACTAGGACACCCCAAGATTTCCCTCCAAGAAAAAAGCTGATGCTAAATAGTATCTTCATCCCATCCCTGTGCTACCAGTGCCAGACATGGGCTTTTGAATAAGACACAGGAACGAATGTTAGCCACCTGCGAAATGCGGTGCCAACGAAAGGTCACTAACAACACCAGAAGAGACAGAATCACAAATACGAGTATTCGGTTGAAAGTTGGAACAATTCCCTGCCTACAGTACATCGAGCAACATAGAATGAATTGGCTTGACCACATTGTGAGAATGTAACAAGACCACATTGTTCATGCAACCGTCTACGTGAGAAGGGAAGAGGGCTAGAGGTAGACCGAGGAAACGGTGGATTGACAGCGTAATTGAGAACTGCCGTACAATTGGTTCAACATGAAACTCGGAACACGAGAGATGCGGATGACAAATACATACCATAACACTGGGCTACAACCTGGTTAAGACTGAGACGACAGAAGAAAGAAAGAAAAAGAAGTCCATGCCGGTGATTCTTGTAGCTTGCTGGTTGTACACACTCCTATTCTAACCTCTGTGGCGTCCCTCTGCTGGATCAGCGTATTATTTCAAAACTGTTCAATCTGTGCTGGTTTTTTAATTGGCTGAGCCTTCATCCAATAGATAGTAGTTGATCAAATTCAAAATTTAACCTCTATTCATTTCCAATGACCCCACTCCTAGTGTCTGTGAAGCGAAGATGTCACTTCCTTCATTCCTGCAAACACTGGCATTAACGGGAGAGTAGGCCCATACCATATCCCCAAGATTCGCGACCTCTCTGTAAGTTCCGAAGTACTGAGAGTCAAAAACGAATAAAGGCCTCATTAAATGACTCACAGATAACGAGAGCCTGCCACTGCCTTCATCTCCATTCTCATACTGAAGGTTTGTTGCCAAATATGCACCGCTCCTCTCAGAAAGAACTCTGCCGTTCATTCTATCAGAGAAATGTTCGCAAGCAGTCAGCTATGAGTCGTTAACCTCAGTCACGGCATGTCCGGCTCCCATTTATCATACCTCAAGTCATCACTGATGTGGCATGGTGGCTGGCAATGATGCCAAAGGCAGGACATGAAGCTGGGAGAGGAACCCATCCAGGATGTCAACTATTATATTTACTACGGCCAAAAGGTCAATACTACTCCATAGATTGCCTACGAAATCTCTTGAATGTGGACAGCAAATTGGTATTCCTTAAACTCATTAAGCCAATATTCGAAGAGATGAAAGACACCGCGGCAAGAGCAAACACTTTTAATGTCATGGTCATTCCAACAATGGTTTACGGATGCGACGCGTGGAACGTGCGTTAAAAAGATGCGAGAAGTTTGGAATCACTAGGAATGAGCGACGCAGACAAAGAGTTCGATAAAGGATCACATTCGAAATAAAGCAATTTGACATCAAACTTTGTTTCGGGACGTTGTGCAGGCTGTGATATCAAGCAAGCATTGTCTGGCTGGACTCAGGACGTTACATCGTCTGGCTGGACTAGGGACGTTGTGGAAGCTGTGATATCAAGCAAACATTGTCTGGCTGGACTCAGGACGTTACATCGTCTGGCTGGACTAGGGACGTTGTGGAAGCTGTGATACCAAGCAAGCATTGTCTGGCTGGACTCAGGACGTTACATCGTCTGGCTGGACTAGGGACGTTGTGGAAGCTGTGATATCAAGCAAACATTGTCTGGTTGGACTCCGGACGTTGTGGAAGCTGTGATACCAAGCAAACATCGTCTGGATGGACATGTTTTGGTGGCCCTATGACTGTACACGTCCACATGGTCGTCAGCCTATGTGATATCGAAATGGACTGAACAAAGCCCTGGAACCGCATTGGTACAGCACTGCAAACGCCAACTGCATACCGAATATTGTTATCTTCTTCGCATAAGGCATACTTGTCGAACAGACGCAGATGATATGGTGATGTGTTAAGCCATCACTGAAATAAATCACTAAAAGCAAATATCTAACATTTCGAGAAACCAAGTCTTCCTCACATCCCCAGTAGGTTGCAGTTTCTTCACTTAGTAAAATTGTTAGTTTATGTGTCGATCATGGGACGGTGAGGCTAACGTCTGGTCAGTCAAAACACACTGATCAGAAAATGTTAGCCAGGGCCAGGAGAAATATACTGGCCAAGACCCTCACCTGACCTCCTCGTTGGTCGTCCTGGTCTCCTGACCTCCTCGTTGGTCGTCCTGTTACCTGACCTCCTCGTTGGTCGTCCTGTCACCTGACCTCCTCGTTGGTCGTCCTGGTGGTCACCTGACCTCTTTGTTGGTCGTCCTGGAAACGGGCTGTTGTCGAGGACAATAGTCTGGCTAACAAGGTGAGGTTTGACGTGATCTCCTTAGTAGTGAGCGACACACAGATGAAGCCATGGATAGCACACCTGCATGTAGAACCCCCGGCCCACCTTCATTAGCACTCTCGGGATGTGAGGAAAGCCACTGCCACCCGCCACTTAACGTCCTTTTCAGGGCGCACATAAGAGTAGCCTACTCATTAGGGGCATTCGAAACAACAACAGTATGTGTCGGTCATAGCAAGTGTCCCATGTTCCCTGCAGTTTCAACAAGTTGCAGTCTATTCAGCCCAAAACTTATACCTGACTTTTTAATGCAGACCAAGTACTGAGGCAGAGAACAGTCACCCATTATCATGAAACGCTCAATTCCAATACAATAATAGCTGTCTCACTTTATCAGAGTGGTAATCTGTACTTGGGTTATATAGAATGGGGTTATGATAATCTTATGGTCTTCAAATGTGAATAGAGTGCGTCATCATCGTCATCATGTAAAACTTTTGATAATGACAGCACCACAACAAATGCTCGGGCACAAATGCTCGGTAAGAGGTCGGCTTAAGTTCTGGATCCACTCTTCCTTCGAGGCTGGCGATAATACTAACGTTTTGGCTAGCCGTACTGATGACTCCAGTCTTCTATTGAAGCGGAATACAAGACTAACATCAGAGTTAGCTGTAGGAGTGACTCCGCTTTTCCCTTTCGGGTAGGAGACAAGACCAATCTTAGTGACATATTTAGTGACGATTCAATTGTCTCCTTAGAGCGGGAGACAAGACTAACATCAGAGTTCGCTGTAGGAGTGACTCCGCTTTTTTTTTGGAGCGAGAGAAAACTGTAGGAGTAACCGCACGATTTCATTTGGGGTAGGAGAGAAGACCCACATTTAAGGTCAGGTAAAATGGACTGACTACCTCCTCACTATAACGGTCTTGTCGTTCTGGTGGGAAAAGGCTGTGGCACACAGCGGTCATTCCAACCAGGTAGGAACGGAAAGTGGTCCTTATATGGGTGAGCATAATGAGCAGCCTTGCACACACTACAGACAGGAGAAAATAGATTCACCTTCTTCAGTAAAAGTAAAGTAAAGTAACCCATAGAATTACTGCCGTAGGGGTGTGAGGGGTTAGCGATCTCATATTTCAAAGGCTCGGCTATATGAGGGCGGTAGCCATCTTATTTTCCTAGCCACTTTTACTTCCTGAACTGAACCGGTACCCATTTAAGGTTGGGTCGATCCTTGAGACATTGTGGTCTTAAAAAAAAAAATTACTGCTCCAACCCAGGACCACTCAGATGCGAAGCCAGCGCGCTAACCACTGAGCTACGCGCCTCCCTTCTTCAGTATACCTCAGAATACAATAATAGTCACTGTAACTTGCTACCAATGATACGTTGCAACGATAGAAGACCTCAGTTCTAGCATCTTCAAACTACACCTGCTTTACTTGAACCGTACAAGAAATCACCACATCATCTCCTACGACAATGTCTGCTATTAAACAACCTTTGACTATATTTCACTAACAGAGGCAGTCTCCCATGTCGATGATCAAGGAGGGAATTGATGATGATGACGTCAAACCGACTGACAGCATAAGCAACGTTTCTTTCCCAATTCTTCGAACCAAAACAAAAGGCCTGGTCCGTAATTACAAGTAAGTAAAAGTAGGTCGAGTGTCTGGGTACCAAGTGTGGACAGACCATAGGCCTGGTTCGTAATTACAAATAAGTAAAAGTAGGTCACTGTCTCCACAGGTCTGGTCCGTAATTACAAGTAAGTAAAAGTAGGTTAGTGTCTCCACAGGCCTGGTCCGAAATTACAAATAAGTAAAAGTAGTTCGTGTCTGAGTAATAAGTGTGGACAGACCACAGTCCTGGTTCGTAATTACAAGTAAGTAAAAGTAGGTCGAGTGTCTGGGTACCAAGTGTGGACAGACCACAGTCCTGGTCCGTAATTACAAGTAAGTAAAAGTAGGTCAGTGTCTCCACAGGCCTGGTTCATAATTACAAATAAGTAAAAGTAGGTCAGTGTCTCCACAGGCCTGGTTCGTAATTACAAGTAAGTAAAAGTAGGTCAGTGTCTCCACAGGCCTGGTTCGTAATTACAAATATGTAAAAGTAGGTCAATGTCTCCACAGGCCTGGTTCGTAATTACAAATAAGTAAAAGTAGGTCAATGTCTCCACAGGCCTGGTTCGTAATTACAAATAAGTAAAAGTAGGTCAATGTCTCCACAGGCCTGGTTCGTAATTACAAATAAGTAAAAGTAGGTCAATGTCTCCACAGGCCTGGTTCGTAATTACAAATAAGTAAAAGTAGGTCAATGTCTCCACAGGCCTGGTTCGTAATTACAAATAAGTAAAAGTAGGTCAATGTCTCCACAGGCCTGGTTCGTAATTACAAATAAGTAAAAGTAGGCCAATGTCTCCACAGGCCTGGTTCGTAATTACAAATAAGTAAAAGTAGGTCAATGTCTCCACAGGCCTGGTTCGTAATTACAAATAAGTAAAAGTAGGTCAATGTCTCCACAGGCCTGGTTCGTAATTACAAATAAGTAAAAGTAGGTCAATGTCTCCACAGGCCTGGTTTGTAATTACAAGTGAGAACAAGTAGATTAATCCGACTGATAGTTAAAACTAAATATTTGACGACCGTCACTCGGTGTTGACGCAATGTCATTTATGCCAGGTAAACGGCGGAACTAACTATGACTCCATTAGAGTAGCACATGCCTCGTCAACTAATTAGTGACGGGCATGAGAAGATTTGTTCGCAAAACTGACGATAAATATATAGTTTGGTCTGGGGCACTGCTCATCGCCACTCGATTGACTTGTTTAGCATCTCAGACGGTTTCCTTCTTGGAAGGTTGACAAAGGTGATCAGGGAAAGTAGTTGTGGCTGGCAACCTCACTTGCGTAAATACCATTGCCTGAAACCACTTTACCTATCCACAATACACTGGATTAGCGTGAATCCTAGGGATTGAGGGGCTGATGATGATGATGATGGCGATGATAATAATAACAAGAAGCTCCAGAGTGTGAGCAACAGAGCGGTAGAGCGCTCTCTTCTCACGAAAAATATACCGGTTCGATTCCCCAATATCTACACTCTCAAATCGACTCATTGGTAAAAGGATACCTCACTTAATGTTATCGAAGTTCATGCGATAAGGAAGTGAACTGACCACTTCACCACATAAAGAGTGAAGGCATGTAAAATGTAGACTAACACTTCATCACATTTCCTCCCCGACATCAGTGAGTGATGTAAGCTGGCTTGTATCTAACAAACAAGAAGTCAAGTATAACTGAAGAATACAAGAGGCACGTTCAAGTAAAACTTATTTTATTGTAATGAAAAAAACCATAAACTTATCAAGTAGTCAAAATGCCATTTATTTTTCGATATGATCTCCTGCAACGTTTATGCACAGCAATTAAGTAATGCTTAAAAAGAACGGGATAATTACTCACAGATGTATGGCCTTCTCTGAAACGATTACACTATTCAAATGTCTTACTGCGGCTGAGTGTATCATCAGCGTATTGTGACTGCAGCTTTTGTTAATTTCCCGCACGTTTCACGTCTTTTCTCACAAGAAACTTCATCACAACACGCTGTTCCATGCAAGTACTAACAGTGTTGCCAGCCATTGTTATTTATCTATCACGTGACAACCCCATCGCAAGTTGGCCACCTAGCAGTAATATGACACAAGTGCCCCTAACTAATAATAGTAGTTCCAGCATGCTATAGTAGAAACCAGAACAAAATGTTCCGGTTTGAACGTCGCTCGTATTTGCATCAACTACTCAATACAATCATTCACACCAAGATAGGAGAGACAAAAGAAAAATAGTTAAAGTAGGTTAACCCCTACATGCAGGGCTTGACAAATGTCCGGGTGACTTACCACTCAGTCAAAAAGTTCACCACTGAGTCAAAAACTTCACCACTCACTCCAAAAGTTCACCACTCAGTCAAAAACTTCACCACTCAGTCCAAAAGCTCACCCCTCAGTCAAAAACTTCACCACTCGGTCGAAAAGTTCACCACTCAGTCAAAAAGTTCACCACTCAGTCAAAAAGCTCACCAGTCAGTCAAAAACTTCACCACTCAGTCAAAAAGTTCACCACTCAGTCAAAAAGTTCACCACTCAGTCAAAAAGTTCACCACTCAGTCAAAAAGCTCACCAGTCAGTCAAAAACGTCACCACTCAGTCAAAAAGTTCACCACTCAGTCAAAAAGTTCACCACTCAGTCAAAAAGTTCACCATTCAGTCAAAAAGTTCACCACTCAGTCAAAAACTCACCAGTCAGTCAAAAACTTCACCACTCAGTCAAAAAGTTCACCACTCAGTCAAAAAGTTCACCACTCAGTCAAAAAGTTCACCACTCGGTCAAAAAGTTCGCCACTCAGTATAGTCGGACTACAGTCATGCAATTTATGTTAGCACATTTAAACTAGCCACTCAAATCACCTGTATTTCTAAAACACAAATAATACCAAACCAAAATATATTGTATTACTTACTTACACAGTGTTTGTGTATTTCTTCTTAAAACAAAAATGCACTGCTGTCACAGGCATGGCGTTTGTGTTCTTGAACCTTCTTGGTAGATTTTGCATTGAAGTACCATTTATTGATGGCTTTAGTAGGTTTAAAGTGGGGTAGTGGAGGTCCGTTTAGATTCATCATCATAATCTAGCTTATGTACATTCTGTTCTTGCCGTAATATCATAAATAATTGTGCGAGAGTCGTTATCTACTAACGATTAAAAACGTAACTACAGTCTGTCGTGTGTGGAAGATCCTTATAAGTTACACACAGACCTCAAGAAGTACTAAACCATGTGTGATACAGGAATACAAGTGTGATACAGGAAAGACTGTGGTACAGGAATAAAAGTGTGTTACAGGAATAAAAATGTGATACAGGAATGACTGTGGTACAGGAATAAAAGTGTGATACAGAAATGTTGCTGATTTATTTACATCTACATTGACTCCAAGCTTCCATATTTCATGTCACAAATACATGTCTATCGTCTAAATGTCCCAATTTCATTGAAAGCATAGCTGTACTGCTGCAGATGACCTCAAACAGAAGAGTCCGCCAAAGCACCAATGGGATTTCCCTGTGATGATATCTAGAGTGTAATCTGTTTTACATTTCGATGCTGCTAGTTCCTTGAATACAGCATTATCATCATCATGTTGCCTATCACTCCACATGTCCACCGTACTTGATATATCCTAACCAGCTTTTAGGGAATCCAGATTCGAGTCCTTTCCAGTTCCACTTCAGCAGCAATGGTATGTATGCAATAATGTTGCCAGCCCCATTAACAACCTTCTTTAGCCGCCTGTCTCGACTTCTTGGAAGTGTATATACAGTCTTAGTCGACCTGTACTTCTACAGGCGCAGATGCCCATGTGCAGGTCCCACCTAGTCTACCTGTACTTCTACAGACGCAGATGGCCTCGTGCAGGTTCCACCTAGTCGACCTGTACTTCTACAGGCGCAGACTCCCATGTGTAGGTCCCACCTAGTCGACCTGTCCTTCTACAGGCGCAGATGCCCATGTGCAGGTCCCACCTAGTTGACCTGTACTTTTACAGACGCAGATGGCCTCGTGCAGGTCCCATCTAGTTGACCTGTACTCCTACAGACGCAGATGGCCTCGTGCAGGTCCCATCTAGTTGACCTGTACTTCTTCAGACGCAGATGGCCTCGTGCAGGTCCCAGGTCCCATCTAGTTGACCTGTACTTCTACAGACGCAGATGGCCTCGTGCAGGTCCAATCTAGTTGACCTGTACTTCTACAGACGCAGATGCCCATGTGCAGGTCCCACCTAGTCGACCTGTACTTCTACAGGGACAGATATCCCTGTGCAGGTCCCAGCTCTGGTATGAGCTGGATGTAGGTCGGAGGAGGATTTCCTGCTTAGCGGACTAGGCTCGAGCAGCTTATTACTCCGTTGCGTTAGGACAAGTGCCGTGGATGATGATTAACCCATGCGCGTGTCTATCTTAAAAGACTCAAACACTAGAGCACAGTAGAACCGCAGCCTGTTAGGCGCAATCTATGCTGGTCTTAACAAACCATCTGAACATGGCCGGTGTTATGCCATGTCACACAGTATGTCGCCTCTTACGATATGCTCTCTGTGGGGCAGTGGTGCTATTTTTGGCTTTGTCATACACAAAGACCCCGGCGGAGCACTCGGGTATAATATATATACATATATATATATATGATCTGCAGATGCGTAGGTACATGTGACTCTATATATGGCATGGCTTGGCTTGGTTTGGCTTGGCTTAGTGTGGCTTGAAGTGTCGTGGCTTGGCTTGGCTCATTTTGGCTTGGCTTCGTTCGTTCTCAATCTCTCGCTACCAAACCCTGAAAGGGCTTAAGTAGCAGAATGTAGTTCAGAGAACGGAATGCGTTGTGTCGTGGTTTACAGCTTGACTGCGATATTTGCACATTTCAGTCCAACACATCCGGCCTCAGCAAGCATTTTTTTAGTACCGGGTTAGCATTCCCTATTCGATCCCCTCTCCTTAACCTGTCTGCTCTGCTGCAGCCTGTTATCTAGGATTACCACGTGGATGTGTAGAAGGGTCTTGGCAGCTTTGGTTCGCTGGCCCTGACGCTAGCAGTCAGCTATGGGTCGCTGACCACTGCAGCTCATGCGCTGCTCAGCATCTTGATCCCGACTCTATTTATGTCCATGCCTGTATGAGTGTTCGTGCGTACATATCTGTATGTGTGTGTGTATACGTGTGAGTCAGTATGCATATGTGTGACTCAAGTCACTGTTTTATTTCTCTCTCGTCAGACCTAGTCCAGAAATCCGAGCAGAAACGGACGTTAATATGGCTAACAATCGAGATATGTACTACCGCTTACTGAACCAATCCAATCCCCGCCCAGCTAAAGACACAGCCAGTCAGATCTCCAGGATGTTGAAGGGAGAGTACTATGACAGAAGTAAGTGGGGTAAACATTGGTTACTTGCCCGCGGGGGTGGGTGGGGGGTGGGTGCCGACTAACTCGATCAATGGGCTCCTATCAGATAATCACACTGCAATCCCCTAAATGATGATTCGCAGGAGAAGGCCACAATCGTAGGTCAAGAAGGAAGACAAAAACTAAAGGGCGGAGCAGGAGTGTGCACAACCAGTGGGCTACCAGAGCAGTCATCCCACTTATATATATATATTCAAATTTTTCTTTGTCATTTAATAGAGGATTCTTATTTAAAAAGAGGAAATGTTAAGACAACTGAGATGGATGTATACTACTATCGATATGGACCAGGGACCTGAGACGTTGCTGCTTAGATGTTTGCCTCACTAGTTTCTACTGGCGGAGGCGCGCCATTTTCCACCCCAGACCGTAGTCCATTGGGCGATATCAAGATGCATAAACCAGTGCTTGGATGCATGTGTGCGTCTGTATGTTACTATGCTAGGTTTGTGCGCCCTCAGAAGCTAGCCCAACCAGAGTGCAATGGAAGGGCCTCACCCTGAGGGCGCGTGTGAAAGTTGTGCAAGAGTGTGACTGTAGGACAGAGTCAAATGAAACAGAGGGAGGTAAGAAGAGAGGGAAGAGTGGCCTCCAGGGTGAGCGAGGGACCTGAGACGCTAGTCCAGTCTATCTTATACACGGACCAGGACGTCGCGTCAGTGCCAGGTACAATACACGGACCAGGACGTCGCGTCAGTGCCAGGTACAATACACTGATCAAAACCACAATCTCTCTTCCATGTAGCTTTCCCTGGAAACAGGCTGTTTTATAGGCAGTCTGGCTGATAAGATGTGGATCAATGTGATCCCCCAAGATGAAGCCAAACATAGCACAACTGACTAGAGGACCGCGATCCACCTTGGTCGTCCTTTTCAGAGCGCACACAAAAGTAAACTTACTCAGTGTGGGTATTAGACAGTAGCAACATCCCTATGTACCAGTAGCAACATCCCTATGTACCAGTAGCAACATCCCTATGTACCAGTAGCAACATCCCTATGTACCAGTAGCAACATCCCTATGTACCAGTAGCAACATCCCTATGTACCAGTAGCAACATCCCTATGTACCAGTAGCAACATCCCTATGTACCAGTAGCAACATCCCTATGTACCAGTAGCAACATCCCTATGTACCAGTAGCAACATCCCTATGTACCAGTAGCAACATCCCTATGTACCAGTAGCAACATCCCTATGTACCAGTAGCAACATCCCTATGTAGCAGTAGCAACATCCCTATGTACCAGTAGCAACATCCCTATGTACCAGTTTTGACAGACAGATGTGAGTCATGGGGAATGGTCAGGAACCAGAAAAGCCAGATCCAGGTCTCTGAACTAAGATAGCTAAGATTAGGGGACCAAGTAGAGTCAAGAGCCACAATCTGAAATCGGCTTGATCTCGAACCCAGCAGACGCGAGTGGAGTAAGCACAACTTCGGTAGTTTGGCCATGGCTGCAGAATAAAAGATGAGAGGCTAGCACTGTTGGCTCGAGAAGCAAAGAGTCAACGATCCAGACCCAGAGGATGACCCAAAATCCGCTGGGATGTCAACACGAGACAGGCTGAACGAGATTGTGAACTAGACTGGAACCAGGTAAAAAGGAAGTCGGTGGATAGAATGGTCTGGCCCATTTTCTGACAAACCTCTACACCACAGGGTAGAAGGGAACATATAATTAAGGAAGGTAGAAGACTCTACACTTCAGGGTAGATGAGGCAAGACAATGTAAGTATTATGTACTTCGTGATAAAACTCCTTGCTATAGCAAAATACGAGGCATGCAAGATATTCATATGATGCCTAAAATTCACATCCACTGCTAAAATATACCTAGCTCCACCTGCCATAAGAAGAAACGTGGCTGCTGAAATTTAACGAGAAATAGGAAAACGACCGTAGACATCAATGTTTTTATACCGGGTGCAGATCACAAGACTCAACTCCGGGCTAAGCTTCTTTAAATCAAAAAAGCCCATACGCTCTTACCCTGAAACTCCTCGCACTGAATTATTGCACGAAATCAGACATGATGCAGGGATCAGGCTTCAGGACTAACCTGCCCCTGGACATCCCTTATCCTACTGACTTTGGAAGACAATAAATAAACTCTGAACTGGCGTATCACGATATAGGAGACACATGAAGTAATGGGTTCTCTCATACGACGTGGTGCTTGGACACGGAAAGTAAGTAAGTATCTACTTGATCATCGTCGGGGGACATGGAAGGAGCCTCAAAGTAGATTGTAATTAACACAGCAATCCGGTGTCCCCTGGAAACGACTTTCAGTTGGACAACCCTTTCACTACCGAGGCATCATGGTCTTAAAACGCCCTCCCACACCCTCCTTTTCTGTCTGTTGATTTAAATCAACATCAAAAGACTGAACAGAACACCCAGACCACCTGATGACCTGACCAAACCATCAGAAAACATGCAATATGGATGGCATGTTGAGTTGGAATAATCAAGCAATCCACATGGGTGAACATTGGACACATGATGTTTGATGTGGTGCCCAGGACAGGGGAAGTAAGCAGGTGTTCATCCTGTCCGAAGAGAACCGCTGAAATCACACTCATCTGAGCTCATGCACCACAGTTTGGTCCACGAGTGCATGTGTAGCTAACCAGGCCGAAGCGACTACCAGGAGGTATGCTAGGAGATTCTCGTCGTCCGTTGCTTGTTTACCCCGGGCCTGGGAAAATTCGATTGTTTGTCTGTCTTCGGATGCCCGCAAATAGTCACTCAAGCTGTTCACGGCACATTTTGCCTGCACCTCTCCAGTTCTCGCGATTCTGGGGCGATATGTTCTCTTTGATCTCTTCTTCTTCCTCGTTCATCTTCAGACCACAACTTCAATGACTCTAACGAAGGCAGAAGTTGACTCAAGGCTCTGTACGCTTCCGTACAGCTTTTCGTGGAAGGACACTGGCTGTTTCAAAATGCTACTTCTTTTGTCGGTATACAGTGGACAGAACTGCAAAATATGTTCTGCCTTCATGGGGGTTGTGCTGCAGGCACAAAGGTCTGTAGTGCCAATCTTGAACTTGTTGTACAGATGGCATCTAAGTCTGTTGTGACCTGTGCGTAGCCAGAGATATCACCTGGTCTGGCCTGGAGAGTTTACGGTAGGCATCGTTTTCTATGTGGCCAGGGTGGTCTTATTTCCATTTTGCACTGTACGTTGTCCTGATGAATGTTTTTGTCTCATTGTATGTGATTTCTGTATCACTCTGCTGCAGCATTCCTCCCTCTCTGGCGAGTCTGTCCGCCTCCTCGTTGCCTGGAATGTTGCAGTGGGCTGGTATCCACTGGACTGCTTTTATTGAACCACTGGGACACGCGTTCGAGCGAGTCTGCCAGAGCACAGAGTTCATTTTTGTGCTGGCTCTTGAGCGTCATTAACACTGCGAGGGCGTCTGTGAAAATGACCACTTGCTTTTCTGTCTGCTCCTTATGGTCTATAAGGGTTTCAGCTGCTTGTCTCATGGCACTGGCTTCGGCATTAAAGTTGCTGCAGCGTCTCTCAGTGGCAAATGCTGCTGAGTTCACTTTGCTTACTTTGATATGACAGCTCCTTCGAGTCCCTTTCATGTATAAGCTGTCTAGGGCACTCTTTGCCTGCACCTCTTCAGCTCCGACGATTCTGGGGCCACATGTTCCCTAGGTAATACTTTGATCTGACAGCTTCTTCGAGCCCCCTTCATGTACACACGTCGCTAACCCCGCTTGTCCGACTAGTTACAAATTACAACACCGCAGATAACCGAAAATGGTCGGATAGTGAAGCAGAATTACTATGTTTAATGTACTGGTATAGTACTCGCTATTCACGGCAAAGATACCGAGTTTCAAATATTACGACCGTCGCACGCCAGTTGATTCAGCTTTAAATTGATACCTGGCGCATGACTAAGGAAGTAAAAGTCAGTAAGAAAACGGACTACCTTAACTGATACAAGCTGTGTCACAAACAATTTAATTCTCCGACACTAGTGTAAATACTATGGGACAAACCTTCAGTGAAATCTCTAACTTCATTTCCCGACACTAGTGTAACTACTATGGGACAAACCTTTAGTGAAATCTCTAACAACTTCATTTCCCGACAATAGTGTAAGTGTTATGGATAAGCCTTCACTGAAGTAACTAACATAACAACTTCTTTTCCCGACAGTAGTGTAACTTTTATGGGACAAACCTTTACTGAATTTTGTAACATAACTTCATTCCCCGACAGTAGTGTAAGTGTTATGGGACTAACCGTTACTTTGAAAATTATTATTTAGCTTCCAAATTGCTTTTTCCAGCGGAAAGCGTAAATAACGCATTGCATTTCTCTGGGAATTTCCGCTAGAACTTTTTCCCTGGACTTTCATGTTGCGTAAATGAGACCCTGTCTTAAATTGTTAAATCCAAACTCTTTTAGACTTACATTTTTCTTCTGCTGTAAGGAATTACGTTTTTTGGCCTAGGTAATGACCATGTCTAACGTCGGCCAGAATCAAGGTAGGAAAGCTAGGTAATTCCACGGCTGAAAGGAATAGTATAGGTAATTTGGCTATAGACCGCTTATTTAAAAGTTGTCTCGTATCAGCAATTAGACTGCCATGTGAGATAACTGTAGTATGCACTAATATATCGTTCTTGATTGTCATCAACATGATCTAGTTGCCCGGTGCAAGAGATAATGGTAACATCATCAGACGGTTGTGTCTTGATGATGTAACGCGTTCTGTATTTAGATTATAGAGAGAAGTAACTGCGCTGGTTGTCAACCTTGATCTCTCGTCCCGAGCTACCTTTAACCAATAACAAGACGATCAGCCGACACGATTGGGGATAACTCTGTATACAGACGCTCCGGTCACACCTTCCTTGAGACCAGAGGTCACTTAAACACACGAGACGCCATCGTCCAACGTTTCTTTTCATTGCTATGACAGACGAGTACCTTACCTTTCAACCACAGCGAACCCACTCTAACACTGTAGGCTCAACAGGTGCGTTAACTATATGAACTACACATGTCACAAAAGACTGCGGATTATGCCAGTCACTCCCTGCTTTGCTACGATTGATAAATTCTACATTTTCTTGCAAACAGAGAATCCTACATGTTCAATTAAACCAATCGCAACACTAAATTGATTAGCATAGGGTGCAAGTTTTTGTTCTTCATTGTCAAAGTATTAAGCTCGACTCCCGTTATTGGTACTCTCCATTCGATTTATTGTAAATGCTACCTTGCTTATTTCATCTACTTTAGGACTACCTCTTCCATGGGCGCCATTGTGAATATTAAATCCAAAAACATTAAAAGATCAAAAGCAAACAATTTCTATAAACAGATTGAACGATTTAAGATGGCATCAGATGGAGATCGATAAACAGATAGAGGTCAGGTCGGTCGTTGAAACGCGAAGAACTAGATCGATTAAACAACGGCACGTCGTAGACCGTAAGTGGCGTGACTTTAATTAGATATGGGATTTTTTAAGTGACACGTCGATAAGCGAGTGCTTGATTAGCAGAGTACAGCTGTAGGTACACACGCATAAGTGTGTACGGTACATATGTACATATAATATATATATATATATACCCATACGAGACCAATTCAAATGAAACCGGACCAAATTGCAACAAGTGAACATACGTAAGATTTGCATGATGACGTCACTTCTGGTGTAAACAGCACATACCAACCGTTTAGTTTGCAAAATGCCATTTACCTCCTCCTAGTTTCCTCGCCAGACCGTTGAAAACATGGCGGGTGTGATACGGAATGTAACTCGGCCATCAATCGAAGTCATAGACGAGGGACACGACAGGCCTTGATCACCCAAGCGGAGTATTGTTATAAAAATCACAATAATGTCCATTTATAATTGTGAGAAAATAAACAAGTGGAATTAAAGGACACTAAACTCTTCTCTTTCCAGGAAACGGCATGAAGTACACATATGACGTCAACTACGCTCCGAGAGACGTTCGTGCTGCCAGAGTGGCCAAGACCTGATTGGTGGGCTAGGAAGTCTTGGCTGGGGAGGACCTATGGGGCAATGTCAATCATCTTTGTGATGTCTAACCAAATTGTCTTTCTCGTATCCTCCCTCCTTCTCTCTATCTTCAGCCTGCTCTTTCTCTTTCTGTGACGTTTGGGAAACCATACAATCAAATATGTACCGCTGTTACTCAAATATATTATTGCACCCATTTTCGCCTTCTGGTCGTATTCTTCTACAACCAGTTATCTCTCTCTTTCTCTCTCTCATGGATGTTCTCTATCGCTGTCTTTCTCTCTGTCCCTCTTTCCGTCTTTCATTCTCTCTCAGTCTCTCTCGCTGACTGCCCTTCGCTCTCTTCTCTCTGTATTTCTGTCTCTCTATCTCTCTCTCTTTCTTCTGTGTATGTACATAAATAATAACATGTACACACATTTATTTGTTGTAAGTATTTCTGTTATCATTACATTTATGTCAATACATGACATTTGTACGTCACCTTTGTTCTTCACCTCTCCCTCTTTTCCTCTCTCTCTCTCCCTCTCACCATCGCTCCCTTTCTCTTCCTCTCTCTCTCTTTCTCTTTCTCTTCCTCTCTCTCCCTCTAGCTCTCCCTTTCTCTGAACTCCTCTCTCTCATTTTCTCTCTCTCCTTCTCTCTCCCTCTAACTCCCTCTCTCTCTTATCTCTCACTCTCCCCCTCTCCTTCTCCGTCTCTCCTCTCACTTTCACTCTCTCCCCCTCTCCCTCTCTCTTCTTTCTCTCGCCCTCTCTCTCTTCCTCTCATCTCAGCCCTTCAATCTTGACACTCTACACTCATCTCAGCCCTTAAATCTAGACACTCTACACTCATCTCAGCCTTTAAATCTAGACACTCTACACTCATCTCAGCCCTTCAATCTTGACACTCTACACTCATCTCAGCCTTTAAATCTAGACACTCTACACTCATCTCAGCCTTTAAATCTAGACACTCTACACTCATCTCAGCCCTTAAATCTAGACACTCTACACTCATCTCAGCCTTTAAATCTAGACACTCTACACTCATCTCAGCCCTTCAATCTTGACACTCTACACTCATCTCAGCCCTTCAATCTAGACACTATACACTCATCTCAGCCCTTCAATCTAGACACTATACACTCATCTCAGCCCTTCAATCTTGACACTCTACACTCATCTCAGCCCTTCAATCTTGACACTCTACACTCATCTCAGCCCTTCAATCTTGACACTCTACACTCATCTCAGCCCTTCAATCTTGACACTCTACACTCATCTCAGCCCTTCAATCTAGACACTATACACTCATCTCAGCCCTTCAATCTTGACACTCTACACTCATCTCAGCCCTTCAATCTAGACACTCTACACTCATCTCAGCCCTTCAATCTAGACACTCTACACTCATCTCAGCCCTTCAATCTTGACACTGTACACTCTTCCCATTTCTATTGTATCGATCACTAATTAAGTCATATGTGTTATTACCGACATTCAGTTTGAATCAGCTATCCACTTGGATACATGGAATCATGTTATTCAAACATGCATGTTTACTGTCTGCTGCTAGGTAGTCGAAGGCTTCGGCTATCCGTAGTCGGTATTTTAAAACTTCCCAGGGCTTACTATGCCTGGGGGAAGGTATAAATAATTTGGATAGATTTTTAACTTGAATTTTTGAATTTTGTCCGGGCAGCGGCCGTTAAGCCTACTCTTTTCGATTTCCAACTGCCAAGAGATTTTTAACGTGCACGATACTGAACACGGAAGTCCGATCTCACTAACCAGAGATCAGAGAAGTTCAAAATGTGACAAAATCCCGGTCTCCACCGTGGTTCGAACCCGCGACGTCCTGTAACCAAGGCGGAAACATTACCTCGAGGCGAGAATTATGGAATAAAACATGAATCAACCAAGAATGTGAGCATATATGATAGTTCAGGAGTGTGTATAGCTAGCGAGCTACAAGTACCATCATTAACGAAATCCTTTTGTTATCTAATCACTGGTGATGAACACCACATGTCTGCTCAGGCTGCTGTAGTGTCGATACTTTCTAAGATTATAGACAACTGTCTGTCATATTAATATAATGGGTTAGTCACATATAGAGTCACTGAAAACCCAGCGAACGAGATGACGGCATCCAGCGGCTCGTAGCTGACTGCTTGAGTCAAGGTAAACAAACCAGAGCTGTCCTAGACTCGATTACGCCTCCAAGAGGCAGCTCCAGAAACAAACTGCATCGACAAATAGGGGACAAATAGGGGATACAGAGGGAAGGCAAACCAGATTCTAAGATTGTGTCGTGCTGAAATCGAATGTGGCGGGTCAGAAAGCGCAGACATCGCACACTCGCTGTAAACTACGACAAAAGTAACAATCGAAGAAGTAGAGTGAGTAGATATAGAAGATGAGAGAAGAAGGAAAAGAAGAAGAAGAAGATAAAGAAGAAAAAGAACAAGAACAAGGGCAACAAGATCAAGCAAGAAAAAAAGATGAAGAAGAAGATGAAGAAGAACAAGGCAACAACAACAAGAGCAAGCAGAAAAGAAGAAGAAGACGAAGAAGATGAAGAAGAAAGCGAACAAGAACAAGGGCAACAAGAGCAAGCAAGAAAAGAAGAAGAAGACGAAGAAGAAGTGTCACCGGTAAAGATCGAAGATACTACAATGCACAAGAAGCTGTAGAAGGGAACATTTAGAACGGAATGGAATGGCAGCCTTTAAAACTAACTGCTTGCACAATGGCCAGCGACCCATAGCCGATCAAGAACCCTGTTGCACCTCCACGTCGCTGTCTAGACACAGACTGCAACCATGCAGCCTGCCTAAGAGAAAAGGGATCGAAGTAGTAAGGCCAACATAGCCCCTAAATGTGATGGGGCCTTATTTCTCTATTGCCCAAGGCAGTGTGCGTTACACTGTGGTTTTCACTTTGTACCTATTTGCCCAGTGCATCCGACTTCAGAATGCATTTTAAGTAAGGGTCTGCTTCCTCCTGCATTTTCTAAGGGTTTGCTTCCCCGATGTAGCAGCCGGTGCTGTGATGGAGATCAAACCCAGCACCTTCGGTTGTGAGCCGTGTCACTTAACCACTAGCCCACGCCGTCAGCTCATTCACTGTACTGTAGCTATGACTCGCTGGCTACTGTCAGCTCTTTCACTGTACTGTAGCTATGACTCGCTGGCTACTGTCAGCTCATTCACTATACTGTAGCTATGACTCGCTGGCTACTGTCAGCTCATCCACTCTACTGTAGCTATGACTCGCTGGCTACTGTCAGCTCATTCACTGTATTGTAGCTATGACTCGCTGGCTACTGTCAATAGTTGGCATTTCCTTAGCGTAGGAGCGGCAAGGTAAATGGCTCTCAATGCTTGCAGACTTACGTTAAAAGTGGGCAGGTTCTGTGTATCTGTATAAAGGGTTTATTTGTAAATTGATACCCGGCCTACGGTTAAAGAAAAGAAGACATCGATGATCTGAGCTGGTCATCTCACCTCACACAAGCTGTGGGCTTAGTACAATGAAGCCTTTACCAGAATGTAGTTTCTGCTATGAGACTCACATGTAGCTGCAGCGGCCACCCCATTTTCACGTTGGATCCACATAGTGAATGTAAATGCCTTTTTTTGGTTTTTATTAAATATCTACCTTTCTGGATTCTTCTGGCAAAGCATCACACACCTCTTTCCTCCCCATACCGTAGTCATTTGGGCGAGAACATGACGTATTGGCGAGTGTAAGAATGGACTTAGAAAAAGGTTTACTTTAATAGGGGCCAGTTGATGTGGTGGGCTATGCTCTACGTTGGAGCGAAATAGTGAGAATGGTTGTTGTTGTTACTTAGATGTTTGCCTCACTAGTTTCTACTGGCGAAGGCGCACCATTTTCCACCCCAGACCGTAGTCCATTGGGCGATATCAGGACGCATAAACCAGTGCTTGGATGAATGCGTGCGTCTGTTTGTACCTATGCTAGGTTTGTGCGCACTCAGAAGCTAGCCCAACCAAAGTGCAATGGAAGGGCCTTACCATGAGGGCGCGTGTGAAAGTTGTGCAAGAGTGTGACTGTAGGACAGAGTCAAATGAAACAGAGGGAGGTAAGAGGAGAGAGAAGGGGAAGAGTGGCCCCCAGGGTGAGTCCCTTGCAGAAAATCATGAGTCAGTGAGAATGGTTACACATTATTAAAAACAAGCTACCTTTAAATTATTCCAACTGAAGTAGTGTCCTAGGCAATTCGTTGAAGCAAAACAGTTAATGAATAAACGATCTACGTAATAAACATTTAGTCAGATATTCAATATGTACTGTGTGAATGTAATCATATGTCCATGTTATGGTGCTGAATCGGTTGAAAATAAAGTCTATTATTTTTTTAGAGTTGTCCATAGTGTCTTTTGTTGTGTTTTGTGTGTGTAACCGTTAGAGTGGTCGAGACATTACAAGTCTTGAATTCGATGGTACAGTCAACAGAATTAATTATATGGATAAATGTGGTTCGATCTAAGATACTGCCGTCGCATAGGAAGTGTTAAGGATTTCATTGTACAAAGTCGCAGGAATCTTTTTGATGGGGGATAAGTCTTGAGTCTGCATATCTCTGCGAAGTTTGCCTGTGCTGTCATTTTCTGGCTTGTATTCTTTGTGCTTGTCTCTCCATTCTGTCCTCATTGACATTTGATGAGTGTCTTTGCTTCTTTATAGCTCTGTGGATGGCGGGTCTGCGTGCCAGCACTTCCTGCTTTTGTGAGCTCATCTGTTTTCTCGTTTCCATGGATCTCACAGTGGGCCAGAATCCATTGCAGGATTAATTCAACAGCAGCGATAGAGCGCTAAGAATATTACTGCTGTATCTCGACCTAGTCACGCCTGCTGTATCTCGACCTAGTCACTCCTGCTATATCTAGACCTAGTCACGCCTGCTATATCTAGACCTAGTCACGCCTGCTATATCTAGACATGCTCATGCATGCTGTATCTTGACCGGGTCACGCCTGCTGTATCTCAACCTAGTCACGCCTGTTATATCTAGACCTGGTCATGCATGCTGTATCTCGACCTAGTCACGCCTGCTATATCTTGACCGGGTCACGCCTGCTGTATCTCGACCTGGTCACGCCTGCTGCATTTCGACCTGATCACGCCTGCTGTATCTTGACCTGGTTACGCCTGCTACATCTTGACCGGGTCCCGCCTGCTGTATCTCGTCCTGGTCACGCCTGCTGTATCTTGACCTGGTTACGCCTGCTATATTCTGACGTGGTCACGCCTGCTGTATCTAAACCTGGTCATGCCTTTTGTATCTCGACCTGGTCATGCCTGCTGTATCTTAACCAACGTCTTGGTTAACACACAAGCAAACTGACCCACCAAATTTGCACCTTCCTCAACATTCACAGTGCATCCCTGATTTAGAGTCGCACGATTTTCACCTGTTTAGTGCACACCAACCTTGAAGGAAGAAGTTTCGCGACTCACCAGGTTGTAGAACGTGAAGTTTAAATATAGCTAAGACAGCAAACCAAAAACTCTTATGCTACATGTTTTGGTGCACTGATGAAGTGATGGGATAAATGTATCAATGTTGGTGGGATAAGTGTATCAATGTTAGTGGACTGATAGAGTGATGGGATAAGTGTATCAATGTTAGTGGACTGATAGAGTGATGGGATAAGTGTATCAATGTTGGTGGACTGATGAAGTGATGGGATAAATGTATCAATGTTGGTGGACTGATAGAGTGATGGGATAAATGTATCAATGTTGGTGGAAATTATGTTCAGAAACAAAGGACGATAATAAAAAGGTTATTCAAGTTCGTTTATGTTTTATATTTTCAAAAATATCGTTTTGTGATCTATTAACTGACCTTCCCAATGACGTCATCAACACAGGATTCCTAACGGCAGTTCACTGTGTTATTATTTAACAAATATGTCCTTATTTGATCACGAAAGATGATCACGTTCACCTCACTTAAATGGTACCCGAAGTGAGCAGAACAGAAAGGAAGCCGTAATCCTGCACTAAAGACAGCTATGCATGGGACCTATCAACGGTAATATCCAAAACCATCGCTAATTTAAACATGACCCCATGGACGTGCTTGCCCTTCAACCAATCAACTATACCATAACCTTAAGGCTCCCGTGGAGCATAGTTCTTCAATAAATACACACAAAGTCATCAAATCTTGTTTTGCTCACAACTATTGATGGTATTGTGCCTTTTTGTTTCTACGGGGTCGGGTAGCGAACACAATGCCCATCTCTCATTAGTGGCCTCTTACGACATTGATGGCGGGTTAGTGTTACTGGTCTTTGTTCCCCTTTCAGACTCTGGTAACACACAGGTGAGTCTTATGGCTGGCATGTTTATATTAGATGCTTCTCTCTTTTACTCGTGTGCTGCCTCGCATCACTCTATCTCTCTCTCTCTTTCTTTCTAAAAGTACATACAATTCCCTCTCTCCATCTGTCATAGCGGAATAAGCGAATGTCTTATATTTCATCACTTCCACTAATTCCTTTATTTCTTTCTGTCAATCCTGTTACTTTCGTCTATCTTTCTTTCTACCCCATTCTTCGTTTCACTTTTTCTCTCCTCTCCCTGTTGCTTTCTGTCTCCTTTCCAACACATTGTTTCACTCTCCTTCCCCGTCTTCTCTGCTGCTTTCTGTCTCTCCACCCATCTCTCCCTTCACACCACCTCCCGCACTCACCCCTCCCTCCCTTCACATCACCTTCCTCGCCCCCTCTCTCCATTCACACCACACCCTCACGACATTATCCACTCTCTTACTTACCCTGTGCTGTCAGGTAATGAATATTATCGTTTCCCAGCCAAAACTCCCCCTCAAGAGATCCGAACCCTCGTCTGTAATCCTCCCAGCCTCTGAAGAAATCCACTGAGCCATCCTGACGTTTTTGAATTACAGTCCAACCTGTGGAGTAACATTGTGTCCTGTGAGAAAAATGGTCGTACGCATGTTGTATAACAGAGAGCAGAACTCAACAACAGGAAAGTCTTCAACACACATCATAACATTCACTTCAACACACATCATAACATTCACTTCAACACACATCATAACATTCACTTCAACACGCATCACAACCTTCACTTCAGCACGCCCCACAACCTTCACTTCAACACACATCACAACCTTCACTTGAAGACACATCACAACCTTCACTTCAGCACGCCCCACAATCTTCACTTCAGCACGCCCCACAACCTTCACTTCAGCACGCCCCAAAACCTTCACTTCAACACACACATTACAACCTTCACTTGAAGACACATCACAACCTTCACTTCAACACACACATTACAACCTTCACTTGAAGACACATCACAACCTTCACTTCAGCACGCCCCACAACCTTCACTTCAGCACGCCCCACAACCTTCACTTTAACACACACACATCTCAACCTTCACTTCAACTCACACATCGCAACCTTCACTTCAACTCACACATCACAACCTTCACTTCAGCACGCCGCACAACCTTCACTTCAGCACGCCCCACAACCTTCACTTCAACACACACATCGCAACCTTCACTTCAACTCACACATCGCAACCTTCACTTCAACTCACACAACACAACCTTCACTTCAGCACGCCCCACAACCTTCACTTCAACACACACATCACAACCTTCACTTGAAGACACATCACAACCTTCACTTCAACACACACACATCACAACCTTCACTTCAGCACGCCCCACAACCTTCACTTCAACACACACATCACAAGCTTCACTTGAAGACACATCACAACCTTCACTTCAACACACACACATCACAACCTTCACTTCAGCACGTCCCACAACCTTCACTTCAACACACACATCACAACCTTCACTTGAAGACACATCACAACCTTCACTTCAACACACACACATCACAACCTTCACTTCAGCACGCCCCACAACCTTCACTTCAACACACACATCACAACCTTCACTTCAACACACACATCACAATCTTCACTTCAACACACATATCACAACCTTCACTTCAACACACACATCACAACCTTCACTTCAACACACACATCACAACCTTCACTTCAACACACACATCACAACCTTCACTCCAGTACACATCACAACCTTCACTTGAAGACACATCACAACCTTCACTTCAACACACACATCACAACCTTCATTTCAACACACACATCACAACCTTCACCTGAAGACACATCACAACCTTCACTTCAACACACACATCACAACCTTCACTTCAACACACACATCACAACCTTCACTTCAACACACACATCACAACCTTCACTTCAACACACACATCACAATCTTCACTTCAACACACATATCACAACCTTCACTTCAACACACACATCACAACCTTCACTTCAACACACACATCACAACCTTCACTTCAACACAGATCACAACCTTCACTTCATGCAAACATCCATGCTAGTGTTTCAGTGATCCAAGATTTTTTCTGTTTGGTTAAGTCCAGACAGAATGTCCGTGCTCACTAAACTACGGTCCCTGGTGTGTGTGTATGAAAGTTTATAAACTATGTTGGTCTACAAGCCTGTCTGACAAATAACAACAACTTATAACAACACTTAAAGTCTATTATTCACCGCAGCAACTGAAACTACAACTGTTCTATAGAGGCATAATCTAAACACAATCCTGTAGTTTAACCAACAACAAACACAAACAACAACCACAAAGAACTTCCACAAACAACAACCACAAAGAACTTCCACAAACAACAACCAGCGAACAACTAACCAGAATTGTTGACCATCTTGCAAAGCGCTTTAAATGCGTGAGTTACCTCCGCTGGTTTAATCATGATGTAGTAGTCTCCCATGAATCGCATGCCTCCTTGTTCGAACACGTCCTGGCATTCTGTGCGGACAGAAAGTCATGAATTACTTAGTCAGAGAGGCAGATTGTAGGTGATAGGGATGATGTGTGAGTGTATACTAGTTGAGGTACAATGAATGTGAAGATAATGTTAAGGAGAGAATGTGTGATTAGTGCAGAAACGTAGCTGATGAAAATGTTGAGGTAAGAATAGATGATGGATACCGGAATGTAGTAGATGATATCAGTATGGTGGAAGTGGGTGTCGGCTTGAAAAATAAAGGTGAGATGATAAAGATGAGTAACACAATTATGACGATAATAATGAGGTTGTAGTAGATGCTGGCTACACTTACTTAGCTCGGATAATAATGATGAGGTTGGAGTGGAAGCTGGCTACACTTACTTAGCTCTGGCGATAATGATCAGGTTGGAGTGGAAGCTGGCTACACTTACTTAGCTCTGGCAATAATGATCAGGTTGGAGTGGAAGCTGGCTACACTTACTTAGCTCTGGCGATAATGATCAGGTTGGAGTGGAAGCTGGCTACACTTACTTAGCTCTGGCAATAATGATCAGGTTGGAGTGGAAGCTGGCTACACTTACTTAGCTCTGGCGATAATGATCAGGTTGGAGTGGAAGCTGGCTACACTTACTTAGCTCTGGCAATAATGATCAGGTTGGAGTGGAAGCTGGCTACACTTACTTAGCTCTGGCAATAATGATGAGGTTGGAGTGGAAGCTGGCTACACTTACTTAACTCTGGCAATAATGATGAGGTTGGAGTGGAAGCTGGCTACACTTACTTAGCTCTGGCGAACGATAATGATGAGGTTGGAGTGGAAGCTGGCTACACTTACTTAGCTCTGGCAATAATGATCAGGTTGGAGTGGAAGCTGGCTACACTTACTTAGCTCTGGCAATAATGATCAGGTTGGAGTGGAAGCTGGCTACACTTACTTAGCTCTGGCAATAATGATCAGGTTGGAGTGGAAGCTGGCTACACTTACTTAGCTCTGGCAATAATGATCAGGTTGGAGTGGAAGCTGGCTACACTTACTTAGCTCTGGCAATAATGATCAGGTTGGAGTGGAAGCTGGCTACACTTACTTAGCTCTGGCGAACGATAATAATGAGGTTGGAGTGGAAGCTGGCTACACTTACTTAGCTCTGGCAATAATGATCAGGTTGGAGTGGAAGCTGGCTACACTTACTTAGCTCTGGTGAACGATAACGATGAGGTTGGAGTGGAAGCTGGCTACACTAACTTAGCTCTGGCAATAATGATGAGGTTGGAGTGGTAGCTGGCTACACTAACTTAGCTCTGGTGAACGATAACGATGAGGTTGGAGTGAAAGCTGGCTACACTTACTTAGCTCTGGCAATAATGATCAGGTTGGAGTGGAAGCTGGCTACACTTACTTAGCTCTGGCAATAATGATCAGGCTGGAGTGGAAGCTGGCTACACTAACTTAGCTCTGATAATAATGATGAGGTTGGAGTGGAAGCTGGCTACACTTACTTAGCTCTGGCGAACGATAATGATGAGGTTGGAGTAGATGCTGGCTACACTTACTTAGCTCTGATAATAATGATGAGGTTGGAGTGGAAGCTGGCTACACTTAGCTCTGGCAATAATGATCAGGTTGGAGTGGAAGCTGGCTACACTTAGCTCTGGCAATAATGATCAGTTTGCAGTGGAAGCTGGCTACACTTAGCTCTGACAATACTGACGAGGTTGGAGTGGAAGCTGGCTACACTAAAAGCGAGGACAATATTGTGAAGGGACAGTTATTGTCGAGTTAATAAAGTGTTATGAAGACAAGCCATGAGTATAAACACTGAAAACCGTTTCTGTCAATTCTGCAAAATAAAAGCACTAAATATTGTAGAGGATTTCAACAATCAGTATTGCTATTGTCCTTATATCATATAGAAACAAAGAACAACATGTACACAAAGAGACACGGCAAGATAAACATAAAGAGATGTTAGTTAGTTAGTCAGTTAATTAGTTAGTTAGGTTTTTTCACATCCAGATAAGTGCTGTATAGCTTAAAGTCGTCTGTCCTGCGCCAAGTGCGTTGCGTCGGTTAGGCGTACTTTCGCTGTTTGTGAAGGAAACAGACAGTTCGAGAGTTGGTCTCTTTGATGAAGTTTGTATCGGAGAACTTGAAGTTGTGGTTTCTGTTGTAAAGGTTTTCCATGATCATGTTACTAGCCACACGCACAACATTCTTTAGTCGCGTTAATCTATAATCTGTGATGATTATAGTGGTTCTAATGTTTACTCTCGAGCACTTCTATAATATAAGGAGAGACAAAAGTTAATAAATAGGCCACTTTCAAACAACGCATGCGAACCTGCTACTTATAATCTTCGTAATAGGTAGATGTAATCGATTTCACTGCAATCTGGGCATACCCATAGGTGCTGTCTCTATCTCTCTCTCTATCTCTCTTTCTGTGAATACTGAGGGTTAATTTAGCTCGCTTGGTGTACACACTCCTGTTAGGTCCACGGATGTGCTCCTCCCCGCTCGATCCTCGTTTAATTTGTAAGATCTGCTCTTTGTGAATTACTGATGCATCTATTGTTGTGCCATTGTCCAGCAAGGCCGTAATTGATAGACTTCACAATGGAACTCATGTCCATTAGTGGGATCAAGATGCTGAGCAGCGCATGAGCTGCAGTGGTCAGCGACCCGTAGCTGACTGCTAGCGTCAGAGCCAGTGAATTAGAGCTGCCAAGACCCTTCTACACCTCCACGCGGTGATCCTGGATAACAGGCTGCAGCAGGGCAGACTGGCTAAGGAGAAGGGATCGAACAGGGAATGCTAACCCTGTACTCAAAAAATGATTGCTGAAGTCCGATGTGTTGGACTAAAACGTGCAAATATGGCAGTCAAGCTGTAAACTACGACACAACGCATTCCGTTCTCTGAACTACATTCTGCTACTTAAGCATTTCAGGGTTTGGTAGTGGGAGATTGAGAACGAACGAAGCCAAGCCAGGTCATGTCCATTGTAATGTGGCCATAATGTGTGCTTGAGAAGATGGATGTCAGCTCCTTTCCATTGCCCAGATCCTTATCGTGAATAAGACAGCACATCCAAACCACGCTATGGAGGTTTGAAACCTCTGTAGCTGCCATCGATACATGACTCAGTTAGGCATTCTGTACCTTCCGAAGTACAGATTTGAGTATTACATTGTGACTGCTCTTGTTAAAGAGGTCTCCGATTGTCATCTTAGAGCAAAGGTCACTGCTTCCGTCTCCATTCTCTTGTAGCTAGCTATGAGTCGATGGCTGCTGATAGCTCATTCACTGTGTTGGAGCTAGCTAAGTCAATGGCTGCTGATAGCTCATTCACTGTGTTGGAGCTAGCTAAGTCGATGGCTGCTGATAGCTCATTCACTGTGTTGGAGCTAGCTAAGTCGATGGCTGCTGAAAGCTCATTCACTGTGTTGGAGCTAGCAATGAGTCGTTGGCTGCTGATAGCTCACTCACTGTGTTGTAGCTAGCTAAGTCGTTGGTTGTTGCTAGCTCATTC
Source organism: Ariolimax columbianus (assembly GCA_036924085.1). Taxonomy (NCBI): domain Eukaryota; kingdom Metazoa; phylum Mollusca; class Gastropoda; order Stylommatophora; family Arionidae; genus Ariolimax; species Ariolimax columbianus. The sequence continues at coordinate 83,910,349 of JAVGWX010000012.1, forward strand.
ACTGTGTTGTAGCTAGCAATGAGTCGTTGGCTGCTGATAGCCCATTCACTGTGCTGTAGTTATGAGTCGCTGGTTACTGTCAACGCATTCACTGCTGTATCGTTTGCCCCGTTTATCACATTATGCTTACTATCACAGCAATAAATACACTGTCTTACTACATATCCACATATTATGATATTCAAAGATAGTGCAAATTCAACTTCCTGTTAGGGCGGTAACTCGTGCAAGATGTGCACACATCTAGGGCGTGAGATCCAGTAAAGATATCAAAGATTGAGAGCACTCTGCTTCTGTTTATTAACATATACATCAATGACAAGAGCATTAATTGCAATATTTTACTGTCCCATAAACTTACGTTTTATTTTTAATTTTTTTTTTACTTTTATTGATTTTACCCACAGGGGAAGATTTATGTTGTAAAATAAACATATTTAATTGTCTCGAAAAATAATTCATAACATTTTATTAACAGCTTAGACAGACAAACCATGAATGTCGCCGTATCGAGAAATGGCACGAATTGATGCAGGCCCCAGAGATGGAACTTCGGGAGGAACCTGCCCCCGGACGTCATGTACCGATCACAAAAAGGAAGTCGGTGAACAGACTCCTAACTGGTGTATCACGGTGCAAGAGGAATATGAAGTGATGGAAATATACAGATGATGACACGTGTGACTGTGGCGCAATACAGGACCCAGACCATCTGATGATCTGCCCCAACCTCCAAGAAATATGCAATATGTATGATATTCTAGAGGCAAATTACAAGGTAATCCATGCCGCTGGATACTGGATACATGCGGTTTGACGTGGTGCTTGGACACAGAAAGTCAGTAAGTATTGACAGCAAATTTGTATTGTAGACTTCTTTCGTTTTTCGATTCGTATGAAGCATAGAGCTAACATTATTTCACTTGGGGTGCTAACAGGAAGCCTGTATCCTAACATTTTCGGCAACTGTGTTTTAAATAGCGAATATTTTATAATTTTATATGTTTATGCTTGAATTGTGGAACGAGAGCCTAGTGTCGATGGATCTACAACTTTATATGTAGAAGCTTGAGTCGAACAATGAGAGCCCTAGTGTCGCTGGATCTTTAACTTTATATGTAGAAGCTTGAGTCGAACAATGAGAGCCCTAGTGTCGCTGGATCTTTAACTTTATATGTAGAAGCTTGAGTCGAACAATGAGAGCCCTAGTGTCGCTGGATCTATAACTTTATATGTCGAGCCTTGAGTCTAACAATGACAGCCCTAGTGTCGCTGGATCTTTAACTTTATATGTTGAGGATTGAGTAGCAGATCGAGAGCCCTAGTGTTGCTGGATCTATAACTTTATATGTTGAAGCTTGAGTAGCAAATGGAGAGCCCTAGTGTTGCTGGATCTATAACTTTATATGTCGAGGCTTGAGTCGACCAATGAGAGCTCTAGTGTCGCTGGATCTATAACTTTATATGTTGAAGCTTGAGTAGCAGATCGAGAGCCCTAGTGTTGCTGGATCTATAACTTTATATGTTGAAGCTTGAGTAGCAGATCGAGAGCCCTAGTGTTGCTGGATCTATAACTTTATATGTTGAAGCTTGAGTAGCAGATCGACAGCTCTGATGTCGTTTAATCAAAAACACAACTCAGGATGAGATTGCTAGTTCTATGCACAGGCTTTTTATAGTCGCCTTTTAACACATGCTTACACTGTGACAGTGGTCCTATTCTGTGCACTTCTGGTACCACTGGTGTGTAATAAAATGTCAATGCTAACACAAGTAAAGTGTGGATTAGTGGGAAGAGCAATATGTGTGGGGGCGTGGAGGGGGCGTGGAAGGGGCGGGATTGGGAATGTGTGAACATGGATTCTTTTGATTAACGGTCGTAGAAGTCATGCAAGGTTTTACCAACTACTTTGCTGGTGAGACTTGAAAAAATGGTGTAGCGACCGGGTAGATGTGGTAGACAAAAACAGGATGGCGATAAAAAATAACAACTGAATAAACAATATCAGTAACTTCTTCTTCTTCTTCTTCTGCGTACACAGTCAGACAGTAACCATTATTTTCTCGAAAAAAAGCGGCGGTCATCCTGAGTCTCTCGCCACTACCATAGAGCTTGTCTTGCAGTTCCACTGGCAATGGCCACATCTGCTCTCTCTGATCCTCGTATGTCGGGCAGTTCTGCAGCAGATGTTCCGTGGTCATTTTACCAGTACCGCACGGGCATTCGTCGGTACACCCTATCTTCAATTTGTTGAATAGGTGGTACCTCAGTCTGTTGTGGCCAGTGCGAAGTCTGAAGACAACGACCTGCTCTCTTCGGTTCAACTGGTAATAGGCATCGTTTTTGGTGTAACCAGTATGTTCGGTTTCCCATTTGGTCATGTATCTGGCTTTGATAAGCCGTTTTGACTCTTCGTACGTCATACTGGTATCTGTTTGTGGTAGCCTTGCACCTTCTTTTGCCAGTCTGTCTGCCTCCTCGTTGCCTTGGATGTTGCAGTGTGACGGAACCCACTGTACCACTACCCTTTTTGGTGCGGACTGCTGGCACAGTTTGCAGAGTGCTGCTCTTAAGTCATTAAGCTCAGTGTTTTTCTGGCTTTTTAGCGCTGTGACTACTTCGAGAGCATCTGTCAGCAGGACTATATGGCTCTCATTTTCACTGTGTGTTACCATTTCTTCCACTGCCGCCCTCAGTGCCTCTGCCTCTGCTCTGAAATTGCTTGTGTACTTACCAGTAGCGAATGACAGTGTTATTTTTCTGCCATTTGGTAGGTTCAGGAATGCTCCTGCCCCTCCGTTCTGTGTAGTGTTTGTTACAGAACCGTCGGTGTATGCATGGGTCCAGTCCATGCTTGGGTAGCTTTTCGTTATGAAGCTTAGGGTAGTGTCTCTCCTTTCTTTTTCACTCTGGCAGTTTTTGTTTGCAATACCTGGTATATTTTCTACCACCTCTGGAAATATATCCTGCCTCCAAGTAGGTTTTCGTACAGTAGTGATGGGTTTTGGTGTTGTTAGTGCGTTTATGGGATCTTCGTGCATCTTTGCTTTGGCTATTTCTGCAAAGTTTCTCCGCTTTAGTTTCCCATTTCCCAAATTGTTTAGTCTCTGGTACATTGGATGGTCCGTCAGTCTTCTGAGTTTCTCTGACTGCAGCTGGGCTCTGCAGTCTCTTCTATCGGTCATGGATTGCAATTTTGTAATCTTTTCAAGTTCTACAATTGGCGTTGACTTCATGCCACCTGTTATAATTCTCATGGCTTGGTTTTGAAGTTTGTTAACTTTATCGAAGTTCGCCTTCGCTGCGGTTGTCCATGCCGCAATGCCATACTCGAGAACTGGTCTCACTCTTCCAGTGTACAGTTTCTTTAGTATGCCTTCGTCTGCTCCCCAGCTTGTGCCAGCAAGTTTCCTCATGATCGCTATTCTTTCTCTGGCTTTCATTCGGTTTCTCTCAATCTGACTTTTCCATGTCATGCGCCGATCAAATGTGACTCCCAGATAGGTTGGGTTGTCGTTTGGCTGCAGGATTTTGCCATTCAGACTTAATTTGGTACTTTGGGGTTTTAATGAGAGCGAGAATATCAGTAACGAAACGTGATGATAATATTAGGGTTAAGCTGAGTCATGAACATAAAGGAAGATAATCGTTCTTGTTCTAAAAATAGAAATCAAGTTAGGGAAGGCCGGCATCATTTGTGGCTATTGTGCCGTGAGAGGAAAATAACCCTGCAAATGACGGTCCGCTAGCTATCAATTTACTTGATTTATACGCTGCGTAAAGCTGTATGCAATCAGCTTGGCCACTAAGCGTGTTAGTTGTTATGTTACTACGCTTAAACAAAAATGACCATTCAATTTCTAATGTATTTTACATCTGTTTGATGCAAAGGGCTGTCTTCTCTAATCCTTCACAAAACTGTTGGAATAGCTCAGCCTTTAATGTCTATTCTATCGCCTCGATACTGAATGTCATATTTACGATACAGGAATAAAATATAGTCGACACAGTTTCTCCATAAGGAGAAATGTTGCTGTGAAGTTATCCGGTCGGTAAGGTGATCTCCTACGTTTACCTGAGCCAGGAAATTACGAACTCCCACGTAATAAATTATGAGATCTCACGATGGATAACGAGCAGGATGCCTTAGTCTCAGTCGTACCAGCCATACGTCAGTTGATGAGACGCGACAAGACATGATGTCAAAACTGTAACACTATGGGCATTCCGTTCTTTGTATATGTCTGCTAGTTACGGAACTATGAAAAAGTAGATGTAGTCTTTGAGCTGCTCACAGGATAATGGAACAACCTTCATTGACAGTCTCTGTGTTGGACAATATTAATCATGGTCCGAACCGCCTTTAGTGATATTGTAAATGCTGCATAGTTAAACAAATACAGATGAACTGGGCCTGCGCATGATTGACAAATGATTGACACGAAAGGCTACGCCCTGATAGTCTTACAAATTTAAGTTTCTGTTAGGAAGTCTACAAATGAGATTGCTTGATTAAACACTTTGGTCTAATATGGTACTCCAAGGGACGGCGTGGCCTAGTGGTTAAGTGACATGGCTCACAACCAGAAGGTGCTGGGTTCGATCCCCATCACAGCACTGGCCGTTACCCCGGGGAAGCAAACCCTTAGAAAAAGCAGGAGGAAGCAGACCCTTACATAAAATGAATAAAAACCACAATACAGCGCACACCGCCTTAGGAATTAGAGAAATAAGGCGAAAGCAAAAACAAAAAAATATGGTACTCCAGGTCAAAGACAGAGGTGAGTTTAAATATGTAGCTATCTGGCATCAGATTACTGACATACCAGAATCATGTTGTTGTGAATGCCTGCTCTGGTTCAATTTACTCTTTCGTGTGCCCTGAAAAGGGCCCTAAGTGGCGGGCTGCTGTAGCTTTCATCTCATTCCGACCATGCTGATGAGGTGGGCCGGGATCATGTACTATGCTAGGTTTCATCTGCGCGCCGCTCACTACTACAGGGATCATGTTGATCGTCCCTTCGTTTGATAGTCTGCCAAGAAGAACAATCGTTTCCAGGTAGGACTGCGAGAAAGTCAAGGTGGGGGATTTTGGATAGTATATTTTGCCTGACCAGACGTTAGTTTTCTCCCCACCTTGACTTTATATATAAATACATGATAATGGTGTTGCTATTGTTGTTGTTAATGTTGGCATTGTTATTGTTGTAGCTGTTGGTGCTGTTGATGGTGTTGTTATTATTGTTGTAGTTGATGTTCTTGTTGATTCTGTTATTGTTGTATTTGATATTGTTGATGATGTTGCTGTTGGGGTTGATATCGTTGTTGATGTTTTTGCTATTGTTGTTGTGGTTGATATTATTATTGTTGTTATTGATATATATTACTATTGCTGATGTTGTGGATGTTGTTGCTGGTGTTGTTATTGTTGTTGTTGATGCTTTTGGATTTGCTGTTATTGTTGTTGATATTGTTGTTTTTATTTGTTGTGGTTGATGTAGTTGCAATTATTGTTGATGTTGCTGATGTTGTCCATGCTGTGTTTTTCAACATTGACAGGTTTTCTTTGGCTGTGGGTTATTATGGCTCTTCTTAAATTTATCGCAGTGCTGTTGAAGGTAGGTATGAATCCTCCTTTATGTAATTGAATGTAGGGCTTCTCAGTATAGTTATCACTACAGATGTTCCACTGACAACCCACATATGTTGGCCAGACTGCTGTTTCCAGGTACATGGAGTGGACGTGAGGTGAGATCTTGGTCAGTTTGGACGCACCTGACATTGACGTGAGGTGAGATCTTGGTCAGTTTGGACGCACGTGACATTGGACGTGAGGTGAGATCTTGGTCAGTTTGGACGCACGTGACATTACCGGCAACGACTGGCCATCCAACTCGAGTCTCGCGGTAACAGAATAGATGAGATGTTATCATATTTTACGATTTTTCCACCGGTGAATTAAATCATGTGGTGGACTTGTCCTGGCCCACATGTTGCGGGCTGAGTCTTGCACTATACCCAAATACTTTGACCTGGGGTAGGAGAGGCAGTATTATATCCGGTGATGCAAAAATAAATGCCTCGTGCACTCTTAAATTCCTCCGCAAAAAATAGTTTCCAGGCATTCTTTGCAATTTGGCTAGAACATAGCTTGTCCTAATTTGATTTTGCTGGTGTTTATTTTGAAGTTTTCAGTTTACCACAAGGTACATAATTTACGAGCCACCGTTAATGTAGTTTACACCAGTTTTAAAGCTGGCCTGTTCACTGAAGCTACGTCCTCTACTATGGTTTGTGCAGCACAAAGGTTGCGTTTGTAACTGTAACAAAGATATGAGAGAAACGAAAGCGACAAAAAAGTTGGAGCCAAATTAAACGGTATAAACCACAGGATAAACATTCATTGTGGAGGGCGTATGTTTTTTTTCTTATTTATTGTTTCGTTTTATCTGCATTGTCCTGTTCCGTTTTTGTGCCTTTATTGTTAAGATTTTTAAGTTTCATGTATTATCTTACTTTGAGATGTGGTTTTTGTGTCAAGTTTAAATTATTCTTATTCTCACGATCAAATCTAAAATAAAGTAAGTTTGCGAAAGGGGAGCCAGAATATGGGTCAGCGAATAGGCTGGAGCAAAATACAGGTTTTGAGAACCATTGCAAGCAGCGATGATGTGTTTGTGTTCGATGACGGTCTCCTACAAGATATGAGCTTTTTATTTGGGTGTTGTGTGTGTCTGTGTTAAGACACGCAACTTTCAACCGCAAGCCGTAGTCGTTTAGGTTATAACAGGATATGTTGGTCCGTGTATGGACGCATTTGTGTATGTGTTTCTAATGTGTTGTTGTATGCGTTCCACTATGACAGCTTTATCCTTTTGTACGTGGAGAAGCGGTTATACCGACAAAACTCCCCTACATGCCCCGTGTCCTTGGACACGAAGTGATGTCGAACTCGGGATTTTGGGATTGAAACCCAAGTTTACACTCCTACACCACGCCCTTTCCTGTCAGTTCATTCAAATCTCTTGGTAGAATTATATAGACAACAAGAGATGTCGAAGTACAGGTAACAATAAAGTTGATTTCATTACATTTGAAATTATCGAAATAAAATCAATTTAAATCAGACATTAAAAAATATGTAAGTCCTACTGCGTGGTTCTGATATGTAGATGACCAAAACAGATATCATCAAATGTAGAGAAAATTGTAGGCGGGCTATTGTCCAGACAAGATGTATTAAAATAGTAGAATAAGGTCACTAATGTGGATCTGTCGGAGACGAATTTACAAATCCAGGTGAGACCGACGGCCATAGTTTCATTTTGGTCATGCATTGAGAAATCCAGTTAATATCATTACAAGACAGTCTCCGATCTGGACCCCCAAAGGCAAGAGATGTAGAGGAAGACCTACTGATCAGTGGCGGAGAGAAACAAATTAAAGATAAAGAAAGAATGACGTGGTTTGAGCTGGCACAGATGGTCCATGGCAAGGGGACATGGTATGTTGGATTTGAAAACATGTGCTCCACAGGCGACAGTAGAAGTTGTGATTTAATGAGTGATTGATTTAAATCTTGTTCACTTATAACTGATTTTACTACAAATAAATTTGTCTATATTTTAAATTCTGAAAAATACAAACCCAGAAATCCAACAGAAGCTGGATATAGAATAAAACTGTCTAGTTGACAAGATGGCGTCTAGGAAATTAACCTACATCGGGAACAGCAGACGTCAAAATGATTGGCAAGAACGATAATGGAGGCGATGGAAACTTGCAAAACAGGCAAGGGCAGACCGAGGAGAAGATGGGCAAGGGGCATTACCGAGGCTCTGTTGCTGACAGTTATAGAGGCGGGAGAACTGGCCATGGATCGAGTGTCTAACAGATCGGCTGACGCGAGAGCGACGTTTTGCAAAGAACATGCCACCCGATGATGATGATGATGATGATGATTATGGTCTCGTGGCTTGGCTTTGTTCGTTCTCAATCTCCCGCTACCAAACCCTGAAAGGGCTTAAGTAGCAGAATATAGTCCAGAGAACGGAATGCGTTGTGTCGTACTTTACAGCTTGACTGCGATATTTGCACCTTTCGGTCCAACACATCCGACTTCGGAATGCATTTTTTTTAGTACCGGGTTAGCATTACCTCTTCGATCCCTTCTCCTTAGCCAGTCTGCCCTGTTGCAGCCTGTTATCCAGGATCATCGCGTGGAGGTGTTGAAGGGTCTTGGCAGCTCTTGTTCGCTGGCCCTGACGCTAGCAGTCAGCTATGGGTCGCTGACCACTACAGCTCATGCGCTGCTCAGCTCTGATTCGCTGGCCCTGATGCTAGCAATGAGCTATGGGTCGCTGGCCCTGATGCTAGCAGTCAGCTATTGGTCGCTGACCACTGCAGCTCATGCGCTGCTCAGCATCTTGATCCCTGATGATGATTATGAACTGACTTAAGGATGGCACGCTCTCTGCTGAGTTTGATTGTATGTTTCCCCGCCACATTCGTGTATCACCTCATAATGTTGCAGTAGTTGTACTGCTGCTTCCAGTGTTGTGTCCACATCGGAGGCTGAAACTGTTAATGTAGAACAAGACCGGTACTAGTACCCATACAGAGAGGAGAACGTCAAGGTAGTCCCATCTCACCGAGCATTTATCTCGTTTTTCAGCGTGCCTGAAATCCGTCATCAGCCGGTACGACTGGGATACCTTTGGCATCAACATGAATGACAGGCTGCTAACTCACCTTCGCTTTGCAGATGATCTAGTACTCATCACGGAGGTAGCCACAGAAAGATGATCTAGTACTTCATCACGGAGGTAGCCACTGACAGCTGATCTAGTACCTCATCGCGGAGGTAGCCACTGACAGATGATCTAGTACCTCATCACGGAGGTAGCCACAGACAGATGATCTAGTACTTCATCGCGGAGGTAGCCACTGACAGATGATCTAGTACCTCATCACGGAGGTAGCCACAGACAGATGATCTAGTACTTCATCACGGAGGTAGCCACAGACAGATGATCTAGAACTCATCACGGAGGTAGCCACAGACAGATGATCTAGTACTCATCACGGAGGTAGCCACAGACAGATGATCTAGTACTCATCACGGAGGTAGCAACAGACAGATGATCTAGTACTCATCACGGAGGCAGTCACAAACGCCGATGAAATGCTTGCAGCGCTCCGCCGAGAGGGAAAGAAAGCGTGACTCGAAGTGAACACGTCCAAGACGAAAGTAATGCGCAATCGATTCGCTTCCCGCGACCCAGTCTTCCTGGATGGAGGGAGACTCGATGACGTGGACGAGTACACCTACCTTGGGCGCCTGCTCAACATGCAGAACGACTTAAGACCAGAGTGGACAAGATGGCGTCGCGTGGATTTGGTGCTTTTATCTTCGATAAAGCCGGTACTGGACAACATCCACGACCAGAGCCTGCGCACCTATGTATTCAACTTCACAGTACTACCTGCAATATAGTGCAGAAACATGGACACTCACGAAAGATATGGAAGTCCAAACTCAAAGTGAACCAAGCCTCCCTCGAGAGGCGCAATGTCGGCCTCACGCTTCATAGCCAGCGCACAAAAGGTCTTCCTAACTCGGACATACGTGAATTTATGCAGATACGATGAAACATCGCCGATAAGGGTTAGCGTTGCACTTGCAGCAAAGAAGGGACGATCGATGCAGCACAAAACGACAGCAAATATGGTACCACAGAGACAAGAAACAATCACAGGGACGACCACCAACTCACTTGCTTCCCGCAGCAACATTCACGATGCCACAGATGGGTAACTCATTATCCACTGGTCCAGCTTGACCCAAGACAGAGACCGTTGGAAGAGAAGTTGAGACCCGTAACGGTCTAACCACCAATGAAAAACGGATCATTCAGTAGTGCAGTGATAAGTGAGGAGGGGGGGGGGGGACTCCTTCACAGATTTGGGCAACACAATTTATACTAATTGATACTTCAGAGGGCACAGAGCAAAACCTAAGTGCTAGAATTAGAAAGGCAAGAACAACATTCCTGTTCCTGAATAATATCTGGAAATCAAGGGAAAAAGTGAGACTGAAGAAGCGCAGTGGTTAGCGCGCTGGATTCCCAGCTGAGTGATAGGAATTCGGCCCCAATAGCAAAAACGGTGTCTGCCCAGCCTCATCAATTGGGTATGAGAATAATGTGGGAGAGTACAGGCGGCCGGAGAGATGCTGACCTGCTGACCACATGACCTATAGTGATAATGTGGGAGAGTACAGGCGGCCGGCGAGATGCTGACCTGCTGACCACATGACCTCTAGTGACAATGTGGGAGTGTACAGGCGGCCGGAGAGATGATGACCTGCTGACCACATGACCTATAGTGATAATGTGGGAGATTACAAGCGGCCGGCAAGATGCTGACCACATGACCTCTAGTGATAATGTGGGAATGTACAGGCGGCCAGCGAGATGCTGACCTGCTGACCACATGACCTATAGTGATAATGTGGGAGAGTACAGGCGGCCGGCGAGATGCTGACCTGCTGACCACATGACCTCTAGTGACAATGTGGGAGTGTACAGGCGGCCGGAGAGATGCTGACCTGCTGACCACATGACCTATAGTGATAATGTGGGAGATTACAAGCGGCCGGCAAGATGCTGACCACATGACCTCTAGTGATAATGTGGGAATGTACAGGCGGCCAGCGAGATGCTGACCTGCTGACCACATGACCTCTAGTGTGCCGTTGTTAGAAAAAGTTGGCCCAACACCCTTTTCCCCAAATCTCAATCTTGCTGTAATTGAATGCCAAGTCATTACTCCTCTAGGGAGCAGAAACGGAGAACAATAAAGGCAATGCAGAGGAAACCCTAGTCGTTCGTCAATAAATTCCTAATGAGGATAATGGGTACATGCTGGCAGGACCGGGTGAGGAACGTAGACCTGTGGGAAAGGAGTCAACGACAGCCAGTGGAGTATAGGTCAAACGTAGGAAATTAGGTTGGGTAGGACACACGCTAAGTAAAATGAACATTAAACACGGGCAGACCCTATCACAGGGAAAGGGGAAGGGGTAGATCAAAAAGCACTAAGAGAAATAACTGAAAATGAACTTCGCTCCGTGAATCTCAACTGTACAGAGATATAAAGGGCAGTTGAAAGTTGAACTTTCTGGTAGAAGGTTGTCATATCTTATCCCACAGAAAGGAGCGACAAGCTTAGTTTGATTGATTCAAGCAGAAGACTTACATTGTATTCTTATTAGTCCACTTCCTCCTGCCTAGTAATAATATATACGAGAACACATCAAAAACATAGCCGACCTTAGCCCAGAAAATAAACAACAAATTACCTATAACGTGCATAAGCTAGTTACATGGATGAGGTCCGATATGTAGACGCTGGATACATCACAACAGCCCTACGGTCCATCACCTCACCTCAGCCAGTTACTCTAGCTAAAACGCGATATTGGATAGGCTTGGCAATCTTCCTGGAAATGACTACCTGCGACTTTTGAAGCTTTCTAATAATCAAGGTAACGAGATTTTAGGACATAGAAGAAATCAAGACACAAAGCCTGAAACGGAGATCCCACAAAGTGACTGTCAAGTAATACTTTCAGTAGTGGGAGTGAGTTGACAACACAGAACGGACTTATTTAGAAGTGGTTTATGGATTATGGGTTACATTCTGAGCAGTGTATGAGATGTAGAAGCCAGCGACCCATAGCTGACTGATAGTGTTACAGTCAGCGACCCAGAGCTGACTGCTAGTGTTAGAGCCAGCGACCCAGAGCTGACTGCTAGTGTTAGAGCCAGCGACCCACAGCTGACTGCTAGTGTTAGAGCCAACGACCCACAGCTGACTGCTAGTGTTACAGCCAGCGACCCACAGCTGACTGCTAGTGTTACAGCCAGCGACCCACAGCTGACTGTTAGTGTTACAGCCAGCGACCCATAGCTGACTGCTAGTGTTACAGCCAGCGACCCAGAGCTGACTGCTAGTGTTACAGCCAGCGACCCAGAGCTGACTGCTAGTGTTAGAGCGACCCAGAGCTGACTGCTAGTGTTACAGCCAGCGACCCACAGCTGACTGCTAGTGTTACAGCCAGCGACCCAGAGCTGACTGCTAGTGTTACAGCCAGCGACCCATAGCTGACTGCTAGTGTTACAGCCAGTGACCCAGAGCTGACTGCTAGTGTTACAGCCAGCGACCCAGAGCTGACTGCTAGTGTTACAGCCAGCGACCCAGAGCTGACTGCTAGTGTTACAGCCAGCGACCCAGAGCTGACTGCTAGTGTTACAGCCAGCGACCCAGAGCTGACTGCTAGTGTTACAGCCAGCGACAAAGAGCTGACTGCTAGTGTTACAGCCAGCGACCCAGAGCTGACTGTTAGTGTTAGAGCGACCCAGAGCTGACTGCTAGTATTAGAGCGACCCAGAGCTAACTGCTAGTGTTAGAGCGACCCAGAGCTGACTGCTAGTGTTAGAGCGACCCAGAGCTGACTGCTAGTGTTAGAGCCAGCGACCCACAGCTGCCAAGACTACTACACCTCCACACGGTGACCCTGGATAGCAGTCTGCAACAGAGCAGACGGGCTAAGAAGATGGGATCGAAGAGGAAAGGCTACCCCGGGACTAAATATGTCTGCTGAAGACGGATGTGTGGGACATAAAGGTATACATATCGCAGTCAAGCTGTAAACTACGACACAGCGCATTCGGTTCTCTGGACAACATCCTGTTATTTGCAAAACTTATTTCATGACAGTAGTGGGAGATTGAGAACGAACGAAAAAGAAGAAGAAGGAGAAAAGGAAGACCAACATAGGAGAGTTAGTTTCCGGTTTAAGATCAGATACTTCGTGGTCGGCCCTCGAATATGTGCTCTAACTAAACTAATTTGCAATGGAAGCTTAATGCAGTCATCATTGAGACACAGTCAATATTATATTCGCCATTTCCCGACTTTTTGATGGGGTTGGTTGGAGATCGTGTAGGGAAGGGGCAGTAATAACAAGCCCTCACGTCCAACTACAACCGAGGTAGAACCATGTCTAGCTAAGGCAGTTTAATGACATGTCAAACAAACATGCCAACAACAGTATTGATAAGCATCATTAAGTACAAGAAGTTCTGATCGATCGTGCAAGTCATCAGCAAGGGGCCATGAGAACGGAAAAGCAGCAGAAATAAGCTCAGACAAATTCAAAGTATAAACTCGGGTAGGTGGCACCACCAAGCTCAAGGTTTCAAACGGTTAACGGCCCTCGACTGCTGGGTAGCCGTACGGGACGTTCTGCGCATGACACTCAACAGACACGGCCTGATTTTCTCAATTACTTATTTCTATTGCCGGGCTGGCAGAATTTTCTGAGGTTTTACGGAAGTAAATACTACGTGTATCTGTTTGTTCTTTGATGCAGTTTCTAAAAAAATAGAGAGAGAAATAGTGTATGGACTTGTCCTCCCCTTAACCTGAAATAGAATATCCTGTTACGTACGATGGAAACCCGTATAACTCTGTTTGGGGTGAAGTAGGACGCAACTACGAATTATGGAAATCAATTGGCAAGGAAATCTCCAATAAAATCTCAAAACTGTCAACTCCAGTGTGAGGTTCGGTTCTATCGTATGGCCGTAAAACATGGACAACCATACAGAACATATGCAAAATATATGCAGTTTCATAGATGGGTGCCTGCGTTCAATAGAAGGAGTAAGGCGGTATGATAAGAACCCTTATGTAGATCTGTAGCTGAGATCCGAACACACTCAGTAGAGACGGACATGATAAGGAGGTCTTGGGTTGGCAAAGGTAGTACATTAAGGAAACAAGTTGATGGCACTGCAATACAGCCTCTGTTATTTAACCGACAGAGGCAAGAGGAGAAGAGGTATATTTGTTCACTGGCAGCGATTGAAACTTGAGACATATATCAAACAGACTAGGAGGATGTGGATCAAACTGGCACATATGGCACGTGATAGAAAGATGGTGTGTATTTAATGAAGACCTGTACTCCACTGGGATCGATATGGTTCAAATTGATTGATTGATATATTCATATATACATAGCTAGAGGAACATGCAGTAAGAGGAACGCATTGAGGCAGGCAGGCAGGCAGTCAGGCAGGCAGGCAGTCAGTCAGTCAGTCAGGCAGGCAGACAGGCAGTCAGTCAGTCAGTCTGGCAGGCAGGCAGGCAGGCAGACAGACAGACAGACAGACAGACGGACGGACGGACGGACGGACGGACGGACGGACGGACGGGCGGGCGGGCGGGCGGGCGGGCGAGCGGGCGGTCAGGCGGACGGACAGACAGACAGACAGACAGACAGACAGACAGACAGACAGACAGACAGACAGACAGACAGACAGACAGACAGACAGACAGACAGACAGACAGACAGATAGATAGATAGATAGATAGATAGATAGATAGATAGATAGATAGATAGATAGATAGATAGATAGATAGATAGATAGATAGATAGATATAGTTCGGTTGCAGACATTGCAGTCGGGGATGAAGAATCAAAAACTGCATCGAACGAAGCATTAACCTTTCTGAGTTCGGAGGACCATTTCTCTACATCGCACTCATTTTTTCCATAGCTTCCCAATTGAAATTGGAGACACGCAAATCGAAGCCTCAGTTAATTTGTGAAACACTTAGTACGTCACAATAACGTGTTGCAAGTACGTTCCCCATTGAAAGTAGATCTCTGATGCAAACCGTCACGTTCATGCACTTTTGTTTTTAGAGAAAGCTAATTATGTTAGCTGTTGGCCTTTCGTTATGATTGGCTGAGTCATTTGTTGGCATTGAAATTTATTGACATGTTACATTACTCCCTCATTTGGGACTAATCAATGCTACCAAATGTATTGCACCGGGCTATATACATATATCTCTGTTCTATCTATATATCTATCTTCAGTCCACTTATGTCGTTAGACGTCGTGGGGAGGTGATTTTTTTGTTTCATATTTTTTATTTGGCAGGTGAAAACGCACTGGTGACTTGCCAGGTCAAATGCAGTATCTGTTAGCCCCCTGAAATATGCGATCGCTTATTTTTGAGTCTGGTGGAGAAGGAAGCGTAAATTAGAGCAAGGTAGACCCGCAGCCTGTCAGGCGAGATCTAATCCGCTCCACTAACCACATAACCAAGGACTGTTGTTATGGCCACAGTCCCTTCTATGCGACATATTCTCGATGGGGCGAGAATCCCTAGAATTTATATATATACATCTCTGTTGACTTGTGTAAATGTGTATGTGTGTGTGCGTGCGATCATGCGTATCTCTGTGTGTGTGCATGTATGTATGTATTAATATTTACTTATTTTTATACATATCGATATGTGTAAATCTTTACATGTATGTATATACGAGCGCAAGTCAGTAAATATGTCACACGTGGCTACTTTTTTTAACAAGCAATTAAACGAGATAGGAAGTTAAAAAGCATTTCTTATTCCACTCACATTTTCCTTTATTTCTCAAAATAACATCACAAACAGTGATACACTTATTCCATCTAATAGGGCACAAAAACCTGCGGGATAGAAGGCTTTGGTCTGCTGTCTCACCAAAACCTGCAGGGTAGAAGTCTTTGGTCTGCTGTCTCACCAAAACCTGCAGGGTAGAAGGCTTTGGTCTGCTGTCTCACCAAAACCTGCAGGATAGAAGTCTTTGGTCTACTGTCCCAGCGTCAGTTGTACTTCACGTTGAACCTCTCTGTCTTTCGCAAAACATGTCCTGATAATGTGGAATCTTGCATTATGCTGTAGACTAAACAATGCGAACACCCAACCGCAGTTGCTGTGCTGTCTATCATTACTTGCTTGTCTGCCCAAATCAACATCAGATACACCAACAAACTCTATGTTGTGGTCTGTGAACACGGCACCATGTTGTAATTGTACTGCGCACATGCATGCGACACATAGTGTCTGCTGGCTAGGGTAATTAAATGCCTGAGGCTTCTGCCACCTTTATAAACTATCTTCTACTACTTTCAGCTATCCTAAACCAATTTGAGAGACCCACTAACTGACTTACCCTCGTGTGAGTGTGTGTGTGTGTGTATTTCGCTGCGAATGAATATATATATATATATATAATGATGCGGTAACCTACGCAGACAAGGCAAAACATAGATAAAACGATCGTCGATGAAGGCTGGTAACAGCAATCTGGTACACCCGAGATAAAAGAAAACCGCAGGGAAAATCACCAATGAGTTCGGTCAGACTCATTAGCTGTACACAACACGCGAGACGTCTCTGGTGGAGAGCTTACCATGCAGTAGACTTCCGTGGCTCAAGAGAATCCGTTAGAAACGGATCATCAAGATCAAGAAGAGTGCCTGTATCCTGAGATAACTACAGTCATCTAGACTAATCTTCTTTCCATTGTTCCAACCTAGCTCGGGACCAGAAAGTGAGGTTGATGACCAGCGTTGGTGAGACGATAACCGCAGAATTGGAAATATCACGTTAAATGCCACATCTAAGAGGGACGCAGGTGGTGCATTAGTGGTGTGACGGTGAGGAGGGGTGGTGAGGAGGGGCGCTGGGGGGGGGGGGGGGGGTTTATTTCGTAATTGTTCCAGACAACGTCAGGAGCTATTGCTAGTTGTGAATAAACACATTTGGGACCTTTATATGAAATGTTATACGTACATACTTACACACGCTGGTACAAACACATAAACGCACCCACGCACCCAAGTGTATATATTTGCATGCATGTGAGTGTGTGAGTAAGTGAGTTAGTGGGCAAGTGAGGAAGTGAGTCAGTGGAGAATAAGTAAGTAAGGAAGCTAGTGAGTGAAGAGTGAGTGAATGAATATGGGAGTAAGTGAATGAGTAAGTAAGTGAGGAAGTGAGTGAATGAATGAGTGAGAGAGAGAGAGAGAGTGAGTGAGTAAATGAGTGAGTAAGTGAGCGAATATTGTAGGAAGTATGCGAGTTAGAATGTTAGAGTGTGAGTAAGTGGTTGCGGGAGTGAATGTGAGAGGATGAATGAGTGAGTGAGTGAAGGAGCAAGTGAGTGAGTGAATGCGTGATTGAGGGAGTGAATGAGTGATGGAGTGAGTGAGTGAAGGAGTGAGTGAGTGAGTGCGTGATTGAGGGAGTGAATGAGTGATGGAGTGAGTGAGTGAAGGAGTGAATGAGTGAGTGAGTGAGTGAGTGAGTGAGTGAGTGAATGAGAGTGAATGAGTGAGTCAGTCAGTTTGTGAGTGACTGAGTCAGTCAGTTTGTGAGTGTCAGACAATGATTGAATCTTTAACTGTCATTTACAAGTTCTAGCTGCAGTAACAATTCTGTTATTTCCATCAGTTTCTATTTCTCTCTATCGCTCCTACGTTTGATCACTCATCTCACACAGCCCTCATACCCTCCCAAACCACCCTCAACCAAACGTCCCTCTGCCAAGAGAAAGACACAAACTCAAAACATCACAACCAGCACTCGTTGTGAAAGCGAACTTTACCCTGCACGTGAGATTTCCTCCAGTAAATAGGATGTGACCCTTACATGAAAAACACGCTCACAGGAAAATGTCACCAGGACCAGATGAATGTCTGCAGTTTGGAACACATAAACACCAACCTTGGCATTTCCTAAGTAGGACCATTGCTTTGCCAATTTTCTATGATTAAAGCAAGAGATTGTTTGCCTTGGCTAAGCCTCGGAAATTGAGTCTACGGTCAAACTTATTCCCGTCTGCCAATGAAAACTAGACTGACAACTGCGCATGATCTATCACCATTAACCTTTAGCACGCCAGATTCTTTTTGAAAAATATTTGACCTAATTAATTTTCTTAATTAGTCACCATGGTAGTCGTTTTTCAAAATTTTTAATTTTTATGTTTGTTTGTCAATAAATATGATTTTCTGGCGTGTAGACACACAATAGGATAACAAACATGTGGGTGTTATTGTTGTTGTTGTGTGTTTGTTAGTTTTTGAGATACAAAAAGTTGAAGTTGAAAATTTATGAAAATCTCGGAAAATATTTGGGCTCGACCACTAGGCCTAGTCGCTTCGATAGAAAACCATGGAAACCATAACAACGTATCGATACTGTGTTTACAATATCGACACAACTGTTAGTTTCCAATTCAAACGTAGTTCTTTCATTTAAACAAACAAAATTAAAAAATCTACTCGATAAAGATCTTTCCCAACAACCTACTTCCCCTTTCGCAAAAAGTCGGCTTGCTCCAAACGGCGTATACAAAATTAAAACTGTTCAAAAGCCATTTGTAATCGCACATACGATACTTTAACCGGCAAAATATCGTGTATATATGGAGCATGTATTCAGCAGTAAAAAATGGCTGTTGGGAGTGACTCCGTATAAAAAAAAAAAAAATTTTTCCGTACACCGTTTTTGTAGGCCTAGTGAGTCGAGTAGTACTCGACCGTGGCGTGCTAAAGGAAATCTGGTTTACAAAGGAACGAATGCAAAATCATTTAAAATCAACTGGTTGATACTCTGAAATATGAATTATGAAGATCTGCACAAAACTAACGTAAATGATAAAAATATGCACATAATTAACGTAAATAAAAAGATACGCACATAATTAACGTAAATTTTAAAGATCTGCACATAATTCACGTAAATTATAAAGATCTGCACATAATTAACGTAAACTATAAAGATATGCACATAATTAACGTAAATTATACAAATTTGCACATAATTAACGTAAATTATAAAAATGTGCACATAATTACCGTAAATTATAAAGATCTGCACATAATCTAGACATATTATAAAGATCTTTCTTGGCGAGGTACGTTTAGAGGATGTCAACTAGTACATTTATCTCGCACGTCTACTCAATTTGGAGAATAACCTGAACTGACAAGATGTCGTCGGGTCGGGCAGCCTTCTCGTCTATTAACACGGTCCTGGACGGTTGTCATGAACCAAGACCTACGAGCCACCCTCTTAAATTCCATTGTGCTTCCCTGCGATGTGCTACGGTGGCGAGATGTGGACACTAACAAAATCACTAGATGAGGAATTGAGAGTTACCTAGGCCTTCCTTGAAAGACGTTTGGTCGGAATCACTCTCCGGAACCAACGTATACAAGGTCTCCACAATTTTGACATAAGACGGTTGTCCCTGGTGAAGGACGCGGTAATCCATACAGACAAGGCAAAATATAGATGGGCAGGTCACATGTTACGGCGAAACGATGGTCGTTGGAGCACATCGTTAGCTATCTGCTCTCCCCCCTACCCCCCGACAAGATAAGAAGAGATCGCAGAGAAAACCTCCAATGCGTTGGTCTGAGTTCCTTGCTGTACACTGCAATATCAAGATGCCTCTAGAGGAGCAGTTATCACGCACTGGACTTCCGTGGACCAAGACAGGGTCCGCTGGAGCTGCAGTTGGGACCAGCAGCTACGCTGAGGAACGGGTCATCAGTTTTTGATCAGTAAAACTATCAACATAATTGATGCACATTATAAAGTGCATTAGTATCATTTGGGCACAGTCACACACATCACACAGAAAGGACAGACAGACAGACAGACAGACAGACGGACGGACGGACGGACGGACGGACAGACAGACAGACAGACGGACGGACGGACGGACGGACAGACAGACAGACAGACAGACAGACGGACGGACGGGCGGGCGGGCTTCGGGCGGGCGGGCGGTCTTGCGGACGGACGGACGGACGGACGAACAGACAGACAGACAGACAGACAGACAGACAGACAGACAGACAGACAGACAGACAGACAGACAGACAGACAGACAGACAGATAGATAGATAGATAGATAGATAGATAGATAGATAGATAGATAGATAGATAGATAGATAGATACAGAGAGAGTGAGAGAAATAGTGAGAGAGAAGCGCAGTCATTATCATGAATCGAAAGCACATGGATATGTTTTTAAAAATTTTGCCTGCGCCGTGATGGTTTAAATTAAGATTATAAAAGAAGTTATATGCCCCATCTAGGTTAAGTCAGTAAGTATGCCACAAACTGATACGGCATAGTTAATAGATGTAGCTGGTGGTATCTAAAGGTGCCATTAGGTGGTAGCAACAGCCATTTTGTGACTTCTGTATGTAGCAGACGCCAGGTGTGTCGCACGCACATGCGCTGCTAATATACAAAAGGACGATCGTTGTCAAAGAGTGCGCAATCAAATAACAACGCGCTGATGTGTACTTTTGCACGGCAAAATGGCTTTCTGTAAAGGACATTCATAAGGGATAGATTCCGGTGTGTAATGAGATGTGTTTCTCGCGTAAAGTGGTGCGTAGATCGGCTGATATATTTTCTGAAGGATGCGAAACAATTTCTGGTGAAGAAATTAAGATGTTAACTCTAGAGATAACAAAACCATATTTTAAGTTAAAGAACCGATTCTGTGACGGGCGTAAATACATGATGTATCCATGTAGCCAGCTAGAGTATAGAGATGAAGGTTGGTTTGTTGGTTATTGATTCAGCAGCATGAGGGCTCCTGCCCTCTGGCCCAATGCCACAGTGTGGAATCTGCAAGTGTTTGTGAGCTGTTGTTTAACTGCGTACAAAGTATTCTATTTGTCTGGCCTCCGAGGAAGAAGATCAGTCCCAGCACCGGTAAGAACCATACCTTAATAAATTTGATGTTCAACAGTTTCGTAGGGATGTGTGCACAGCCGACACGCTGGATTCTGTTCCGATTGGATTCTGTTCAAGTAACTGTTAAGTTGGTTGTGTTGAGTGCGAAGTCGGAAAATAGTGTTTCGATCTCTTCTTTTCAGAAGATTGATATTATCTTTCCGATTTAGGATGGCCATATGTTTATAGATTTCTCTCCCAGTATTTCTCAGTCTCCATCTATTCACACAGGCCTCTTTGTTCAGTCGTCAGTAGTTGTTTGGCTGTCTGTAGGATTATTGTTGTGTAACGTTGTTCTTGGTTTGATCCCTTCCCAGTGTGCCGCCTTGTCACTGCCAGGTGTATTTGCGATGAATGAGAACACGCATGGGAAGAGAAGAGCAGGCTGTTAAGAGAACGCATATTAAAGAAGTGAAGATGAAATCTGGGCAATTCATGTCCTAAGGGCGGATCTTAATAAGATTCATTGGAAAGCAACGGGGACGGCGTGGCCTAGTGGTTAAGTGGCACGGCTCACAACCAGAAGCTGCTGGGTTCGATCCCCATCACAGCACCGGCCGTTACCCCGGGGAAGCAAACCCTTAGAAAATGCAGGAGGAAGCAGACCCTTACATAAAATGCATGCTGAAGTCGGATGCACTGGGCCGACAGGCGCAAAATAAAAACGACAGTGTAACGCACACACGCCTTGGGGAATAGATAAATAAGGCGAACGCAAAAAAAAATTGAAAAAATTGAAAAAAAAAAAAAATTGGAAAACAACCCCTGAAGGTTTACATTGCAAAGGAAGTCAGAAGGTCAAAATATGTCATTAATGTCCTGTCTCGAGCATGGAAGCATAGATTTACATCAGGGTTAAATGAAATATACTGATCAAGGCACCACATCGAGACCCTTGAAAGCAAGTTGTATCACGACAGTCTGCCCACCGAGGTGGGATTAGACATCGCATTCCCCATTGTGTGAAGCTTACTGAGATACATCACAATTTCACTACAGCCAGGAGAACCCCGCTCACCATCTCAACTACCCCTCATGGTGCAAAAAGAGACACTGCAACCTGCCATCAAATGCGCTTCGCCAGCAGCTGAGTTACCACAGTTGCTTCCACAACAGCAACAACTGACTGCAGAAAATTAAGTCAACAGTTGTATTGACTTTATTTGTGTCCCCCATTAAATTTTAAATTGAGAGAGTTCCGCTCTGATGGTTTCATCTCATGCGTCATTAATGGAGACAGTCAACATGTCAGATTTTGAGTACCTGTTTCCAGAAGTACATAATTTGTGAATACGGCAGGGGTTAGTATTGACTATAGAGGCTTTCAATGTTCAGTGGCTACATGCCTACTCATTCTGTGACTTGGGGCAATGGTAGAGCTAACATTCTGACTTGTAAATAACGATTTGTGAGGAGATTTAGGGAGGACATGAAACATGGCTACGGGGAAATGGTAAACTCAATCAGGGACAACTATTGGATGATAGAATGCGATCGATAAATCAGCAGTCCCAGATTGCATGAGTATCTTTCAAATATGGGTCAATCAAGAATGTGTTATACCAACCATGTTGTAAGGTTGCGATTGATGGAGCGTACGAAAAACAGATTCAGACAAACTTGGAGCTGCTCGAAAGCTAATGGTGCAAACATCAATGACAGTCTGTCGGCGGGAATTCGAAGGACAGACATGAGGACCAAACAACCTTCAATGACGACGGAGATTATATGCGACTAAGAAAATGTACATTGGTAGTCATGTAGTGCGTCTCATAACGCTCGTCATCATCATGTCGCACGTCCATCTCATCACAGCCAGTCGGTAGGAATTTTGGTCTGCAGTCAATCTTCCCGCCTGCTCTATGTTTATGTTTAGAGTTTCCTTGATATCTTGTAGCGACCTTGGCCTTGTTCGACCCCTGCATCGCTTCCCAGGCACTGGCCCTCCAGGACCGTTCTATCGAGTCAGTCGTGACATTTGACGTTTCAGAAAAAATTCAATTTCCGAAACATTACATTGTTTATGAGCCATATTTCTTCTTCTTCTTCTTCTTCTTCTTCTTCTTCTTCTTCTTCTTCTTCTTCTTCTTCTTCTTCTTTTTCTTCTTCTTCTTCTTCTTCTTCTTCTTCTTCTTCTTCTTCGTTCGTTCTCAATCTCCCATTACCAAACCCTGAAAAAGCTTAAGTAGAAGTAATGTAATTCAGAGAACGGAATGCGTTGTGTCGTAGTTTACAGCTTGGCTGCGATATTTGCACCTTTCGGTCCTTCTTCTTCTTCTTCTTCATCGTACGCAGTCAGACAGTAACCATTATTTTTTCGAAAAAAGCAGCCGTCATCCTGAGGCTGTCAACACTGCCATAGAGCTTGTCTAATGTTGCCACTGGTGATGGCCACATCTGCTCTCTCTGATCCTCGTATGTCGGGCAGTTTTGCAGAAAATGCTCAGCGGTCATTTTGCCGGTACCACACGGGCATTCGTCGGTGCCACTCATCTTCAATTTGTTGAATAGGTGGTACCTGAGTCTATTGTGGCCAGTGCGAAGTCTGAAGACCACGACCTGCTCTTTTCTGTTCAACTGGTAATAGGCATCGTTTTTGGTGTAGCCAGTATGTTCGGTTTCTCATTTGGTCATGTATCTAGCTCTAATAAGCCGTTTTGACTCTTCGTATGTCAAACTAGTATCAGGTTGTGGTAGTTTTGCACCTTCTTTTGCCAGTCTGTCTGCCTCCTCGTTGCCTTGGATGTTGCAGTGAGATGGAACCCACTGCACCACTACTCTTTTTGGTGCGGCCTGCTGGCATAGTTGACAGAGTACTGCTCTTAATTCATTAAGTTCAGTATTTTTCTGGCTTTTTAGTGCTGTGACTACGGCCAGTGCATCTGTAAGCGGGACTATGTGGCTTTCATTCCTTTTACCTGTCACCATTTCTTCCACTGCCGACCTCAGTGCCTCTGCCTCCGCTCTGAAATTGCTTGTGTATTTTCCAGTAGCGAATGACAGTGTTATTTTTCTGCCATTTGGTAGGCTCAGGAATGCTCCTGCCCCTTCTTTCTGTGTTGTATTTGTTACGGGACCGTCGGTGTATGCATGGGTCCAGTCCATGCTTGGGTAGTTTTCCGTAATGAAACTCAGGGTAGTATCTCTTCTTTCTTTTTCAGATTGGCAGTTTTTGTTTCTAATACCTGGTATATTTTCTACCACCTCTGGAAATATATGCTGCCTCCAGGTAGGTTTTCGTAAAGTAGGGATGGGCTTTGGTGTGGTTAGTGCGTTCATGGGGGTCTTCGTGCATCTTTGCTTTGGCTATTTCTGCAAAGTTTCTTTGCTTTAGCTTCCCATTTCCGAAATTGTTTAGTCTCTGGTGCATTGCGTGGTCAGTCAGTCTTCTGAGTTTCTCTGATTGCAGCTGGGCTCTGCAGCCTCTTCTGTCGGCCATGGATTGCAGTTTTGTAATCTTTTCAAGTTCTACAATTGGCGTTGACTTCATGCCTCCTGTTATAACTCTCATGGCTTGGTTTTGGAGTTTGCTAACTTTATCGAAGTTCGCCTTTGCTGCTGTTGTCCATGCCGCAATGCCATACTCGAGAACTGGTCTCACTCTCCCAGTTCCTTAGCCAGTCTGCCCTGCTGCAGCCTGTTATCCAGGATCACCGCGTGGAGGTGTAGAAAGGTCTTTGCAGCTATGGTTCGCTGGCCCTGAGGCTAGCAGTCAGCTATGGGTCGCTGACCACTGCAGCTCATGCGCTGCTTAGCATCTTGATCCCCCATATTTCTTCAACATACAAGTCTTCTAGGATGGATTATTTGTCCCTTTCTTTTTTAAAGGAATTTTTAGGATTCTTCTGTAACAATTGTTTGTAACGCTCCAACTACTTCCTTGCTGCTTGTGTCACAGTCCATGTCTCGCACCCGTACAATGCCACATGGAATATGCATGTTCTCAGGATCTTCAGTTTTAGTTGTTTGTCAGTATTATGCCATAAATTATACATGTTGTTTAGCTTCTGGATCGCATATGGCCAATCGTCTTCTAATTTCTTATAAGCAGTCTCCGTCGTTGAATAACGTAGAGCCAAGGTATTCAAAATCTGACATTTTCGATTTCTTCATTCTTAATATCAATCTCGAATTTCAGTCTTGTTTTGTCAGAGGACATTATCTTCATTTTCTTAATGTCCAGGAAAAGGTTCTGAGCTTCACTGTGCTTCTGGACGGACATGGACAGTCGTTCCAGGCCCTTGGCGCTGTTTGATAGCATGACTGTGTCATCTTCGAATGTTAGCTCTGGAATCACCCCCCTCCTGATCCTTCTATTATGAATGGATCACAAGCTCCGTACCTGTCATCTGAGAACGCTTTTAAGACATAATACATCGGTAATCCAGTTGTGCGTTTGTCTGACAACAGACGGCTCAATAAAAGAAGAAGAAATGACAGACCTTCAAATAATGAACTGACCACGATTTGAAGAAAATGGAATATTAGAAGTATAAACGCAGAAAAGACAAAAGTTTATGAACAACAAGACTGAAGGAGGTGAACTGAGATGCTAGTCCAGTCAGGCACACAATACTGACCAAGGCCACAATCTCTCTTCCATGTAGCAATACCTGGAAACAGGCTGTTTTCAAGGCAGCCTGGCTGACGAGATGGGGATCGATGTGATCCCCGTAGTAGTGAGCGCCACGCAGATGAAGCCAAGCATAGCACATCCGCCTGGAGGACCGCGGTACACCGTCATCAGCACGCTCGGGATGTGAGGAAAGCTACTACAACCCGTCACTTAACGTCCTTTTCAGGGCGCACATAAGAGTCAACTTACTCAGTATGCGCATTCGACAACAACAACAACAACAACAACAACAAGGACTAAAGGAATCAACTGATGGATTCAACTTCAGGAATCAACTGAAAGAATACACTGAAGGAATACACTGAAGGAATACACTGAAGGAATCAACTGAAGGAATATACTGAAGGAATACACTAAAGGAATACATTAAGGAATCAAGTGAAGGAATCAACTGAAGGAATACACTGAAGGAATACACTGAAGGAATACACTGAAGGAATCAACTGAAGGAATCAACTGAAGGAATCAACTGAAGGAATACACTGAAGGAATACACTGAAGGAATCAACAAAAGGAATCAACTGAAGGAATACACTAAAGGAATACACTGAAGGAATACACTGAAGGAATCAACTGAAGGAATACACTGAAGGAATCAACTGAAGGAATCAACTGAAGGAATCAACTGAATGAATCAACTGAAGGAATACACTGAAGGAATACACTGAAGGAATCAACAAAAGGAATCAACTAAAGGAATACACTGAAGGAATCAACAAAAGGGATCAACTGAAGGAATACACGGAAGGAATCAACTGAAGGAATTTACTGAAGGAATCAACTGAAGGAATCAACTGAAGGAATACACTGAAGGAATCAACTGAAGGAATCAACTGAAGGAATCAACTGAAGGAATCAACTGAAGGAATACACTGAAGGAATACACTGAAGGAATCAACAAAAGGAATCAACTGAAGGAATACACTGAAATAATACACTGAAGGAATCAACAAAAGGAATCAACTGAAGGAATACACTGAAGGAATCAACTGAAGGAATATACTGAAGGAATCAACTGAAGGAATCAACTGAAGTAATCAACTGAAGGAATCAACTGAAGGAATCAACTGAAGGAATACACTGAAGGAATACACTGAAGGAATCAACTGAAGGAATACACTGAAGGAATCAACTGAAGGAATCAACTGAAGGAATACACTGAAGGAATACACTGAAGGAATCAACTGAAGGAATACACTGAAGGAATACACTGAAGGAATACACTGAAGGAATCAACTGAATGAATACACTGAAGGAATACACTGAAGGAATACACTGAATGAATACACTGAAGGAATACACTGAAGGAATACACTGAAGGAATACAATGAAGGAATACACTAAAGGAATCAACTGGAGGAATCAACGCTGGGATCAAATCCAATGGACAGCAGCTTGAAATATTGAACGGGATCAAGTAGCTGGGCTAAACAATCAGTAATGAGGGATCAAGTAGCTGGGCTCCACAATCAGTAATGAGGGATCTTCTTCCTCTTCTGACGCTGTCAGACGTCGACCTTTATTTTTTCGAATAAAGCAGCGGTCATCCTGAGGCTGTCGACACTTCCATAGAGCTTGTCTAGTGTTGCCACTGGTGATGGCCACATCTGCTCTTTCTGATCCTCGTATGTCGGGCAGTTTTGTAACAAATGTTCAGCGGTCATTTTCCCGGTACCACACGAGCATTCGTCAGTGCCACCTATCTTCAATTTGTTGAATAGGTGGTACCTCAGTCTATTGTGGCCAGTGCGAAGTCTGAAGACCACGACCTGCTCTTTTCTGTTCAACTGGTAAAAGGCATCGTTTTTTTGTGTAGCCAGTATGTTCTGAAATGAGGGATCAAAACCAGAGGTCCTAGCCAGAAATGCAGAGTCAACAGCAACGCTTACCCTATTCCAACATATGGAAAAATAAACGACTATCCCTCGCCATAAAGGTCAGACGTGCTCTGACTGGTTTTCTTCGATATTCTTCAACGCCTGCAAAACATGGACTATTACAGCGGACCGCCAGAGAAGAATCCAAGCCATGGAGATGAGATGTTTTAGAAGACTCCTAAATATCACGTACAAAGACCGTATAACAAATGATGAAGTACGGCAAAGAATAAGAATACAAGTGGACTTTACATCAACATCTTCACAATAATGAAAAGGCAAAGGCTGATGGTATGGGCACATCACGGGATCTAATGACCGTGCAAATAGGATACTACATGAAACAGTACAGAATAAGTGAAAGCGAGAACATCCGAGACAACGATGGGATAACATCCATGAATGGACTAACATACGACTCGAGGAGGCACAACATCCAATCGCAGACAGAGAGAGATGGCGCTGGATTGTGGGGGTAGCAGCAGGGGTGCCCCCAGCGATCTCTAGAGGTCACAAGATGAACTGAACTGAACCGAAAGGCAAATGAGAATGAGAATGAACTCATGGAAGAAATGATGCATTTATAATGGTAAATTTGAACTCCTAAATAAACTAAGAAAAAAGGAAAGGTGGTAATGGATCTTTAGGGCAATTTATTTCTATACAACGGAGTTCCAACTACCGGCAGATCCAGAGGACGAGTTGAATGTACGAGTTACAAAACATTGAAGCACAGTCCTTGCAGAATTGAATTGCGTCATCTCAACCTGGGAAATTGAACCATGTTCACAGAATGATAGGAGATCAGCTGCCACGGTAGACATGGTAAGGAACGAGTTAAGGAACCATAACCCGAGGTCGATCCAGAGTCTCCGGGATGACAACATACGAGGTGGTATAGGCTGTAGTGGACTAGACTGGGACCAAGTCAGGGGGAAGATAGCAGATAGAAGGATCTGGTACTCTTGCTGGCAAAGTCTACACCCCATGGGGGGAAGACAGCGGATAGAAGGATCTGGTACTAACGCAAGGCAAAGTCTACACGCCAGGGGGGGGGGGGGGGGGTGGGGGCAGACAGCGGATAGAAGGATCTGGTACTCTTGCTGACAAAGTCTACACCCCATGGTGGGAAGACAGCGGATAGAAGGATCGGGTACTCTTGCTGACAAAGTCTACACCCCATGGTGGGAAGACAGCGGATAGAAGGATCTGGTACTCTTGCTGACAAAGTCTACACCCCATGGTGGGAAGACAGCGGATAGAAGGATCTGGTACTCTTGCTGACAAAGTCTACACCCCATGGTGGGAAGACAGCGGATAGAAGGATCGGGTACTCTTGCTGGCAAAGTCTACACCCCATGGTGGGAAGACAGCGGATAGAAGGATCGGGTACTCTTGCTGGCAAAGTCTACACCCCATGGTGGGAAGACAGCGGATAGAAGGATCGGGTACTCTTGCTGGCAAAGTCTACACCCCATGGTGGGAAGACAGCGGATAGAAGGATCTGCTACTCTTGCTGACAAAGTCTACACCCCATGGTGGGAAGACGGCGGATAGAAGGATCGGGTACTCTTGCTGGCAAAGTCTACACCCCATGGTGGGAAGACGGCGGATAGAAGGATCGGGTACTCTTGCTGGCAAAGTCTACACCCCATGGTGGGAAGACAGCGGATAGAAGGATCGGGTACTCTTTACAACCCAGGGTAGACCGAAGAACGACTAAGTCAGTAAGGCAGAAGACTCTACACCCAGGGTAGAAGAGGAGCGACTAAGTAAGTAAACATAACGTAAAATTGTATTTTGCACATCATTCTGCAGGTGGATCATGCAAGCGGATAAGATCATAAATTAACGTTATGTCCTTCCGGTAGTTTACTCACTACGGAACGAAAATAAACGTATAGTTTTTACTGATCACAACAACGAGTTGAAGAATTTGCTGGACATGTTGTGAAAGTAAACATAGAGACCGCTTACCATATAACGTCCTATTAAACCAATAATCTGTTTACAAACTGGTCTAATAGAAACATTAACTCCGTAATTCTGCCAGTTACCTTTCGATGTTTTTTTTCCCCCATCTACCGGAAGGAAGTCTACAAATGTAAGAACTCTCGTACCGGATGTTGAAACATTGCTGATTTGACATGTTTAAAAATAATTGGAGTTGAAACGTTACCTGTGTTGAAGGTCCGGCTTAGACTCATTAAATGAGAGGGATATGAGTTGTCATGATCATGTTAGCATTATTTTCACATTCATTTTTAATCTGTTTAGTTTTAGTGTTACTTCAGAGTAGACCATAATCGGTATACTTTTAATATTACCTTAGAATAGGCTGGAATCGGTAAAGTTTTAGTATTCCTTTAGAGTGGGCTGTAATATGTACAGTTTTAGAATTACATTTGGAGCGGCCATAACATGGATAGTTTTTTTTATTACGTTTGCGGCGGGCTGTACTCGGTATAGTTTTAGTATTACTTTAATGGGAGCTGTAATTTTTATAGCTTTAGTATTACTTTAGAGTGGGCTATAATCGGCATAGTTTTTATATTACTTCTTTGGTGGAATATAATCGGTATAGTTTTAGTAATATTTTAGTGTGGGCTGTAATCGGCATAGTTTTTGTATTAATTCTTTAGTGGGATATAATCGGTATAGTTTTAGTATTACTTCAGAATGGACTATAATCTGTATAGTTTTAGTATTAGAGTTGACTGTAATTAGTATAGTTTTAGTATTACTTTCAGAATGAGAAATATATTATATTACTGTTATTATTTTCAAATAAAAAACACTTTATAGATTTGGTGCTGCTTTTAGATTAGGAAGACTTTGCAGGCTTAGTGTTAAGTCTCATATCTGATTGAGAAATAAACTTTATTGTTGTAACTCTACTTTCATGTTGACTGATGTGAGAATGTATAGTTTTAACATTACGTTTATCACAGGAAATGGCTTTTTGCCAAGTGACAATAACCAGGCATGTTTTTGTTTTTTTCTGTTCCCTGGCATCTTAATTTAGCATTTTAATGAGACCCCATTTCAGTTGCCAAGAATACACACCACCTGATGTAACGAACACCACGTGCAAGTCTACCAGGGTTATTTATGTGGTTGTTAGTTTTAAGTTATGAATGCACTAAGTTCCTTCAATGCTCTGGATACTAGCTTCAAGAACACTATTGTAATTCTGCAAATTGTTGTGCCTCTACCGTTCCAGGAGATACCTCAAGGATCCATATGTCAGAGCCGAGGCGCAGAGTGTGACAACGGATGTGCGAGAAACACGATGTCTGACTAGGTGAGACTTAATTAGCAACGGGAAAAAGCTGGTTCAGGAAATAACAGACCCAAACAGATGTAGAGATAAGAACTTGGACAAGAAATAGACGGGATGCACTCTGAGAGTTTCCTGAGATGCTATCGGGAGTCTAGTGTCGAGAGGCGAACATAATTGTTATGTGACGATACACATAATCGACTTGACGACTGCACTCCAAAGCGCAGTTGCTCTCAGCAATGTCACTGACAAAACTCGTTATTCGTTTGTTGTTAACATTCCTGACTCGTTCTCTACTGCAGCCATCGCTACTCGACATGTGTTTCATTTGACGATTCTGCAATCTGCGAATTGTCAATTCGTAGATTCGTCTTCTTCTTCTTCTTCTTCTTCTTCTTCTTCTTCGTACACTGTCAAACGTTAAACCTGTATTTTTTCGAAAAAAAGCAGCTGTCATCCTGAGGCTGTCGACACTGCCATAGAGCTTGTCTAGTGTTACCACTGGTGATGGCCACATCTGCTTTCTCTGGTCCTCGTATTTCGGGCAGTTTTGCAGCAGATGTTCAGCGGTCATTTTTCCTGTACCACAACTGCATTCGTCAGTGCCACCTATCTTCAGCTTATTGAATAGGTGGTACCTCAGTCTGTTGTGGCCTGTGCGGAGTCTGAAGACCACGACCTGCTCTCTTCTGTTCAATTGGTAATAGGCATCATTTTTTGTGTAGCCAGTATGCTCTGTTTCCCATTTGGTCATGTATCTGGCTCTAATGAGCCTTTTTGACTCTTCGTATGTCACAATAGGATCTGGTTTTGGTAGTCTTGCACCTTCTTTTGCCAGTCTGTCTGCCTCCTCGTTGCCTTGGATGTTACAATGGGATGGAACCCACTGTACCACTACTCTTTTTGGGTCGGTCTGCTGGCATAGTTTACAGAGTACCGCTCTTAAATCATTAAGTTCGTAGATTCGTAGATTAAAATCAGACATATTTTTGGAATAGTATACAGGCATTGCATCTCAAGGCCAACATACGCACAGTATGACGGTCTTATCAAAACCTAGCATCAGTGGTAAAAACAGACATGCTTTAGTGGTGCCCTGCCATAATTTCTTCAGGCTGTTCAGTCTCTGCATTGCCATAGCTAGTCTTCTTCTGATTTCTTTCGAGCAGTCACCATTTTTGTCAATTCTGGAGCCCAGATATATAAAAATGTGTGACCTGATCTATTTCCTCACCACCCACTGTAAATTTATGCTGACATTGTGTTTTATCGGTGGTCATTATCGTATCTACTATCAACGATTATTATATGTTTTTGGTACAAGTAATTGTTTATTTGTTTCTGAACTCTCCTGTCTACTGTCATGGTTACCGTGGATTTCAGTCTGTTTTGTTAATTGTCAAGATTATTCTGCTCGTAATGATAATGTCTCATTCATTATCTTCTATTTTTGTTGATGTCTTAAATTCACTTTCAGCAGCAATGATGTCAAAGAGGTTAGCAAATATAATTCCTATTTGAAATATGTTTGTAATCTATCTAAACACGAAAACTTGAGTCTTAATACCTTCCAAACAAAAAAAAACAACTATTATTTTGATATCTATTTTTAGCACATGATTTCGGGGGTAGTGACGTTACAGCGTAGTCCATTTTTTTTTGGGGGGGGGTGTGAAACATCGCACCCCTAATGGGATAACCAATAAACCTAGATTTAATCAACTCTGGTGACCCCACAACAGGTGCACATACTCAATGCATCGAACGTTCTTGGAAAACAGCAATGAAAAATAAAACAACCTTGAAATCACACACACAGCTACATGCTTGTTTCCTACACGTGCGAGTTCATGTGGCGTCGATGCGTCAAATTAAATCGTTTGGACGCTTCCAGCACTATTCCTACCGACATTGTTAATATCTGGCCGCCTTAATAATTAAAATGGTGGTGTTTGGTAGTCCAATTATTTCAATCTGCATGAAAGGGCATTTCCTTCTGCTCATTTTTTAGAGCCCTACATTCTTCCAGAAGATTGGCCTCGGTGCTGAACACAACCCTCTTCTCTACACATATATCTTTATCTAAGTATTTACTTATTTATTAAAAATACAATAATACCCACATGTCCTCCCCTTAGCCCGCAATGGAATGTCCCGCCACAGCCTTCAGCTACCAGATACATATGATGCGAACCCAATGAACTCTGGGGCGAATTAAGATGCAAGTACCTACCTTTTGTCTTGGTCAAAGATATTTCTTTATAAATTCTGTCCAGTGTAGGTTAATCCATGGCAATCTGTAGTTATCTAGAGTAGGTTATCATCAATCCCACTAAAACACGCGGCGTGAATGCAACGTCTTGGAAACGATCACGACCCTTTCTCTAACCAACACGTACGTTCCTCTGACGGCACACCACTTATTTCGTGCGTAATCGCTTTCGGGAAATTCCGTCTTTTCCTACTATTTCGGAGCCTAAATGACGAGGTAATGGCTAGCTAACGGAAATTAGCTGCTCTCTGTGATGAAAAGAATTCTTGTATGAGCAAGTATCCGACATAACGTATTTCTGAAGTACGCCAAATCTTGAAGTACGGAAACATGAAAATGTCTAACATCTCATTTTGTGTTCACTTTGGACCAATTTTTTCCCTAATAATGGAATTAGAATGATAAAAGAGAATAGATACATTGAATTTTGTTTATTAATAATAAGATGAGACACGTAAAATGAAGGAATTTAGTCAAGAGCTACGAATAAAAGTAGCTGCGTGTTTTCTTCATCAAGTTACACTAATAGAGTGTGTTTTTATAATGCATCGTGTGAATGTATGTAAACAGGTTCGGGTAACCAATACTATCGCCGGGTTGTCTGGTTACAGAGAAGGTGTTATGTTAGGTCTACATCTTTATTAACCGTCTCCTATCCTGAAGCCTTGTCTTGAGTAAGTCAGGGTTAAGACATGTACCGATTTACTGCTAAATAAACTGGAAGGTGTCGGGAACCTTGCTAGTCTCGAGCAATAACCACCACTTGGCACGGGCCATACCATATACACGAGTTACTGTAGATAAGAGGCACACGATGTACATTATCACTTCAGACATCAAGGGAACAGGAATCAAGAGAAAGAAGTCGAGGATGGTACATGCAGACAGATCGATTGGACAGGTGGCTACAGATGAAGTGAAAGTCGTGGGAAAAGAATGGGCTCATAGAGTCATCACAACTCTTGATAGGGAATTCAGAGAGTGGTGCAGCGGGAAGGCAGAGCTGATGCGTGCTATCACTTAGGAGAGAGAGATGTCGTTTAATGGATGGATCGTTCATGCGCAGAGGGAAATTAGGTTAGATCTCTTCTGGAAAAGAGATATGCCAGACTGCTGCTGATTAAAGTGGGGCAAACAAAATAAGAGGGGGCAAACAAAATAACAAGGTTGGCAAACAAAACAAGAGGGGGCAAGCAAAATAACAAGGGGGGCAAAAAAATAAGAGGGGGCAAACAAAATAACAAGGGTGGCAAACAAAACAAGAGGGAGCAAGTAAAATAACAAGGGGGGGGGGGGGGGGGCAAACAAATTAACAAGGGGGGGGGGCAAACAAAATAACAAGGTTGGCAAACAAAACAAGAGGGGGCAAGCAAAATAACAAGGGGGGGGGGACAAATTAACAAGGGGGGGGGGGCAAACAAAATAACAAGGGGGGCAAACAAAATAACAAGGGGGGGCAAACAAAATAATAAGGGGGGGCAAACAAAATAACAAGGGGGGCAACAAAAATTAGAAGGGGGGGCAAACAAAATAACAAGGGGGGGGGGGCAAACAAAATAACAGGGGGGGAAACAAAATAACAAGGGGGGGCAAACAAAATAACAAGGGGGGGGGGTGCAAACAAAATAACAGGGGGGGGGGCAAACAAAATAACAAGGGGGCCAAACAAAATAACATGGGGGCAAACAAAACAACAAGGGGGTGGGGGGGGGCAAACAGAATAACAAGGGGGGGGGGCCAACAGAATAACAAGGGGGCAAACAAAAAAACAAGAGGGGGGGGGCAAACAAATTAACAACAGGGGGGGGGCAACAAAATAACAAGGGAGCAAACAAAATAACATGGGGGCAAACAAACCAACAAGGGGGTGGGGGGGAGGCAAACAGAATAACAAGGGCGGGGGGGCAAACAGAATAACAAGGGGGGTAAACAAAACATTAATCTCCAGTTTGAGAAAGTAGATGGAGGCAGACAGAGACTTGAACTCTGAGATGGCTATCTGAGATATATTTATTAAAGACAGTTATCGTGTTACGCTCCCAATCCTTACTTGTAAAGGTACAGCAAAGCTGGTCGAAGCAAGAGTGGATATCAGCTGTAGAGGCCACAACGCTCTAGAGGTTTGGTGTGGACCTACTGTCCTAGTCCTGCTGGAGTCCTGTTCCACGGAAGAACTGACATCTTAGATACGTATTGAAAAATTATGGGCGCTTTCTAGGGATAGGGGGCACATTTTGAAGTCTGCCAGTGACAGCTTGTCGGATGACGACACTACCTTACATGAATCGGCAATTAACAGATTTCAGCACTTTGAAATCGCCTGTGTACTCTTTCCCATTCATTTTTTCCCCCATAGTTTTCCCATTTCATCTCTCCCCTACAATCTTCAGGCATACTCATCCCCCACCATCTTCTCTGCTCATCTCCTCCAACTAAATCCACTATTCAAAACTCACCGTTCATTCAACCCATCCAGCACCTCACCTTATCGCTAGCACTACTCTTCCCCCCCCCCCCCCGTTCTCCAATCGCCTGTTTTGTCTCCACAACCTAACAAACCCGCCCACCCGTCCGCATTCTTCTTCTTCTTCTTCTTCTGCGTACGCAGTCAGACAGTAACCATTATTTTTTCGAAAAAAGCGGCGGTCATCCTGAGGCTGTCGCCACTGCCATAGAGCTTGTTTTGCAGTTCCGCTGGTGATGGCCACATCTGCTCTCTCTGATCCTCGTATGTCGGGCAGTTCTGCAGCAGATGTTCAGCGGTCATTTTACCAGTACCGCACGGGCATTCGTCGATACACCCTATCTTCAATTTGTTGAATAGGTGGTACCTCAGTCTATTGTGGCCAGTGCGAAGTCTGAAGACAACGACCTGCTCTCTTCGGTTCAACTGGTAATAGGCATCGTTTTTGGTGTAACCAGTATGTTCGGTTTCCCATTTGGTCATGTATCTGGCTTTGATAAGCCGTTTTGACTCTTCGTACGTCATACTAGTATCTGTTTGTGGTAGTCTTGCACCTTCTTTTGCCAGTCTGTCTGCCTCCTCGTTGCCTTGGATGTTGCAGTGTGACGGGACCCACTGTACCACTACCCTTTTTGGTGCGGACTGCTGGCACAGTTTGCAGAGTGCTGCTCTTAAGTCATTAAGCTCAGTGTTTTTCTGGCTTTTTAGCGCTGTGACTACGGCGAGAGCATCTGTCAGCAGGACTATATGGCTCTCATTTTCACTGTGTGTCACCATTTCTTCCACTGCCGCCCTCAGTGCCTCTGCCTCCGCTCTGAAATTGCTTGTGTACTTACCAGTAGCGAATGACAGTGTTATTTTTCTGCCATTTGGTAGGTTCAGGAATGCTCCTGCCCCTCCGTTCTGTGTTGTGTTTGTTACAGAACCGTCGGTGTATGCATGGGTCCAGTCCATGCTTGGGTAGCTTTTCGTTATGAGGCTTAGGGTAGTATCTCTCCTTTCTTTTTCAGTCTGGCAGTTTTTGTTTGCAATGCCTGGTATATTTTCTACCACCTCTGGAAATATATCCTGCCTCCAGGTAGGTTTTCGTACAGTAGTGATGGGTTTTGGTGTTGTTAGTGCGTTTATGGGATCTTCGTGCATCTTTGCTTTGGCTATTTCTGCAAAGTTTCTCCGCTTTAGTTTCCCATTTCCCAAAATGTTTAGTCTCTGGTGCATTGGATGGTCGATCAGTCTTCGGAGTTTCTCTGTCTGCAGCTGGGCTCTGCAGTCTCTTCTATCGGTCATGGATTGCAGTTTTGTAATCTTTTCAAGTTCTACAATTGGCGTTGACTTCATGCAGCCTGTTATAATTCTCCGTCCGCATTCAACCACCATCATTCCCATCTGGGGTAGTTGTCTCGCCGCAGCGACTCAATTTCAACCAGTGTTCGTAAAGCGATCTCAGTCCCGCCAGGCGGAGCGATAGCGCGGGCTTGCGGAAAACGCTCGCCTGCCTTTCTCCGTAGTGCGAATTGGGTGCGGTTTGTGGTAGTGGCTCCTCCACCGAGGTGCGCTGGTCTGGTCCGTATCAGGAAACGTGGTCCGTCCGTGGTGATTTATCTAAGGCTTATAGCAGAGCTCCACAGTACGTCTCGCTGGTGGTCCGACTCTCGCAAAGAGCTTGTGACCGGCAAATGGAAAGCAGGAATCGTTGCCTCGAGGCCCTGCGTTCTCCCTACGGAGAAGGGCAGGCCGGCAGGCCAAATTGTCTCTAGTCCCAGTGAAATTCATCGCCGAGGTCGTTGGGATCCGTTCTGCACAGAGCGCTGCCATCCCTCCTCGAGCGAGCCCGGTCGGTCGGTCGTCTGGTGCGTGTGGGAGGCCCCTGTCAGGCGGTCCTAGGTCGACGGAGTGAGGGACGGGTGGAACAAACCGTCCGTCCGTCCCGTCAGTCGGTCGGTCCCTGCGGCCGTCGTCCCAGCGAGGCCTTTTACAAAAAGACACCCTTCCTCCGCCGACCGGTGTGTGGCTGTACACAGTACGTCTCCGACAGATATCTGGTTGATCCTGACAGTAGTCATATGCTTGTCTCAAAGATTAAGCCATGCATGTCTAAGTTCACACTGTCTCACGGTGAAACCGCGAATGGCTCATTAAATCAGTCGAGGTTCCTTAGATGACACGATCCTACTTGGATAACTGTGGCAATTCTAGAGCTAATACATGCTTACCAAGCTCTGACCCTCGCGGAAAGAGCGCTTTTATTAGTTCAAAACCAATCGTCGTTTCCCCTCGCGGGGTTGCGGCGTCCCCACTGGTGACTCTGGATAACTTTGTGCTGATCGCATGGCCTCATGTGCCGGCGACGCATCTTTCAAATGTCTGCCCTATCAAATGTCGATGGTACGTGACATGCCTACCATGTTTGTAACGGGTAACGGGGAATCAGGGTTCGATTCCGGAGACGGAGCATGAGAAACGGCTACCACATCCAAGGAAGGCAGCAGGCGCGCAACTTACCCACTCCCGGCACGGGGAGGTAGTGACGAAAAATAACAATACGGGACTCTTTCGAGGCCCCGTAATTGGAATGAGTACACTTTAAACCCTTTAACGAGGATCTATTGGAGGGCAAGTCTGGTGCCAGCAGCCGCGATAATTCCAGCTCCAATAGCGTTGTTGCAGTTAAAAAGCTCGTAGTTGGATCTCAGGCGCAGGCGGGCGGTCCAGCTTGCGCCGGTTCACTGCCCGTTGTCTCCTGCCCTACCGTCTGCCGGCTCTCTCCCACGGGTGCTCTTCGCTGAGCGTCCTGGGTGGCCGGCGCGTTTACTTTGAAAAAATTAGAGTGTTCAAAGCAGGCCTCGGCTGCCTGAATAATGGTGCATGGAATAATGGAATAGGACCTCGGTTCTATTTTGTTTGTTTTCGGAACTGGAGGTAATGATTAACAGGGACAAACGGGCATTCGTATTGCGGCGTTAGAGGTGAAATTCTTGGATCGCCGCAAGACGAGCTACTGCGAAAGCATTTGTCAAGAATGTTTTCATTAATCAAGAACGAAAGTCAGAGGCGCGAAGACGATCAGATACCGTCGTAGTTCTGACCATAAACGATGCCGACTAGCGATCCGCAGGAGTTGCTTCGATGACTCTGCGGGCAGCTTCCGGGAAACCAAAGTGTTTGGGTTCCGGGGGAAGTATGGTTGCAAAGCTGAAACTTAAAGGAATTGACGGAAGGGCACCACCAGGAGTGGAGCCTGCGGCTTAATTTGACTCAACACGGCCAACACTGAAATGATTGACATGCCGAGACCACTCTTCTGGGGTCTAATATTGAACTGGTGCTGGACTTAGACCCCCAGAAACCTGGGGTTATGCCCCCTGTGGCCCGGTTTTGTCTGCATCCAGTGTTTGATAAAGGAATTGACGGAAGAGCACTATCAGGAGTGGAGCCTGAGACCTAAGTTAATTTAACACGCCAATACTGCAGAATGACTATCAAAAAGTACACCTTCGTGGGGTCCAATAGAGAACATGTGCTGGAATTAGACCCTCGAAAATCTGGGACTACCCCCTAAGAAACTTGATTGTCTCGCTAAGGGAATTGACGGAGGGCACCACCAGGTGTGGAACCTGCGGCTTAACTTGACTGAACACGCCAATACTGTAGAACAACTGACAAATCGAGAGCACTGCCGTTTGGGTCTAATAATGAACGTACGCTGGTATTAGACTCACGGATGACAAGTCAGCTCTCAAACACTCAAATGAACGAACGCTACGGAAACCGTGTTTAACTCCGCAGAAACCGCAGATTTCAAATACCTGGTCATTGACAAACAAAAGCCCTCAATAAATTCGTCTGACCAAATAGTGAACGGGTGCTGGAAATAGATCATCTGAAGACAGGTCAGTTTTACCCTACAAATGACAGGGCGTTGCTACGGAAAACCAGCTCTTCTTCTTCTTCTTCTGCGTACACAGTCAGACAGTAACCATTATTTTTTCGAAAAAAGCGGCGGTCATCCTGAGACTCTCGCCACTACCATAGAGCTTGTCTTGCAGTTCCACTGGCAATGGCCACATCTGCTCTCTCTGATCCCCGTATGTCGGGCAGTTCTGCAGCAGATGTTCAGTGGTCATTTTACCAGTACCGCACGGGCATTCGTCGGTTCACCCTATCTTCAATTTGTTGAATAGGTGGTACCTCAGTCTATTGTGGCCAGTGCGAAGTCTGAAGACAACGACCTGCTCTCTTCGGTTCAACTGGTAATAGGCATCGTTTTTGGTGTAACCAGTATGTTCGGTTTCCCATTTGGTAATGTACCTGGCTTTGATAAGCCGTTTTGACTCTTCGTACGTCATACTGGTATCTGTTTGTGGTAGCCTTGCACCTTCTTTTGCCAGTCTGTCTGCCTCCTCGTTGCCTTGGATGTTGCAGTGTGACGGAACCCACTGTACCACTACCCTTTTTGGTGCAGACAGCTGGCACAGTTTGCAGAGTGCTGCTCTTAAGTCATTAAGCTCAGTGTTTTTCTGGCTTTTTAGCGCTGTGACTACGGCGAGAGCATCTGTCAGCAAGACTATGTGGCTCTCATTTTCACTGTGTGTTGCCATTTCTTCCACTGCCGCCCTCAGTGCCTCTGCCTCCGCTCTGAAATTGCTTGTGTACTTACCAGTAGCGAATGACAGTGTTATTTTTCTGCCATTTGGTAGGTTCAGGAATGCTCCTGCCCCTCCGTTCTGTGTAGTGTTTGTTACAGAACCGTCGGTGTATGCATGGGTCCAGTCCATGCTTGGGTAGCTTTTCGTTATGAAGCTTAGGGTAGTGTCTCTCCTTTCTTTTTCGGTCTGGCAGTTTTTGTTTGCAATACCTGGTATATTTTCTACCACCTCTGGAAATATATCCTGCCTCCAGGTAGGTTTTCGTACAGTAGTGATGGGTTTTGGTGTTGTTAGTGCGTTTATGGGATCTTCGTGCATCTTTGCTTTGGCTATTTCTGCAAAGTTTCTCCGCTTTAGTTTCCCAGTTCCCAAATTGTTTAGCCTCTGGTACATTGGATGGTCCGTCAGTCTTCGGAGTTTCTCTGACTGCAGCTGGGCTCTGCAGTCTCTTCTGTCGGTCATGGATTGCAGTTTTGTAATCTTTTCAAGTTCTACAATTGGCGTTGACTTCATGCCACCTGTTATGATTC
This sequence comes from Ariolimax columbianus, assembly GCA_036924085.1. NCBI lineage: Eukaryota > Metazoa > Mollusca > Gastropoda > Stylommatophora > Arionidae > Ariolimax > Ariolimax columbianus. The sequence continues at coordinate 83,950,734 of JAVGWX010000012.1, forward strand.
TCATGGCTTGGTTTTGAAGTTTGTTAACTTTATCGAAGTTCGCCTTCGCTGCTGTTGTCCATGCCGCGATGCCATACTCGAGAACTGGTCTCACTCTTCCAGTGTACAGTTTCTTTAGTATGCCTTCGTCTGCTCCCCAGCTTGTGCCAGCAAGTTTCCTCATGATCGCCATTCTTTCTCTGGCTTTCATTCGGTTTCTCTCAATCTGACTTTTCCATGTCATGCGCCGATCAAATGTGACTCCCAGATAGGTTGGGTTGTCGTTTGGCTGCAGGATTTTGCCATTTAGGCTTAATTTGGTACTTTGGGGTTTTAATGAGAGCGAGAATATTGTGCACGTGGTTTTCTCCTCGTTTATTTTGACCAGCCATGAGTTCGCCCACTCTTCCAGCGATGTTAGGGCCGTTTGCATCCGATTTCTTGCTATGGTGAGATTCTTTTCAGAGGTCCACATAGCCAGATCGTCTGCAAACATTGAGCTATGGACTCTTCTTGGTATATTCTCTGTAATATCGTTTATATATACCAGGAAGAGTGTGGGTGACAGTACTCCCCCTTGGGGTACTCCCTGCTCGAGTGTCACCTTTTTGCTCATCTGCCCTTGTACTTGGACTCTGGCCGTTCTTTGTTTGAGGTAGTGGTTGATCCACTTGTACATCTTCCCACAAACATCACTTCTTCTTAGCTTGACTCTAAGTCCATCCTTCCAGACTTTGTCAAATGCCTTTTCCAGATCCACCCAAACAGCTACTGTGTGTTTCTGTGCCTGGTAGGCATCTTCTATCTCCTGGGCTATGAGGATGACCTGGTCCTCAGTGGATCTGTGCTGTCTAAAGCCGGCTTGCTGTGGAATTAGTATTCGTTTTTCTTCCAGATGCTACATCAGTCTGGTGTTTATCATCCGTTCCATCAGCTTGCCGACACAGCTCAGTAGGCTTATGGGCCTGTATCCATTCGGATCTGTTTTGTCTTTTCCTGTTTTTGGTACTGGTACCAGTATTGCATCTTTCCATGCCTGGGGTACAATACCCCTTTTCCAGCTTTGGTTCAGAACTGATAGTAGTTTTTTCTTCGCTGTTTGGCCCAGCCCCTTCAGCATTTCGTTTGTTATCCCGTCTTTTCCGGGAGATTTCCTTCTCTTTAGTGTTCTCATAGCCTCTTCCATTTCGCGCATTGTTAGTTTGGCCATCATGTGCTCTTCAGGAGCCGTATTTATGTTTTCGTGCCCCTTTAGCTCTTCGCTAATGTCTGTATGCTTATCTGCAGGGACCTCGATGTGGTTTGCTCTGGCATAGTGATCGACAAAGGCGTTTGCGGCTTTCTTACCTGTGATCAAGTTCTCGCCTTGCTTGATAGTAATTTGTTTATTTGACGGGGTTTCGTCGTTCATGGCTCTGACTAGCTTCCATAGCTTGTTCCCTTCTTTGTCCAGGTTTAAACTTTCCGTTTTATTTTTCCAACTTTCTCTTGCTGTTTGCTTGAGAGTGTGTTTGTACTTCGCCGCGGCGGCTTTGAGGGCGATGTTTGCCTCCACGGATTTTTCTCGTTCTGCCATGTTCCTAGCATTTGTTACTGCATCTTCCACTTTCTGTAACTCATCATTCCAGTAGGGCTTATAGTTTTTCCTAGCTCCTCTTGGGATGGTTTCAGTGGCGGCTTGCATTATTGCCTTGCTTAGGCTCTCTACCATGGGCTTCATTTTGGTGTTTCGTGTGTTGATGGTTTCACACAGCCCATCTGTCAGGATTGCAAATCTGTCCCAGTCGGCTCGTTTGTAATTCCAACGTGGGAGCGGTTTTGTTTCCTGTGGGCCTACTTCCATGTCAATGGTTAGCCTGATCGGCCTGTGGTCGCTACCTGCCAGTTGGTTTAGCACCTGGCGGTCTATTTTATAGTGTATGTCCTGTGTGGAGAAGGCCAAATCTGGAGTCGAGGTGGTATGCCATGTTCTTGAATAGAAGCTAGGGCTATCCTCCGGCCTATTGATTAGGGAGAGATTTGCATCTATCTCCCAATCTTCCACTTCGTCACCTCTGCTGTCTGTGTCAGAGTATCCCCATCTCTCCGAGTGGCTGTTGAAATCTCCAACCACTATGCAGTTGGAGTCTCTGACCTCAGGTCAGTTTTACCCTACAAATGACAGGGCGTTGCTACGGAAAACCAGCTCAAATCGAGAGGAGCCGCAGACACTTTGGTTCACGTACCAGGCTGATAAGCCAAGGGCGCGAGGCTACCATGTGGGGGATTACGGCCGAACCCTTGTAAGCTGCAATCCCACCCAAAATCTCAGCACCACTGCAATGGGAGGCTCCTACATGCTCGGGACCTGGGGCTTGCGCCCCAGCCCTATCAGGTAGAGCCACAGTAAGAGGTCCTTGCCGCCCGCCAATCAAACTGCTTGATACTCACCCTAAACGGCGATGGGGTGCGAAAACACCAACCAAAGACTTAGTACCTGGTCGGGGTGTCGAAAACAGTAGAGCAGCCACCTCACTGTGAACTGTCAAGACTCAACCACTGACCATGAGAGTTGTCCGCACACCAGGCGAACAACATCTCTGTGACATTACCAGGCTTGTCCTCTGGCTGAATGCACTCCGGCTACGATATCTACCTCTGTACGTTATCAGCCATATAACTATCATACTGGACGCAGAAGAGATGCAGACCAGCGGACATTGCACACCTGCCCCACTGTGTCAACACCCTAGGTGGCGGGGAATGCTAGGCGTACCATCCCTGCATAGAAGCCAAGAAAATAAAGGGAAAAAGAGATACCCCACTCACATGCAAATGCTACGTTCCTGGCAGGACGTAACGATCCTGGGACACAGACACACTGGACTGCCTCTCTTCCGGGTAAACCAGTCCATCTCATATATCATCACATATCATCATTGCACCCTATAGACACGAGTAGTGAAGACTCGATAGTCTGGTAAGACAACTTCCATAAGAGAGAAAACTCTGATCGTAAACAACTGCTGCCTTGCAGATAGGCTGGGGACAGCCAAAGGCTAAGGAGGGCATCCCTACAGAAACGCCTGTTGAAATCGGATGCACGAGGCCACAAGCCTAACAAAACAGTGCAACGTAAATCACAGTATGATGGCAGTACAACCTATTAAAAAAACGTATGGCGCTCATCCTGCGGAGTCCCGCCAGGCAGCGATAGTGCCGGGCCTCACGCCTCGAAGGGGCCCACCCTTGACTACTGGTGGTCACCCACCCATGTGTCGTGGAGTCAAGGCACATGGCTATGGGGCAACGTCTATTGGCCAAAACCTCAAGACCCTCAAAATACTACAGTGGAATGCGGAGGGAGTCATTAACAAAAAACTTTCCCTAACACATCACCTGCATGAAGGTAAGATTGACGTGGCATGTATCCAGGAAACGCACCTCAACAATAATCACAAATTCTCAATCAGAGGATACCAGACCTTCCGTCTAGATAGAAAAGGCCACAAAGGAGGGGTCCTGATACTGACCAGAAACAGCATACCGAGTAGCGCGGTACCTGTCAATCACACCGGACAAGCAGAAATTGTAGGAGTTGACATAATGGCTCAAGAGACGAAGCTCCGCATTTTCAATCTGTACGGACCACCAAACAGAGACCTATCGCTCTCGAGTATGGAGGTCAGAGACTCCAACTGCATAGTAGTTGGAGATTTCAACAGCCACTCGGAGAGATGGGGATACTCTGACACAGACAGCAGAGGTGACGAAGTGGAAGATTGTGAGATAGATGCAAATCTCTCCCTAATCAATAGGCCGGAGGATAGCCCTAGCTTCTATTCAAGAACATGGCATACCACCTCGACTCCAGATTTGGCCTTCTCCACACAGGACATACACTATAAAATAGACCGCCAGGTGCTAAACCAACTGGCAGGTAGCGACCACAGGCCGATCAGGCTAACCATTGACATGGAAGTAGGCCCACAGGAAACAAAACCGCTCCCACGTTGGAATTACAAACGAGCCGACTGGGACAGATTTGCAATCCTGACAGATGGGCTGTGTGAAACCATCAACACACGAAACACCAAAATGAAGCCCATGGTAGAGAGCCTAAGCAAGGCAATAATGCAAGCCGCCACTGAAACCATCCCAAGAGGAGCTAGGAAAAACTATAAGCCCTACTGGAATGATGAGTTACAGAAAGTGGAAGATGCAGTAACAAATGCTAGGAACATGGCAGAACGAGAAAAATCCATGGAGGCAAACATCGCCCTCAAAGCCGCCGCGGCGAAGTACAAACACACTCTCAAGCAAACAGCAAGAGAAAGCTGGAAAAATAAAACGGAAAGTCTAAACCTGGACAAAGAAGGGAACAAGCTATGGAAGCTAGTCAGAGCCATGAATGACGAAACCCCGTCAAATAAACAAATTACTATCAAGCAAGGCGAGAACTTGATCACAGGTAAGAAAGCCGCAAACGCCTTTGTCGATCACTATGCCAGAGCAAACCACATCGAGGTCCCTGCAGATAATCGTACAGACATTAGCGAAGAGCTAAAGGGACACGAAAACATAAATACGGCTCCTGAAGAGCACATGATGGCCAAACTAACAATGCGCGAAATGGAAGAGGCTATGAGAACACTAAAGAAAAGGAAATCTCCCGGAAAAGACGGGATAACAAACGAAATGCTGATGGGGCTGGGCCAAACAGCGAAGAAGAAACTGCTATCGGTCCTAAACCAAAGCTGGAAAAGGGGAATTGTACCACAGGCATGGAAAGATGCAATACTGGTACCAGTACCAAAAACAGGAAAGGACAAAACAGATCCAAATGGATACAGGCCCATAAGCCTACTGAGCTGTGACGGCAAGCTGATGGAACGGATGATAAACACCAGACTGATGTGGCATCTGGAAGAAAAACGAATACTAATTCCACAGCAAGCCGGCTTTAGACAGCACAGATCCACTGAGGACCAGGTCATCCTCATAGCCCAGGAGATAGAAGATGCCTACCAGGCACAGAAACACACAGTAGCTGTTTAGGTGGATCTGGAAAAGGCATTTGACAAAGTCTGGAAGGATGGACTTAGAGTCAAGCTAAGAAGAAGTGATGTCTGTGGGAAGATGTACAAGTGGATCAACCACTACCTCAAACAAAGAACGGCCAGAGTCCAAGTACAAGGGCAGATGAGCAAAAAGGTGACACTCGAGCAGGGAGTACCCCAAGGGGGAGTATTGTCACCCACACTCTTCCTGGTATATATAAACGATATTACAGAGAATATACCAAGAAGAGTCCATAGCTCAATGTTTGCAGACGATTTGGCTATGTGGACCTCTGAAAAGAATCTCACCATAGCAAGAAATCGGATGCAGACGGCCCTAACATCGCTGGAAGATTGGGCGAACTCATGGCTGGTCAAAATAAACGAGGAGAAAACCACGTGCACAATATTCTCGCTCTCATTAAAACCCCAAAGTACCAAATTAAGTCTAAATGGCAAAATCCTGCAGCCAAACGACAACTCAACCTATCTGGGAGTCACATTTGATCGGCGCATGACATGGAAAAGTCAGATTGAGAGGAACCGAATGAAAGCCAGAGAAAGAATGGCGATCATGAGGAAACTTGCTGGCACAAGCTGGGGAGCAGACGAAGGCATACTAAAGAAACTGTACACTGGAAGAGTGAGACCAGTTCTCGAGTATGGCATTGCGGCATGGACAACAGCAAACTTCAAAACCAAGCCATGAGAATTATAACAGGTGGCATGAAGTCAACGCAAATTGTAGAACTTGAAAAGATTACAAAACTGCAATCCATGACCGATAGAAGAGACTGCAGAGCCCAGCTGCAGTCAGAGAAACTCCGAAGACTGACGGACCATCCAATGTACCAGAGACTAAACAATCTGGGAAATGGGAAACTAAAGCGGAGAAACTTTGCAGAAATAGCCAAAACATAGATGCACGAAGATCCCATAAACTCACTAACAACACCAAAACCCATCACTACTGTACGAAAACCTACTTGGAGGCAGGATATATTTCCAGAGGTGGTAGAAAATATATCAGGTATTGCAAACAAAAACTGCCAGACTGAAAAAGAAAGGAGAGACACTACCCTAAGCTTCATAACGAAAAGCTACCCAAGCATGGACTGGACCCATGCATACACCGACGGTTCTGTAACAAACACTACACAGAACGGAGGGGCAGGAGCATTCCTGAACCTACCAAATGGCAGAAAAATAACTCTGTCATTCGCTACTGGTAAGTACACAAGCAATTTCAGAGCGGAGGCAGAGGCACTGAGGGCGGCAGTGGAAGAAATGGTAACACACAGTGAAAATGAGAGCCATATAGTCCTGCTGACAGATGCTCTCGCCGTAGTCACAGCGCTAAAAAGCCAGAAAAACACTGAGCTTAATGACTTAAGAGCAGCACTCTGCAAACTGTGCCAGCAGTCCGCACCAAAAAGGGTAGTGGTACAGTGGGTTCCGTCACACTGCAACATCCAAGGCAACGAGGAGGCAGACAGACTGGCAAAAGAAGGTGCAAGGCTACCACAAACAGATACCAGTATGACGTACGAAGAGTCAAAACGGCTTATCAAAGCCAGATACATGACCAAATGGGAAACCGAACACACTGGTTACACCAAAAACGATGCCTATTACCAGTTGAACCGAAGAGAGCAGGTCGTTGTCTTCAGACTTCGCACTGGCCACAACAGACTGAGGTACCACCTATTCAACAAATTGAAGATAGGGTGTACCGACGAATGCCCGTGCGGTACTGGTAAAATGACCACTGAACATCTGCTGCAGAACTGCCCGACATATGAGGATCAGAGAGAGCAGATGTGGCCATTGCCAGTGGAACTGCAAGAAAAGCTTTATGGTAGTGGCGAGAGTCTCAGGATGACCGCCGCTTTTTTCGAACAAATAATGGTTACTGTCTGACTGTGTACGCAGAAGAAGAAGAAGAAGATTCCCATCTCAACTCGCCCAAGCTTATTCCAGATTCAGAACTGTTCGACTTTCAAAAAAAAATGATTATCCCATGCAGCACCCATGTCGTTGTGTCTCACAAGGGTCAAGGACCAAGTGTCAAGTTAAGTCCAAATTAGTTCACAACCTATCATTTTAACCCTCTCCCCCTCCACTCTACGTTCACCCCAACATATTTCTCCCACCTTTGAAGCAGCGCATCTCTTCCTCTCATCTGAACTCATCTACGTTTCTCACTTTCCCAGCAAGAACGTCTTATAATAATTCCACGCAAGACCTCGTGTTGTAGTGCCTCGCATCAAGCGACAGTTTGACCCACTTATCATGACATAACGTGAAATTATCCGCCAATCAAATATCCCCTGCAAACGATGGAAATACAATATGGCATTTGAGAATTAATTAGATAGAATATGCAACACGCCATATACTCTGCGTCACAAATGCCACTATGGTTTCATGTAAACGGTTTCAGCGAGTATTTGTGTATCGCAATTTTTCTTTAGAACACTTACGTGTTTCTGGCAAACTCTAGTAAACATTATAAAAACAAATGTCTTATTCTTTATTTGAGTAATACCAGATGTTGCCAGTTTTGAAAATATTGCAAACGCTTTCTAGTATCTTGCCTTGATTTGTAAAGAAACATTATTAAAGGATGGATGTGGAGTAACAGCTGCCAATATTTCCCCACCAAACGGAATCAGTCTGAAACATGCCAAGAAAATCTGACACATCCCGGATGTTTCAAGAAGCGAAAGATGAAACAGTAAATGTGGTTTTTAAGTAAATCAGTCCATGTGCCTGCTGCAGGAATAACGCTATACCGAAGATAGCAACAGCATTGCTTGTCTAACACCTTTAGCGTTTATGAGCAGACACCAGACTAGCTACTTTCACCTCACCTAACAGAAACGCACCCATGCCACTTCGTGTCCCAGCCCTCAAAACCAATCCTTATTGAGAAAAGCTGTTATTCAGTCTCAACAAGCACTTACAATAACTACCACACCTCATGTTTATCCATCCATATTTAGAGAAACGCACCAGTGAATGCCGAGAATGCGCATTTGGAAAACTCCTATGCGCTTCTGATCATGCAACAAGACAGTCCAGGAAAGGCCTACTTTAGATAGGCCTTCTGGCTCTTCTGAAAACCCGCTTGACACGTCACATTTCACGGCGGACTAAATAACAGAACTTATATTATACCAAGGTTTACAATCAATCCGAGCTCCAAACAGAAAATTTAAACCAATTCACGGAACAAAACACAACAAATCATCGTGGATAGTGAACCGTTAACAGATTCCTGCTCTGAAACCAACTGCATGTCCATCTTTTTTTTACAAACGCTTCTTTAATTGCACAGATAGTTGACACATGCAGGTTCCGATATTTAGTCCGCCGTGGAATGGGATGTTTTAAAAGGATTTCTCCGTTGTGGTATAAGGCCCGAATCTACGGTAAGCTGTGGTCTAGGTCACAAAGCCATATATGCGGCTATTTGAAAGCTCAGATAAGCGCGTGGCTGAGTGGTTTCGAGGCCTGCCTGCCGACAAGGAGGGCAGCTGTTCGAATCCCCGGTATGGCATATGGTGTTTTTTCTGTTTGGGGTGAAATAAACAAACATAGCCAGTACACGACGTGGCAACAGCAGTGGCGAAGCGGTCTGTATTTCTCAGCCTTCAAAACTTCTCGACTACCCAAATAATGGGGAAAATGTCGCAGGACAGTTTTTGTTGTTTTTTTTAAAGTTCAAGTGTATGGTAACTAGACATGCATGAAACAGACAACCATACATATGTGGGGACTCAGTTCAGGTCATGTCATCCCGTAACCAGTAATGTCGTTGGGGCACACATGAAGACATCCTTACAAACCCACGCCACGCCACCTACCGCTGCCTGTGTCTCTTTTGTTCGAAGATTGGTCCATTATTTTATGTTGTCCTCTCACCGCTTTTGGGACGGACACTTCGTCGTCCACATTGAACCTTTCCGTGCAGGATCGCATTTTCAAGACTATTTGATCTCGATATGTGACCTTACAAAGCGAGTTTCCTTCTTTTGACAGTTGCCAAGAGGTCGTCAAAAGGCCCTATTACTGTTGATGTGGGGAATACATTTGTTCAGTTTAGAGCCAATGAGATAGAAGAAACAGATTTCAAAATCTTGTTGCAGAATGGCAAGAGTTGAATGACAAAATGTCAAGTCGTGAACAATGTTGACCTGCCGTTATATAACATCAATAAGCTATCAGACTTGAACACTTTTTTGATAAAGAAACCACTTCTGATGATCGGATTTACTGCTGCTCATCATTATCAAGTGCCGACTCCTTATCGAAGGTTGACGGTATTGGATCTCCAACTGTCTCTATTCCTTGTCAGATCGGTACACTCAGTTAAACTGTGTCCCGACCACATCTGGATATTGTCAGTCCATCTGTACCCCTGCCGAGAGCCATATAGTCCTGCTGACAGATGCTCTCGCCGTAGTCACAGCGCTAAAAAGCCAGAAAAACACTGAGCTTAATGACTTAAGAGCAGCACTCTGCAAACTGTGCCAGCAGTCCGCACCAAAAAGGGTAGTGGTACAGTGGGTCCCGTCACACTGTAACATCCAAGGCAACGAGGAGGCAGACAGACTGGCAAAAGAAGGTGCAAGACTACCACAAACAGATACCAGTATGACGTACGAAGAGTCAAAACGGCTTATCAAAGCCAGATACATGACCAAATGGGAAACCGAACATACTGGTTACACCAAAAACGATGCCTATTACCAGTTGAACCGAAGAGAGCAGGTCGTTGTCTTCAGACTTCGCACTGGCCACAATAGACTGAGGTACCACCTATTCAACAAATTGAAGATAGGGTGTACCGACGAATGCCCGTGCGGTACTGGTAAAATGACCACTGAACATCTGCTGCAGAACTGCCCGACATACGAGGATCAGAGAGAGCAGATGTGGCCATCACCAGTGGAACTGCAAGACAAGCTCTATGGCAGTGGCGACAGCCTCAGGATGACCGCCGCTTTTTTCGAAAAAATAATGGTTACTGTCTGACTGCGTACGCAGAAGAAGAAGAAGAAGAAGAAGAAGAAGAAGAAGTACCCCTGCCGCCCTCAGACTCTATTGCCCTCCACTCTTCTCTTTATTATGTTTCAATAGACTCATTTCGCATGAAATGACCTACCTTTTTTTATTGTACGTGTTTGCCGCACTAGTTTCTACTAGCGGAGATGCGCCTATTCCACCCTAGACCGTAGTCAATTGGGCGATATTAAGACGCATAAACCAGTGCTTTGATACATGTGTGCGTCTGTATGTACCTATGCTAGGTTTGTGCGCTCTCAGAAGTCAGCCCAACCAAAGTGCAATGGAAGTGCCTCACCCTGAAGGCGCGTGTGAAAGTTGTGGAAGAATATGATTGTTGGACACAGCTCCATGAAACAAGAGTGTTTAGAAAGAAGGAGAAGCGAGGTTATCCCTTTTGTGAGAGTTTTATTTCTTTCAGAAGTATCTTCTCTACCTTGACTTGTTCTAGATCCTCACTATTTGTTGTCCTATCTTTTCAAGAAACGCATCCGTCTTCTGAATTTCCACATTTCAAAGGATTCAATATGCCTCTCCATTTTCTTGGCACGAATCCAGGTTTCTACTCCATACAATAAAAATGAATGCACATAACATTTAATTATTCTCATTTTAAGTTTAAAGAAATCTTCTTGGACAGAAGTGTTTGTCTCAAGCTGCGAAATGCATTATATGCCCTTCCGATTCTCTAAATGACCTCCGTTTCACATTTGACATCCGTGTAACTAGATAACCAAGGTATACATAGCTTGACACTTGTTCCAGAATTACTCCATTTATGTGGATGTCAACTTGTGGACTTTCTTTCCTTTTAATGAACACCATAACTTTAGTCTTGTTTATGTTGATTTCCTGCCCACATTGCTGGCCTTTGCTGTTTATCTAATCAATTAGGTGCTGCAGATGTACTGGATCATCTGCCATTAACACTGTATCATCAGCATATCTGACATTATTGATACTTCGTTCTCATATATTCAATCCAAGAATTTATTCTAGTTCATTGAACATTTGCATCTGTGTGTATATTAAACAGGCCGAAAGGACAGCACACAGCCATGTCTTGCCCATATGTGTAATTGTTGGCACCTCATCTCTAGTTTTCAAACATACCGCTTCATTACAGTACAAGTTTGTGATAAGTTTGATATTCTTACTATCCAGATTTGAATCCTCCAAGCATTCTATCAGCAGTTCACGTTTCACGTTATCAAATATTTTAGTTTGATCAATGAAGCAAGCAAATATGTCCTTTTGCACTTTCGTGCATTTTTCACAGAAAATCTATTCTCTTGTTCCGCTATTATACTTGGAACCAAACTGCTTCAAAAATATAGATTTGAATGTTGTTTGTTCGTTGTTTGTTTCTTAAGCGTTTACCTCACTAGTTTCTACTGGAAGAAGCGCGCCCATTCTACCCCAGACCTTAGTCCTTTTGGCGATATCAGGACGCATAAACCAGTGATTGGATGCATGTGTGCGTCAGAAGGAACTATGCTAGGTTTGTGTGCCCTCAGAAGCTGGCCCAACCAAGGTGCAATGGAAGGGCCTCCTCTTGGAGGCGTGTGAAGTTGTAGAAGAGTGTGACTTGTTTGATTTGTTTATTAACAACAACTTAGTTCAAGAGCTTCAAGCAATGTCCCGTTTATAAGTCACTTTCACAGTAGCATAAAAGTACATGTCAATTAGCACATTAAAGGGGACGGCGTGGCCTAGTGGTTAAGTGGCACGGCTCACAACCAGAAGGTGCTGGGTTCGATCCCCATCACAGCACCGGCCGTTACCCCGGGGAAGCAAACCCTTAGAAAATGCAGGAGGAAGCAGACCCTTACATAAAATGCATGCTGAAGTCGGATGCACTGGGCCGACAGGCGCAAAATAAAAACCACAGTGTAACGCACACACGCCTTGGGGAATAGATAAATAAGGCAAACGCAAAAAAAAAAAAAAAAAAAAAAAAAAAAAAATTAGCACATTAACTTGACAAACCGATTCCCTAATTATATGCTTTGTTATAACTTGCATCAATATCTTATTTGGGCATTTCTGCTTTAATGACATCCCTTTTCCGTCAACATTTCTGCCATAAATACGTTCATCTTCCAACGACAATCTTGTTATAATTACTTCCCTCTTCATTGAGATTCCTGATATAATTATCTCCCGCTTCTATCGCTCTGCCCTTATGATTACCTCTCTCTTCCATCAACATTACTGCTATAATTACCCATCTCTTTCACCGACATCCCTTCTACAAGTATTACCCCTCTCTTCCATCAACATTATCTCCACTACAAGTGCTGCCTCCCTCTCTTCTATCAACATTTTCTCCACTACAAGTGCTACCTCTCTCTCTTCCATCAACATTTTCTCCACTACAAGTTTTGCCTCTCTCTCTCCCCCACCAACATTTTCTCCACTACAAGTGCTACCTCTCTCTCTTCCATCAACATTTTCTCCACTACAAGTTTTGCCTCTCTCTCTCCCCCATCAACATTTTCTCCACTACAAGTGCTACCTCTCTCTCTTCCATCAACATTTTCTCCACTACAAGTTTTGCCTCTCTCTCTCCCCCATCAACATTTTCTCAACTTCAAGTGCTGCCTCCCTCTCTTCCATCGACATTTTCTCCACTAAAAATACCTCCTCTCTCTCTTCCATCAACGTTTTCTCCACTACAAGTGCTGCCTCTCTCTCTTCCATCGACAGTCCCTCCATCTTCTACAAATGATGCCTCTCTCTCTTCCATCAACATTTTCTCCACTAAAAATACCTCCTCTCTCTCTTCCATCAACGTTTTCTCCACTACAAGTGCTGCCTCTCTCTCTTTCATCGACATTCCATCCATCTTCTACAAGTATTCCCTCTCTCTCCTCCATCGACATTCCCTCCGTCTTCTTAAAGTGCTGCCTCGCTCTCTCTTCCACCAACATTCACCGCTTCAAGTATTTCATCTCTCTTCTATCGACATTCAATTCCCTCAGACCCCCGTCCCCAGTATTGCTTCTTTCTTCCACCGACATTCTCTCTATCTTCTACAACTGCTGTCTATCTCTTCCACCGACATTCTTTCCGTCTTCTAGAACTGCTGCCTCTCTCTTCCACCGACATTCAAGTATCGTCTCTCTCGACATTCACCTCCCCCACCCCCAAGTATAGTCCATCTCTTCGCTCGAAATTCCCCCACTCCTGCAAATATTGTCCATCTCTACCATCGACATTCCCCTCTACAAGCACTGCCCCGTCCCTTGAACGGCAGTTTTCAACCAATTATTGCCCCTCTCTTTCTTCACCCATTCTTCTGAAGTACCCTTCGTCTCATAGCTCTACATGCCTCAGTTAATGATCAGACTTGTCTTATGTCTGTGAAACATTTGTTAAGTTCATTAATTTTTGCTCTTTTCAACACGTCAATAAAAGTTCACGTCTTCCAGGAGCTTAAAGAGTTATGGGACATTAGAGATAGTTGGAACAGAAGAAAACAGACAACACAGAGAAGAAGAGAAGTACGAGTAAAAGAAAAAGTGGCGAGTGAGTGAGAGATAGCAAAAATGTGAAATGAAAAGATGTGGGATAATTATTCTGACGAGTTCATCAAATGCTTTCTTGACATTTACCTTCAAAATATAAACTTTCTTTATTGCCAACAATGGTTAATGTTAATAGAAGCGAAGGTTCTAGCAACGACAAACGTGGAACATGGAGACATAAGCATGCTTAACTGTGTGGGGTACGGTCATAGTTGTCCATCACAAGTGATGAAGACCACTCTCTTTGTTCAGCCGTGTGGACAGTCGTATCACTTGCTGTGTCCGCTGAAATGGGTGACTTGCGCGGTGATTTGGATTAAAGTTAGGAAGAAACTGCGCCTTTTGTCAACCTCACTCACTGAGCCTAAGCTGCCTTTTGCCAGTAGCAAGACATCCATCGAGACGACTGGAGATAGCATTGGATGATGATTTTGCCACAGGGCTACCACCGAAGCCTTTCCGTAAACAGGTAACCCGCAGGGCAGAAAAGGTGGGATGGCATCTAACGGTGTTTGTCCATATGACCTCTTGTGGGGTACGGTTAACTCATGTACTTTCTTAAAAACATCGTTGTCCGGTTCTTCCCTGTTGTCTTAGACACACACACTTTTGTCACCATACACTGCCTCGCATTCTGCGATGAATGTCAATTGGTCGACATCCTTTAGCTGTATGAAGAACGAATCACCGTTGATCAACTCTGATCGAATTCCGTATCACACCGGCCATGTTTTCAACGGTCCGCTGAGGAAACTATAAGTCGGAATATAATGATATTTTGCAAATTTTCCGTATGATATGTGCTGTTTAGACCAGAAGTGACGTCATTATACACATCGTTCGTATCTTCTCTTGTTGGAGTTTGGTTCGGTTGCATTTGAACACGCCTCGTAGCTGTCCCAGAAACAAAATGAATGGGCCATTCCAGCTTCCAAAATGCCACAGCTGTATTAATTGATCCTATGGCCCTAACGGATCTGGAAATAAACACAACGAAACAACGTCTTACAAGCGGTGTTGAAGCTTGTCTGGAATGTCGTATCATCTGTTGGTTAAGCGGTTAATATTTAGGCAAGGGTTACTTGAACTAACATCATCTTACACCACGTTTTTACATTAGGATGGATCTCGTTCATGAAAGATATCCTTCAGATGTTTCTTCGGGATATGAGCTTATCACACTCGATAACCCGCCTCGAGATTCTGACGATATCCAGTGAGGAATCTAATTATGAGTACAGCTTAAGAGGAAATATGAAATTATACGGAAAGAGGTTTGAAGGATAATATTCGGTCTTGTATTCCTAATCAATGCGTCCGGTTTAGTCAATTCGATTCAGCCCTCGTGATAGAACCGTAGATAAATTCATACCAGATATTACAGTTTGAGATTAAATGATACCTACTCTTCTGCTTTGTAGCACTATACCGATTGTTTTTCAAAATGCAGCGGCCTACATGAACAAGATGGCACAGCAACAAATTGATTAACGAAAGGTGCAAGTTAGATAGCAGGAAATATAGTTTTAGTCAGAGAGTGATGAATGCTTGGAATGCATTGGTGCAGGAAATTATGGAGACAAGGTCAAATAATGCATTCAAGAATAGATTGGATGCACATAGTTATTTTTATATCAAATGAATGTAAATAAACTGGTTGTATGCAAATTCTACAGTCTTCTAAACCAGTATGAAGAAGTTAAGTTAAGGTGTGATTGGCAGTTGTTGTTTGTCCATCGTTTCCGAAGAGGACCACATTGTCATCTGTCAGTACTTGAGTGGGTTGGTAGGTGGCTGATCAAACCAATAGAAGAGGACCACATTGTCGTCTATCAATCCTGGAGTGGGTTGGTAGATGGGTGATCAAACCAATCGAAGAGGACCACATTGTCATCTGTCAATCCTGGAGTGGGTTGGTAGATGGCTGATCAAACCAATCGAAAAGATCCACATTGCCATATGTCAATCCTGGAGTGGGTTGGTAGATGGTTGATCAAACCAATCGAAGAGAACCACATTGCCATATGTCAATCCTGGAGTGGGTTTGTAGGTGGCTGATCAAACCAATCCGAGCCCTAAAGCGTCAGCCACACTAAGGGCAGAGAAACACTGTCTGGCTGGTCTCTTACTTTCGTGTCTCTCGTCTCCGTGAAGCTTCCGTGATTCTCGTCTGCTCCATGTGTGTCGTGCCAGAAGAGATGTTACTATCCCAGGCAGGGCGATCAGCAGCAATGTACTCGCATTTATCAGGGTCAATGCCGTAGTTCCTCAGTGAAGTTTCGAAGTGTATTTTTAACGTTTTATTTGGTCAAACGAGCTCGCTTGCCGGGCTCAAACTCGCTTTAGATTTCCTTTCGAAGCGGCTCATCTGACATGCGGACAACATGGCCTGTTCATCTAATCTAAGATTTGCACAGAGTTGTGTGGATGCTTGTCAAGCCTGCCGACGTAAGAACTTCTACATCGGTGATCCTAACTAGCCATTTTATGTTCAGCAGTTTCCATAGGCAGCCCAGATGAAAGTAGTCAACTTCTTCGCATGTTCACTGTACACAGTCCAGGTTTCACAGGCGTACAGAAGAGTTAGTAGGACGAATGTACACAGTCCAGGTTTCACAGGTGTACAGAAGAGTTGGTAGGACGACTGTACACAGTCCAGGTTTCACAGGTGTACAGAAGAGTTGGTAGGACGACTGTACACAGTCAAGGTTTCACAGGCGTACAGAAGAGTTTGTAGGACGACTGCCGCATAAACTTTCAATTTTTTTATGAACTTAATTCTTCTCCGGTCCCAAACTTAGGATCTTAGTTCTCCAAATTGTACACATGCTTTCGCAATTCCCGAGTTTACTTCATCATCAATATTGACCTGCTCATGGGCTGACGGCCACTTGAATACCCGATCTCTTCCTCTACCAGTAAGCAAGTGATAGCTTCATTGACTGTAGAGGATCGATAAAGGGGATCTACCCTCGTACCTTTACTGTGAATAGCGAGAGCTCTACCACTCTCTCCCTCAGAACATGAAGTACTTTCAGGATACAAACTGCAGATGTGTCAAGCATGCAATTCATTTGAACCAACATGGGAAAGAGAAGAATGGGGTTAAAGATATTATTAGCAGGGATGGAAGTGCAGAGTGAGAAACTGAGACCCTCAAGACAATACCGAGCGGCAATCATTGAGAGCCGATAGATACAATTAATCAATGAATAAATCAATCAAACCACTTCTGCTCCCTGTTGAGCATAGGACCTCAACAAATATTAGCCAAGTCTTCGAGTCATAGGCCATCATTTCAGTACGCCCCTCTCCCCCCTCTCGTGTATAGTTTTCAGGTTTGTCTCGACTGCCGTTATAGTATGAGTGTATAGGTCTGCCCTTACTTCTTTTGCCCTGATGATTCCAGAACAGTGACTGTCTTGTAATGCTATCAGCTGGATTATGTAACATATCTCCTTTCTATCGTCAACGCCTTATCTTAACGTCGCGTCCCACTGACATCCGATTCTTTCCCAGAGTTTCCATATTAGTGACTCACCATGACATTTCCTCGATAGAAACAAACCTTACCGCCCCGCCCCGCCCCTCCCCCCAGCTCCCAATTAATACTCACCAGATGGAATGACTACATTTAGAGATGTAATGAACTGGTATGATCTCTCTGGCTACTGGAGCCTAGTTTAGTTAAGTTTCTCCATCAGTTTTAAGAGATGTCCTTCTTACAGTACCAGTACCTTTTCAAGTGGTCACAACTTCGCGCCAATAAAGACGTTCGGATAATGGATCATTGACCGCAGAAGGACAAATATAAAGACGTACTGGTATGGCTCATTGACTGCACCAGGACAAATATAAAGACGTTTGGGTATGGCTCATTGACCACCCCAGGACAAATTTATATACGTACAGGTATGGCTCATTGACCGCACACGGACAAATATAAAGACGTCCAGGTATGGCTCATTGACCGAACCAGGACAAATATAAAGACGTCCGGTTATGGATCATTGACCGCACCAGGACAAATATAAAGACTTCCGGGTACGGCTCATTGACCGCACCAAGACAAATATAAAAATGTCCGGGTATGGCTCTTTAACCGCACACGGACAAATATAAAGACGTCCGGGTACGGCTCATTGATCGCACCAAGAAAAATATAAAAATGTCCGGGTATGGCTCTTTGACCGTACACAGACAAATATAAAGACTTCCTGGTACGGCTCATTGACCGCAATAACACAAATATAAAAATGTCCGGGTATGGCTCTTCAACCGCACACGGACAAATATAAAGACGTCCGGGTACGGCTCATTGACCGCACCAAGAAAAATATAAAAATGTCCGGGTATGGCTCTTTGACCGTACACGGACAAATATAAAGACGTCCGGGTACGGCTCATTGCCCACACGCGGATAAATATAAAGACGTCCGGATAATGGCGCATTGACCGCAACAGGGCAAATATAAAGAGGTCCGGGTATGGCTCATTGACCGCACCAGGACAAATATAAAGACGTCCGGGGATGGATCATTGTCCACACGCGGATAAATATAAAGACGCCCGGATAATGGCGCATTGACAGCTCCAGGACAAACATAAAGACGTCCGGGGATGGAGCATTGTGCACACGCGGATAAATATAAAGACGTCCGGGTATAGCGCATTGACCTCACCAGGACAAATATAAAGAGGTCCGGGGATAGATCATTGTCCACACGCGGATAAATATAAAGACGTCCGAGTATGGCTCATTGATCGCACCAGGACAAATATAAAGACGCCCGGGTATGGCTTTTTGACCGCACACGGACAAATATAAAGACGTCCGGGGATGGCTTATTTACTGCACCAGGACAAATATAAAGACGTCCGGTTATGGCTCATTGTCCACACGCGGATAAATATACAGACGTCCGGATAATGGTTCATTGACCGCACCAGGACAAATATAAAGACGTCTGGATAATGGCTCAGTGACCGCACCAGGGCAAATATAAAGACGTTCGGATAATAGCTCATTGACCGCACCAGGACAAATATAAAGACGTCCGGTTATGACTCATTGTATGCACACGGACAAATATAAATACGTCCTGGTATGGCTCATTGACCGTACCAGGATAAATATAAAGACGGCCAATTATGTCTCATTGTATGCACACGGACAAATATAGAGACGTCCGGGTATGGCTCATAAAACGCAACACGACAAATATAAAGACGTCCGGATAATGGCGCATTGACCGCACCAGGGCAATTATAAAGACGTACGGATAATGGCTCATCGGCTGCACCAGGACAAATATATGGACGTCCGGTTATGGCTCATTGACCGCACCTGGACAAATATAAAGACGTACGAGTATGGCTCACTGACCATACGAGGACAAATACAAATCCACACTGAAGTTCAATTCATTCTGGACCCCTTCAGGTCGTTGGGGCACACTTGAAGACCCTCCCACATTGCCACACCATCTCTCTCTGTCCGCTTCCGCCAGTCGTGCCTTACCGGACGAAGGTTTGACCACTCAGTGATGTTGTCTGCCCATCTTTTCATTGGACGTCCCCGTCTCTTTTTCCTGGTACGGAACCATGCAGTATCGAGTTTGTAATTCCGCTGGACCTCGTGACGTGCTCATACAAAGCCATCTTTCTCCTTTTGATAGCTGTGAATAGATCATAAAAAGGCCCAATTGCGTTGTTTACTATTCATCGTATTTCTACGTTCTTGAACCGATCCTTATATGTAACACTGATCTTACCCCCGCATTACTTTAGTAAACAGCACCAAAGAGCCGCCCAAAGATGGCGTCTAATCGTCCGGGGTCTAGTCTTGTTTGTGTGTTAGTCTTTTCTTGATGTGGCTAGACCACAGATTTGATTGGAATTCATACTAATTGACGACCTACACTTGTGTCCACAGAAACGTGTTGTGGTTTTCCATTTGGTTTAGTTAGTTCGTTCATTTTGTGGTGTTTTTACCTTCAATTATCCCGGCGTGGTTTCGGATATTTACAGTAGTATTTCGGTTACCCAGTGTCGTATTTCCAAGGTCTAGTGCACACGTATGAGCTTCACGAGATTGGCGTCCTATTGGCTGACAGGGTTAGTTTTGGCGTGACTGGGAAATGTACACACGGGCCAAAAATGGTAAGTCACTCGCCTCTCGGAAATGATGGGCGATCAAATCCCACAAGTATCTTGGTCTAAAGAGAGGTGTGACTAGAGTACCTGCCTCCTGAGTTAACTCAAGTCGTCTTGACATGTCTTGCCACTGGTCCAAGTTAGCTCGAGACCAGTGAGTAAGGTTGATGACCAGCGCAATTTCTTCCTCACTGAACTCCAAATACAGCGCAAGTTATATCATCAAGACAAAACCGTTTCAAAATGTCGCCACCATCGCTTGTAATGTGCAACTAACTAAACAGTTCTACCAAAATTGAAAATTCAGGAAAAAGCTGTTAGATTGATACAATTACATTCGACGCTAGTCATGTATCTTTGGACCACGTCTACCAATTCATCAATGCGTCAGTAGAAGGACACAGAACCAATGAGTACAATAGATATGAATGTGGCCCCATCCAGAGGGTTTTGTTAAAGATCACAGCCTGAAGGTTGAGGGTGCACGGTTAAATTCATCCCTATGTCTGGTAGTGTTAGCGTATTTAGATCCATAAGTTAGATGGTAACAGACACTGTGTTCGAGTTGGCGCTAAGAAGGTTGCAGCGTTAGGTTGAATTTACTAAATGAAATGGCCGATGAAAAAGTGATCAAGTCGTCGCTAAGAAGGGTGAGGTGCTGGGTTCAATTCCCTAAGTGTAGCATTTTGTCAACAACCAGTTTCCTTTCACGAGAACTTGTACGGAAGTGCACGGAGCCTCAAGTCGATTGCTGGTTTGGCTGAGTAATTGAAGCTGATGCCTGAAGAGGAACGAGTAAGAAGTCCCTAAGTGAAATAGGCAATGGTACTGTGATAAAGTCACCGCTAAGAAAGGTGGGGTGTTGGGTTCGAGTCCCTAAGTGAAATAGGTAATGGTTACGTTGCCAAGGCGTCGCTAAGAAGGGTGAGGCTTTGGGTTTGAGTCCCTAAGTGAAATAGGTAATTGTACTGTGCTCAAGGCGTCGCTAAGAAGGGTGGGGTGTTGGGACCAATTCTTCGCCTAGAATGGTGGTGTCCCTTTGATAAAGTCTCCGAATGAGATGGCAAATGGATCCTAGTTCATGTCGCCGCTAAGGTTCATGTCACTGAGGTTTCTAGTTCAAGTCATCGCTAACAATGTTTGTGGTTTTGGGTTCTAGATAAAATGTTGAGATCACTGATTGAACTGCTTTCAGTAATCCCTTAAGAAAAGACAAGCTATAGAGATCAGGTTCCCTCTTTAGTTGACCCGGGTTCAAATCCTCAACAGAGATCTCAAAACATTCAGATTGTTTTCCCCTCTTTATTTTTCCGTGTCCGCTCTTTACGTTGCGTGTCTCTAGTTCAAGAGTCCATACACAGAACAAAAAGCATTAAGTCATCTAAGTTACGCAGGTCTGCAATCAGTCACCTGATTGTGATGTAATATATACGAACCGTAAACTCGTCATATACTTCTTGCATGGAGTTGTTTAATCTTGGTGTTTTTCCCATCCTTTCTGTGACCTCTGACCTTCTCCCTGAAGGTGATTTTCAAGTGCGTATTTACCCAGAATACACCGCAAACCAAGGTGCACGTGCAATGATGTATACGAGAGGAAATGTTCATATAAAGCAGATGGGTCATCGTTCGGGTATCGACGCCATCGCTGGAGTACTGGTTTAGGGATAGAATCAAGAACAGTTCTAGCTGCAATCTAGAAACAGGTTCTAACATTTCCAAGTAATTTGTTACAATCGGTCGGCGTGGAGTATGTGTGATGAGGTAAGTCAGCGGTTCTCAAATGGTAAAGTAAAGTAAAGTAAAGTATCCCATAGCATTACTGCCGTAGGGGTGTGAGGTGTTAGCGATCTCACATTTCAAAGGCTCGGCTGCGATATTTGCACCTTTCGGTCCAACACATTCGACTTCAGCAACCATTTTTTGAGTACCGGGTTATCATTCCCTCTTCGATCCCTTCTCTTTAGCCAGTCTGCCCTGCTGCAGCCTGTTATCCAGAATCGCCGCGTGGAGGTGTAGAAGGGTTTGGCAGCTATGGTTCGCTTGCTATGGATCGCTGATCACTGCAGCTCATGCACTTCTCAGCATCTTGATCCCACATTTACATACATAGATATACACACGTGCATGCTTGCAGGCAGACAGACAAGACAGACAAGATAAACAGACAGACATATTGATGTATGGATAGACGGATGATTGATCGACATATAGAGAGATAGAGAAATATATAGACAGACAGACAGACAGACAGAAAGACAGAAAGACAGACAGAAAGACAGATGGACAGATGGAAAGATGTACAGACAAACTGACAGACAAACGGATAGATAGATAGGTAGGTAGGTAGGTGGGTAGGTGGGTAGGTGGGTTGGTGGGTGGGTGGGATTTGGGTGGGTAGGTGGGTAGGTGGGTGGGTAGGTAGGTAGGTAGGTAGGTGGGTGGGTGGGTGGGTGGATGGATGGATGGATGGATGGATGGATGGATGGATGGATGGATGGGTGGGTGGGTGGGCAAACTTTTTTGGGTGGGTGGGTGGGTTTTGGGTGGGTGGGTTTTGGGTGGATGGGTGGGTGGGATTTTGGGACGGATGGGTGGATGGATGGATGGATGGATGGGTGGGTGGTTTTTTTTGGGTGGGTGGGTGGGTGGGTGGGATTTGGGTGGGTGGGTGGGTGGGTGGATGGATGGATGGATGGATGGATGGATGGATGGATGGATGGATGGATGGATGGATGGATGGATGGATAGATAGATAGATAGATGGATAGATAGATAGATAGAAAGATATAGACAGAGAGAGAGAGCGGGGGAGAGCGAAAGAGGTATATTGAAGCACCAATAGATAACAAGGAGAACATAGAGTCCCAAAGATCCGTACATGTTCACCATTCATGTGTTATTCAGTAATACATTATATCTTATTGTGTCTAAGTACAGTAATATTAATCAAAAAATAGTTCATGAAAATGTGAATAGCAAATATAGCGGCCAACCCCCTCTCCCCTCCCCCTTTCCCCCAACAAAAAATGAGAACAAACAATTAATATTCGCTAGTGGTTTATTTTCTCATCGTGGAGGGACATTTCTTTTAACCGCCCATGTCGCGAAATAGCAATGAAAATTATGTTACTTGACAGAACGGACCCATTACCTTTACTGTGGTTATTATTTGAATAAGTGATGTTCTAGATGCAATGGACAATGAGATGACAACAGGTTACAACTTACAGCTGGCTGTCTCTGCCAGGGTATGTAAACTAAGATTAACTGGGACCCTATTCGGCTTAAAGTTTCGGCCATGCAAGACAGTTGCACGCTTCTAGTCTGGTTAAGCAGATAGGGATTGAAAATGGAACGCTATCCCAGCCCAGATATTACGAGGAGTTGTTCAAATGGAACTGGGCATGATTGGAGGAAGTTAACATACGTACGATGCACACGATGACGTCACTTCTGGTATAAACAGCACATACCAACTGTCAAGTTTGCAAAATTGCATTATCATCCGACTCAGTTTCCTCAGCAGACCATTGAAAACATGGCGGGTATGATACGGAATCCGTCCAGAGGGGATCAGCGAGCGGTGATTCTGTGTCTAACATCTGAAGGATGTCGACCAGTTGACATTCATCGCACAATGCAGGCAGTGTATGGTGAAGATTGCATTCTCAGGTGATCACTAAACCAACGTATGTTATGCCTGGAAATGTATTCTGCACAAGAAGTAGTGCCGACTAAACTTCGAATATATCCCAAAATTACGTTGCTGGAACCAAATATGTTGGCTTAAAGTGACATATACCGTAGACTCGCTGTAAATTACAAAGCATGGTCACAAAATATCTTAATCAGGATGGACGCCAGTAAGAAAGAAATCGATTTAATTAGATCATGTTGTCAATTTGGTTCAATAATGTTGATGTCTCACGAACATGTTGCATATCTGTTGCCCTGTACGTTACGACGGAAACACTACTAGCAGGTGTTCTGTTCATGGGGACAGAAAGGTCAAGTTCGTCTTATGGCAGACAATGCCGTCGGGGATACTGCGGTTCAGTCTAGATTTTACTAGGATTCAGCTTGTTTTAATTAAATGGCGTTGCTAGTTCCCTTCCTCTTTGCATTTTCCTCCCTTACAGTTGCCGCTAATGTCACTCGAATTTGAGTTTGATGGGAGGTTCCATGGCCTAGGGATGAAACTCGCTCGGTTTTCACAATCCCAACGCACCAGGTTCGATTCCCACCATATACAGTTTGGCAGATAATGGGTTTTTTCGTCAAGGATGTCTTAAAGCATGCCAGAAACTCCAAGCACCGCCGGGCTGGCCATGTAGTCAGGAGGAAAGGCAGACGCTGGAGCACAGCAACCACTCTGTGGTACAGCGCGGCAAAGATACCCCTTCTGGATGACCCCAGGCTAGATTCCTAGATTCGCCCCAGCTGCACATCGCTCGCGACCCTCAAGCAGACAAGTTAGCCATCAACAGCTCGAGACAGCTCGAGACAGTTCAAGACAGCTCGAGACAGAATCGACTGGAAACCGAGATGTGACACGAACGAAACCAAAAAGAACACAGTACTACTCGAGTCTAACTCGCTAATCATTGAGATGCACTTTCTGGCTACCACCAACTCGCACAAGAGCTGATACCTCCACATGGTAATCGTCCTTATAAATGCACAGACCGACCAAGACTAAGAAAATATACGTATTGAGGCCCTCGTGTAACATACGCGTTACTTGACTTCATTGCTGTGCCTTTTTAAAAATGCTCGTGTTTTTTTGTTTTTGTATGGGCTGCCTCGTAAAGAACGGTATATCTTATCTTTTACATAAAACATAGGCTAGATGGAGAGACAGTCATGTCTTGATGGAGAGACAGTCATGTCTTGATGGACAGACATTCATGTTTTGATGGAGAGACATTCATGATGTGATGGAGAAACAGTCATGTTTTTATGGAGAGCCAGCCAGTCATGTCTTGATGTAGAGACATTCATGTCTTGATGGAGAGACAGTCATGTTTTGATGGAGAGATAGTCATGTCTTGATGGAGAGACAGTCATGTTTTGATGGAGAGATAGTCATGTCTTGATGGAGAGACAGTCATGTTTGATGGAGAGACAGTCATGTTTTGATGGAGAGATAGTCATGTCTTGATGGAGAGACAGTCATGTTTGATGGAGAGACAGTCATGTTTGATGGAGAGACAGTCATGTTTTGATGGAGAGATAGTCATGTCTTGATGGAGAGACAGTCATGTTTGATGGAGAGACAGTCATGTTTTGATGGAGAGACAGTCATGCCTTGATGGAGAAACAGTCATGTTTTGATGGAGAGCCAGCCAGTCATGTCTTGATGGAGAGACATTTATGTCTTGATGGAGAGACATTCATATCTTGATGGAGAGACAGTCATGTTTTGATGGAGAGACAGTCATGTCTTGATGGAGAGACATTTATGTCTTGATGGAGAGACATTCATATCTTGATGGAGAGACAGTCATGTTTTGATGGAGAGACAGTCGTGTCTTGATGGAGGGATAGTCATATTTTGAAGGAGAGACAGTCATGTCTTGATGGAGAGACAGTCATTCTTTTATAAAGATCGTCGACGGTGACTCTAAGCGATAAAACGTCAACATTTTATGTCCAGTTTCTTGAAGCCATTTGCAGGACCTGCCGCCGAAGTTTCAGGGAGCAGCATTGATACGCGGGCCACCACTTTGAGAACCATTTGCTTTAAGCGATGAGGGCACAGGGATAGAACAATCGATCAATCCAGAACCGGTGTTATCTGTAGCGACAAGGTCGCTCAAACGAGGCCAGACACTAAGGATGTTTCTGTCCACGAAATTCAGTTAGCCGACGGAAGCGGAACCCAGCGAAAGAGAAGAAACGATAATCTACAGAATTACAGATAATTTCAGGGAATGATAAACACACATTTTCGCCAAATAAATGTGTTAACGTGATTGCGTCAAGATTAAAAGAATACAAATCAATCAATAATCGATACTCAATAACTGTCTTAGATCCTTCGCTATCAGAGCTCCTGAACCGATGCAGTAACAAGAGTGTAATGGCTTATATTCAGCCCTAGTCGGACTTTCTCAAATTGTATTGGAAGGAAGAGAGAGACTAGGGCCATCTTGATCCAGGCCCCATAGCTCATGTTTCCATTCGTGCTTCTAAAACAAGTTGTTACAGCAGCCTGATCAACGAGGTGGGGATTGACACTGTAACCATAATAGTGGTGAGCTTACTGAGGAGCCTCGCATTGCACTACAGCCAGGAAAAAATATGTTCACGTGGAAACAGGTTGTGTTACAGCAGTCTAGTCAACAAAATGAGGATTGACACTAGTTTTTGTGTGTTTTTGTTTTGTTTTGTTTTTTTTGTTGTTTTTTTTGCGTTCGCCTTATTTTCTCTAATCCCCAAGGCGGTGTGCGTTGCACTGTGGTTTTTATTTTGCGCCTATCGGCCCAGTGCATCCGACCGACTTCAGCATGCATTTTATGTGAGGGTCTGCTTCCTTCTGCATTTTCTAAGGGTTTGCTTCCCGGGGTAACGGCCGGTGCTGTAATGGGGATCGAACCCTGCACCTTCGGATTGTGAGCCGGGCCACTTAACCACTAGGCCATGCCGCCCCCGAACTTGGAAATAAGAACGGTGTATCGTTAACACAATCATCTATTCTGTACTGTCGCAAACGGTGATAATAATGGTAATTATTTGTTACAAAATTAGACTGCTACTCCATTGTAACAGTTCCCGTCGGAGCAAGGGGAGTTTAGGATGCATGAACATGTTAAAGCCTAAAGCTACCTGAATGCATGTCAAGGTCACTCACCGTCTCAGCAAAGGAGAACAGAGTTGGGTCAAGGAATGTGGACAGATAGAAACTGGCCCCTGGCCTTCCGATTTTGGTAGGGGGAGATTGATTGACAGACGAAATTGGCAGCGGGGCTTGCTGCGAGAGAAATGGAGTGACAGGTGTGCAAAGTGTGTCGGTCCAATTGGATTGAAGATGACCATCACCTGAGATCGATTGGTCAAGCTCTTGCCTTGCTTGAGGATATATAACTCGAGACAAAGTTTAGCTCGAGAGGCTGGAGAGAGGGAGGCTGGAGAGAGAGAGGCTGGAGAGAGAGAGGCTGGAGAGAGAGAGGCTAGATAGAGAGAGGTTGTATGGGAGAGAGAGAGACTGAATGTGGATAGTATGTTTAACTCACCGATTTAGATAGAGGAGCGATTGATAGACGGTTGGACGAATGTTTAGTGATAGAACAGGATCGCTCAAATAGGTGTGTGAGTTTGCATTAATAGATAATCTGAACATGTGTTTGTAAGCAAGGACACATTGTGAACAAGTTAATACGAGATCGCCCGCCTGAGGGGATTTCAGTGAGGAAGAGTATTTGATAAGGTGTGTTGAAGACGCAGTTAAGGCGATGTGTGTGTGATGTAATTGCAAGGCAATAGAACTGGGTTTTTAGATAGTTGGGAATTCCATCAATAGCTAATGCTTACAATTCCCGTTTTAGTAGAATGTTTAGTTAAGATATGTATTATATTGTGTTTGTAATTTCTCTACTCATTCTATGATTTGAGTATGATTTAATAAATATGCCACCTGCTGTGTGATATGTCATTTACTGAGTATGGTCATGATGATGTGGATGAGTGTGAGAATGTTCTAAGTTAGAATAACGGCCAGGGCAAACAGAGGGTTCTGCTACACGTAGTTATATTTGAAAAAATACTTGTACGGGAACAGTGGCCCTGTTCATCTCACCCCGTACTCCACTAGAATAAATATACATTAATGAATTTATTCGTGTGTAATCTTTAAGGCTTATTTCGTGTGAAACCATTGGCCCCATGCACCCGATGATCCGGATACAATTGGGCCCGACTCATTTAATCTGCACACATCACTTAATTATTCTCGTGTGTCGCTAACGACAATTCGTTAGTTAGTAAATGCTGCACTGAAGTAGGGACACTTCAAGAATGCTGATGTATTAGAAGGCGATGCATCAGGGACACACAATTTTTGTGTATCTTTTATCAATTGGGTTCCAATATTTGTCAGACTCATGCCAGTCTGCGAGGCGAGTGTTCTATTTCAGGGAAGTTACACCTGCGGTTTAAATCTGTTCAGCCGCTGACAGACGACATTAAGTTACTTCAGGTGCATTCAGCCGTGAACGGAACGGATAGGAAGTCGAGAAGGTATGTCCAGGGAAATAACTTTCACTAAAAGCCGGAGACACCTGCGCGTGACGATAAAGCTGAGCAGAGTTATCGTTAGCTATGTGTACTGCTGTATGTCTCTCGGTGTGTCTGCCTGTCTGTCGTTCTGCCTGTCTATATGTCGGTCTGTCTAAATGTCTTTATGTCTGTCGATCTGTCTGTCTGTCTGCTCATCTGTATTTCTGTCTCTTTGTCAATCAGTCTATATGTCTGTCTGCCTATATGTCTGTCTGCCTATATGTCTGAACATGTCTGTGTGTATGTTTGTTTGTGTACGTTTATTTGTGTGTATGTTTGTATGTGTGCATGTCTGTTTGTGCGCATGTCGGCCTGTCTGCGTGCGTGTGTGCGTGTATGTATGTGTGTATAGGGGGTAGCGAGGTAGGGGCTGGACGTCCCGCTCGTTAAAGGAAAGTGACGCCTCTCTTTTCCAGGTGTAGAGATCGCCGCTGGATTCACTGTTCGGCTTGCCGTTCAAGAGTTTCCATGCCAATGGCTTCTCCTACATTATTGTGTCCCCAGCAGCACCTTCATGAGGGGCCCCCTGTTTCTGACAGAGCCTGAAGTGGGACGCGACCGAGTACCCGGCGGTATAACTGGGCGGGCAGATTGGGCTCATTAGCCTTGGTTGGCAGCCAATCTAAAAGAAGGTAAACTCTGGCTGTAAACCCGGGTAGACGAAGCTCGTTAGCCTGTTCAGGCAGTTAGCCTAAAAGAGGAGGAACTCTGATTTTACACCCACAAGTTCCATAGAGTGGGGGCTAGTCTTGGGACGATGAGAGTATCATCGGATGTCTCGAGTAAATAGCATCTGCGGGCAACGACTCCAGTACCTTGTGGAAACCTCGGGAAAGGGTAGGACTACGGGAGTAAGCCCAGACAGAAAATACGGAGTGATGGCAATTAAGGAGGATCGTTTCAAAATTGCCAACTCATTCCAGCAGCTCCTGCAGCTGAGCTGGTGCCGAATCATCATGCTTTGCATTCCTTTGGCTCACACTAACGAGGCTGAGAGGGGGATCCTGTATTGTGGTCAGCCCATGGTCTCCATATTCAGCTCACAGGCTTGCGCCCTGAGATGCTACCCACATGGTCTGCAAGGACTGAGACGCCTATGAATATATGTATGCATGTACACGTATCATTCATTAACATTCTCCGTCCCTACAACAAATTCCACATAAAGCGTATCTTATCCAAATGTAAACCTTAATCCCACATCTGTCCAAACGTGCCAAACAAATGATGAAAGTATGAATGAGAACGAAGATAATGAAACCCAGAAGTCGAAGATAACTTAGATATTATAAGAATGTCTGCTTGTCATGAACCTCCGCTGTAAATGTATGTCTTGCACTTTGAGAGCGCCCCCTAGAACACGCACCATCTGTACGATATTCTACTCACAGATCGCCTCATTAACGCTGTTCTCAATTATGCAGACCATGGGCCGCATACTGGTACAAAAAGGTCACATGCGCATACACGAGTTTGCGCGCGCGCACACACGCACACACACACACAAAACACAAAATAAACATAAAATGATATAACATTTTTAGGATCAAAATGCTGAGTAGTGCATGAGCTGCAACGGTCAGCGACCCATAGCTGACTGCTAGCGTCAGGGCCAGCGAAACATAGCTGCCAAGACCCTTCTACGCCTCTACGGGATGTTCCTGGATTACAAACTGTATTAGAGCAGACTGGCTAAGAAGAAGAGATCGAAGATGGACGGTAACCCGGTACTCACAAATGCCTGCTCAAGTCAGATGTGTCGGTCCGAAATGTGAAAATATCGCAAAATATACGAAACAATGCATTCAGTTTTCCGGACTACATCCTGCTATTGCAAAGTCCTTTTCCGAACTTACTAGCGGGAGATTGAGAATGAACGAATAAAAAGATATCACCAGAAATTTAAAAAAAACACTTTTCTGAATTTTGTTACAGAAAGGTCAAGTTGGCAACAAGTATCAAGAATGTCTTCATGCACATATCAAGTTTGGTTTGTCTTTGAAACTCTTGTCCAACGGAACGGAAACGTTGCAGATGTCCTGCCATGTATTTTCTGCATTCCTTGTCCTGTTTGTGCATTTCGTGTCAGGTTATGATGAGGTGTCTCGACCGAGCGCTAGTATGTGGTTGTGCATTTCGTGTCAGGTTATGATGAGGTGTCTCGACCGGGCACTAGTGTGTGGTTGTGCATTTCGTGTGAGGTTATGATGAGGTGTCTCGACCGGGCACTAGTGTGTGGTTGTGCATTTCGTGTCAGGTTATGATGAGGTGTCTCGACCGAGCGCTAGTATGTGGTTGTGCATTTCGTGTGAGGTTATGATGAGGTGTCTCGACCGGGCACTAGTGTGTGGTTGTGCATTTCGTGTCAGGTTATGATGAGGTGTCTCGACCGGGCACTAGTATGTGGTTGTGCATTTCGTGTGAGGTTATGATGAGGTGTCTCGACCGGGCGCTAGTGTGTGGTTGTGCATTTCGTGTGAGGTTATGATGAGGTGTCTCGACCGGGCGCTAGTGTGTGGTTGTGCATTTCGTGTGAGGTTATGATGAGGTGTCTCGACCGGGCACTAGTGTGTGGTTGTGCATTTCGTGTCAGGTTATGATGAGGTGTCTCGACCGGGCACTAGTGTGTGGTTGTGCATTTCGTGTGAGGTTATGATGAGGTGTCTCGACCGGGCGCTAGTGTGTGGTTGTGCATTTCGTGTGAGGTTATGATGAGGTGTCTCGACCGGGCACTAGTGTGTGGTTGTGCATTTCGTGTGAGGTTATGATGAGGTGTCTCGACCGGGCGCTAGTGTGTGGTTGTGCATTTCGTGTCAGGTTATGATGAGGTGTCTCGACCGGGCGCTAGTGTGTGGTTGTGCATTTCGTGTGAGGTTATGATGAGGTGCCTCGAGCGGGCGTTAATGTGTGGTTCGTACACAGGGAACTGTACTGATTCTGTTATTTCAGTTATCTACCGTTTCCGTGGTCGGCCCTTGGCTCTGTATTCATTGCATCTGTATAGCATTGCTGGGCTGAGGGATATTATCTGATGTTTGACGTGTCACGTGTCCAAAACATTTGGGTTGGTATCTCCTTATGAGGTGTAACAGTGGTGGTGTACCTACTTATCCAAATATATGGCATGTGTCCTTGAACTGGTCATGGATGAAACGGGAAACAGGTTAATCGTAGTTATGTCATTATCTTCCACGAATGCATCGGACATAAACCCTGGACCTGCCTTCAATGTACTCTCCTTGGGACTCCACACACTTCTCCTTGGGACTCCACACACTTCTCCTTGGGACTCCACACACTTCTCCTTGGGACTCCACACACTTCTCCTTGGTACTATACATACCTCTCCTTAGGACTCCACACACTTCTCCTTGGAGCTCCACACACTTCTCCTTGGAGCTCCACACACTTCTCCTTGGGACTCCACACACTTCTCCTTGGGACTCCACACACTTCTCCTTGGGACTCCACACACTTCTCCTTGGGACTCCACACACTTCTCCTTGGGACTCCACACACTTCTCCTTGGGACTCTACATACTTCTCCTTAGGACTCCACACACTTCTCCTTGGAGCTCCACACACTTCAACAGTCCCACTAATGTTGGACGCATTTCAGGGAGGCCTCTTTGGAAATGGAGTACAGATGGGTCGTGGCATCTCAGATAATGTTTTCTCGTGACTAAAATCTAGTCCCTTTCAGCTAAATTTTCAGTTTGGGAAAAGCCAAAAATCACAGATATCAATGGTGGGAGAATATGGAGCCTGGCAAACCAGAGGAATGTTGTGTTTGGCCAAGAAAGTATGGTTCAGATGCGACGAGTTGACGAGCGCGTTGTCATGATGGGTCTACCAAGTTCCCGTTGTCCACAGGTCCGATAATCTGTTTCGCACAGCATTACTGTGGCCATATATATATATATATATATATATATATATATATATATATATATATATATATATATATATATATATATATGTGTGTGTGTTTGTTTGTGTACACGCACACACATACACGCATAGACACACATATATTTGAATGTAGTTTAGGTGCGTGGGTGTTTATGCGGGTATGTCCGCCATCTTGTCGTTCTAACTAGTTATCTGCCAATTACATTCTCCAGAATATGACGTCAGATAATAGGCGTGTGTAGAGTGCATTATTAAGACAAGCAGAAAATAGGCGTATGTATAGTGCATTATTAAGACAAGCAGAAAATAGGCGTATGTATAATGCATTATTTAGACAAGCAGAAAATAGGCGTATGTATAGTGCATTGTTAAGACAAGCAGAAAATAGGCGTATGTATAGTGCATTATTAAGACAAGCAGAAAATAGGCGTATGTATAGTGCATTATTAAGACAAGCAGAAAATAGGCGTATGTATAATGCATTATTTAGACAAGCAGAAAATAGGCGTATGTATAGTGCATTGTTAAGACAAGCAGAAAATAGGCGTATGTATAGTGCATTATTAAGACAAGCAGAAAATAGAAATATAGAATCTAGGATTAGTTTTGTTTAGAAGACGCAAAGATTAGCTATCTCAGAGACGCGACAAAATATACACACCTTTTAGCTATATCTACAGTTTTTAATTGCTGTTTCTTCTCATTATCTCATATCATTTCCTGCTTTGTTTCCTGAATATTTTGGCTTGTATGTGTGTCGACATATATTTATTTCCAATAATTATAAATAGCATGATATATGTTAAAATTAGAGGAACTTTCATAACACAGTTTTCAAACCATCAATCACACGTGTCTGGAAAGTTTAAAGACAAATATAAAAAAACATTTAATGTTTAATTGTACCGCTGCATTTTGCACATTACATTATCCTCGGAATGAGTCCGGCAGATGTGCCGTATCCGGTATTCCAATGGGAGATTAAGTCTTTGGCCAGTCCATCTCGCCATCGCATAAGTACGCACCCATGTGGACGTGTCAAGGCAAAACGTTGTCCAGCGTGTCCATCTATTGTCAGACATGCGTACCACGTGTGCATCTGTTGTCAGACATGCGTACCACGTGTCCATCTGTTGCCAGACCTGCGTACCACGTGTCCATCTGTTGCCAGACCTGCGTACCACGTATCCATCTGTTGTCAGACATGCGTACCACGTGTCCATCTGTTGTCAGACCTGCGTACCATATGTCCAGCCCAGCGATGATTGCGTGATATCGCAGCTTCCAGAACGTCCTGAAACAAAGTTTGATGTCGAATTTCTTCGTTTCGGATCTTATCTCGTATCAACATTTTGATTGTGCACCGTTCCATTGCTCTCTGAGTGACTCTGAACTTCTCAGTATCTGTTTTGAGCAATCTCCACACTTTGCATTCGTAAATCAATGCTGGAATGGCCATGGAATTGAAAGTACAAGGAACGTTCAAATCAAAACGGAACTTTTTGTTTTAGTTCTACTTGAAAGGGTTTTAGCGTTCTGCAACTACTATCATTAGTTAGGCGCACGTGTGTCATATTCCTACTAGTGACAAACTTTCTATGGATCAGTAAAGTGACAGATAAATAATAATGACGGAAAATACTGTTAGTGCTTGCATGGGACAGCGTGTTGTGATGAACCTTCTTGTGAAGAAGGCGTGAAACCTGTAGAAATTTACAGAAAGCTGCAATAACAACACTCTGATGAGACACTCACCCGAAATAAGACATTTGAAAGGTGTAAATATTTTAGAGAAGGCCGTGCATCCGAGAGTGATGATCACGTCCTGCTCCTGGAAGATAACGCTCGACATCATACGGCCCACCGCACTATGTTCCATCTGCAGCAAATCGACTAGAAGGTATTGCAACATCCACCTTACAGCCCAATCCTCGTTCCAAAAGTTTTCCAATTGTATGAATCATTAAAATAATGTTTGGGAGGTCAGCATTTCAGCACTGATGACGAAGTGAAACAGGATGTCCTAGATTGGTTCAGAAAAACTGGAAAATCTTGATACGCTAAAGCTTTACAAGCATTATGGAGCTGCGTACCGCAGTAGTTAGCGCTCTGGTTTCGCATCTGAGTGGTCCTGGGTTCAATCCCCAGTTGAGGCGGTAATGTTTTCTTTTCAGACCGCAATGGCTCCCGGGTCGGCTCAGCCTTAAATGGGTACCTCTTCAGTCCGGGAAGTAAAATCGGCGAGGAAGAGGAGATGGCTACTGCCCTCATATAGCCGAGCCTTTGAAATGTGAGATACCTCACACCACTACGGCAGTAATGCTAAGGGTTACTTTATAAGCATTACTTAAATACTGAGATGATATCGACAAATAAAAGCCATTTTAACATGTTATTTTTCATTACAAAAAGGGTGCTGGTTTGACTTGATCGCCTCTCGTATGTACTATTGACGCATTCTATACATATGTCATACTTCAGTTACATATTAATGACACTTAAATACCTTCAAACCAGACTCAGACTATCAGACACCGTGGAACAGCTCGTGCAATCAGCTTCACTTCGGAGTCTCCATATATCAAGAACGAAGACCAGAATCACAAGTTTCGAGGAAATTCCGTATGTGACTGGAATCGCCTTAAATAGACATCGTCTTTCCGGGCAACAACCAGAAGTCTGACGTACGTAGAAGTCCTGGCATTGTCCGTAGGATCGGTATTGCAGCCTTGTCTATGAATTCCTGCCGCAGTCTGATACCAGCAGAGGCTATCCCTGAAATTGAAACTGCGCTTTTACAAATTCTGCGTCACTCAAATCGTTCTGTATGGCTCCGACACTTGGGCGGTCTAACAAAGAGATCATACGTGTATTGAAGAATACAAATACACGCAGCAGGAGGCGTGAAACCCACTGGCTTGACCTAGTTACTCGGCACTCCTGCACCACTGCTGAACTTGATAAGGGAGCTGCACACAGAGACCGGTGTCAGAGTCCGCCTAGGTGTCACTCTCTCGGACAGGTTCCCAACATTTTCAGGGGTCATGCAGATTGTGGGCATAGTCATGGAACAACCACGAATCACAGACCTCACCCCTGCTGATGACATAGTCCTAGTCGGCCTAGATAATGCGGTTATGCATCATTCTCTCGAGAAACTGTTTCTCGAAACATCAAACCTGGGCCTATCAATATCCTGGGCCAAGACAAAAATTCAGAACCATCGCTCCGACACTGGTCCTCACAGCATTGTTGCCCATGCTCACGCGGTGGAGTGGGTCACACGGTAGAGTGGGTCACACGGTGCAGTGGAGCAATGAATCCACATACCTGGAGAGTTATTTTTCATCCGATGGACGCAGTGCGCCTGACATGTTAAAGCGGATCGGGCTTGTTGCTTCCACTGTGAACGACCATCGCCGGGTGTGGAATAATGGCAGACTCTTTCTCGAATTATAAATTCCTATTTATCAGACGTGTGTGATTCTTGTCCTCCTGTATGGTTCAGAAACTTGGGCCCTACTTAAACAGGACATATCAAGACTCGATGCATTTCATATGCGCAACCAGCGACGCATCCTCAGTATCCAGTGGCCCGATCTCGCCCGTAATGTCGAGGTGTCTGCAGAGACGAGTCTTCCCTCCATCCCGGTCACTCTTGCCCGCTGCCACCCGTCTCTGTTTGGTCACGTGGTTCGACTGGACCAGGAAGTTCCGGCTCACCAGATAATGTTCAAGTCTGCTATATGTAACAATGGTCTCCCACTGACCAGTTGGAGGCGTGAGATGAGTCGTCGCCGCTTTACATGGCTCTGACAGATAGCAGTGAACGAGGTTTGGCTACAAGCCTCAGCTGTCGGACATGTTAGGGGTCGATCGACGCAACCTTCCCTAGATGCTTAGGCGAACATTATTATGACCTTGTTATCAACATAAGTGCACTCGACAAACACATCTCATCTCCTCTCTAACGTCAATCATGTTGCCCGCCTTTCTCAGGGCACCCCAATCCCGCCAGATCCTGCACCTGGCTGTAGAAATCAAGGATGGAAAAATACCTTGTTCCACATGAAGGCGCCCACAGGTCGCCCACGCAAATCCTCGCTGTGACAGATCGCTGGCATCCCATCAGAACTATACGCCTCACGGACTCAGGGTCATAGACAACTGGCGTGACGGACCATTGTCGCCTAAGTGCATCGTTAGATTACTAATATTATTATTGTTACTATTATTATTGTTACTATTATTATTATTATTGTTATTATTATTATTATTACTATTATTAGTATTATTATTATTATTACTATATGAATTGTGTAGGCGCACTCTCTACCTAGACACCGAGGAGGGTGCGGAATTATAATATATAATCTGCGCTGGTTGTCATGCTGTTCTTGTCTGTAAGAGATCTGAGAACTCACAAGCTGAACTTAATGATGCAATCCATTATCCGGGTAAGTTCAGGTGTACCCCGCTGTAACCATGGGTTCAGTTAGGGCTCACCGCCGCGTATCGTAAACCATGGTAGATGAAATCACTGAATTCGCCAAGTGCAAGTGCATATAAAAGCCTAAGAAAACAAGCTCACGCCTTATTTGATTAAATGCTCTATAGTGAAAGAACCGAAGAAGCGACGTGAAAGTAGAATTAATTTCACATTGCTTGTTTAACCGTGGGAGGCTGAGTGGCCTAGTGGTGAATCGTCGGTTTCCCATTCCCAACGCACCAGTTCGAATCACGCTCGTTTCCAGTTTGGCAGACATGGGACATTTTTCGCTCCTCCACGTACGGAAAGTAATGGCAATCTACCGTACTGCACACTTGCCAAGAATAATAACAGTCAAATAGGTTAGCGGTTGTAAGAAGCGAGGTTCTGTAACACTTGCCGAGGAAACATAACAGTCAAATAGGTTAGCGGTTGTAAGAAGCTAGGTTCTGTAACACTTGCCAAGAAACATAAGTCAAATAGGTTAGCGGTTGTAAGAAGCGAGGTTCTGTAACACTTGCCAAGAAACATGACAGTCAAATATGTGGCAGTTGTAAGAAGCGAGGTTCTGTAACACTTGCCAAGAAACATAACAGTCAAATATGTGGCAGTTGTAAGAAGCGAGATTCTGTAACCAGATGCCAAGAAACATAACAGTCAAATATGTGGCAGTTGTAAGAAGCGAGATTATGTAACACTTGCCAAGAGACATGACAGTCAAATATGTGGCAGTTGTAAGAAGCGAGGTTCTGTAACACTTGCCAAGAAACATAACAGTCAAATAGGTTAGCGGTTGTAAGAAGCGAGGTTCTGTAAAGGATCTGCTACATTCTTTACTATTCTTTGTTTAGTTCCGTTTTTAGTTTTAGTTGAAGCATTTACATCATTGCACGCACGGCCAACTGTAAAGTAGGTCATGGTTTAACCCATACGTGATCTGTTTTTATTGGTATTTTTTGGAGAATCGCAGCACAATAACGAACTCCGTAGCGTAGACTAGGATCCCGTAACAGATTCGATAGATTTATAACAAAATTTTGATTTTTGCATGGACAGTGGCCGTTATGGTTAATCTTTTCGATTACCAACGGCCGAGGGAATTTTTAACGTGCGCGAGCCTACACACGAGTGTCCGATCTCTACTACTAAGATATTCGAGGAGTACCAGAAAGTCCACGGGAAAAAATCCTGGTCTGCCCCGTGATTTGAGCCCGCGACTTCCAGCACCCGAGGCCGACGTCTTCAGTCGAGACCGCATTAAACTGATACTCCAGCAGATGACGGATGTCAAGACCAGGGATCATACCTTCTTAAGTATGGTTATCCTAGCAATGGTATATGGGTGTCAGGTATGGAGTCTTGGCAAATCAGACGCAGAAAAGCTCAAAATTACCGAAAGAGCAATGGAGCGAAAGATCATAAATATCTCCTTAAGAGACCGCATTTGAAATACCGATACCCGAGACCAAACAGAGTTCCAGGATGTCGTCGATTCTGCATCTGTAGGAAAGTACATACAGTCCGCTTGACTGACGACAGATCAACGAGAAGCGTGCCTTTTTGGCGGCCATAGAACTACAAACGCTCGCTGCAGGCCTATCGTGCGGACACCACAGCACAATTTAGGGGAGATATGGACCAGTAGTGGGGTAACACAGGGCGACATCGTATCAACATACCACTTCATACTCCTCATGGATTTTGTTGTCAAGGATAGGACCAATACGTGCACAGTAGGTGAGACCAATCCATATACTAGAGCCGGCCAAATCAGAGGCACATGTCCGGTCTAACTTGCGAGGCTGTGGAGAAGAGTTGGAGCTACAACATAAAGCTGTTGGGGTCCGGTGGGGTGGGGGGGGGGTAGCGGGGGGGGGGGGTAGTGAAGAGGATCGCGAAAGACGAGAAGAAACATCAGATACCTGGGAATGGTCAACCCATTCAAATATCTTGGATGGGGGCGGAGGGGGGGGGGAGTGTTAAAGGTGGTAGCATCAAAGGGGGACATTAATTAAATCGGATCAAAGGGTACTCGTCTAAGGCCAAGTTCGATAAAGTCTGTAACATATCCCGTATGACGACATCGTCCCACAGTGAATGACATTGACCCTGTTGTACGGCTCGTGTGGTAACATTCCCCATTCACAAGTTGAGAAGCACTGATCTAGTTAGATACAATTCTTCGCATGAGATACAACCCGTTTTGGATTGAGCGCGAGGTCTAGCAAGAATCACCTGCAAGCATATGCATACGGTTATCGTGTGCATTTCACTTTCAACTTAACCCATAACGTCCTTGTGTGATCCTTCACTGGCGTGGCATAAAATAACAATGAATCGAGAAATATGCTTTCAAATAGGAACAAGAGAGAATGCCAAACATTACAAGCCGAGAATATTCAATTATTTGCGTGTTCTACTTGCATTCTCATAACAATGTGGGGGGATTATAGGAGTGGCGTAGTCGCTCCTTTGTTACCATCACTCCCTTCAGATTCATCATTGTGGTAGGACTTTCCTTGCCTATCTCAGACTTCTAGGAACGAACAGTAGTCAGGGTCAGGTGAAATATACTGTTCATGACCCTCTATTTCACGTCTGTGTGTGCGCTCCTGGGAAAACGTTGCATCACAGAGGACTAGCCAACGGGGTGAGAATCGACACTGTAAGTGGTAAGTTTACTGATGAACCTCGGATTGTACTACAGCCAGGAGGACAGTTGTTCACCTCTTCTAGTGCACCTCGGGATGTGAGAAGAGCTACTGGCATCTGCTAACAATGGAATGTCGCTAAAAGCTTAATCACAAAAAGCTTCGGTTGACAGATTTTCCTGAGTTCAAGTACCATCTTCAAATCAAAGATCGGATGATTAGTTCAGGTGCCATCTCCAAATCAAAGATCGTATGGTCAGTTCAGGTGTCGTCTCCAAATCAAAGGTCGGATGATTAGTTCAGGTGTCGTC
Source organism: Ariolimax columbianus (assembly GCA_036924085.1). NCBI lineage: Eukaryota > Metazoa > Mollusca > Gastropoda > Stylommatophora > Arionidae > Ariolimax > Ariolimax columbianus. Next base: position 83,990,151 of record JAVGWX010000012.1, read on the forward strand.
TCCAAATCAAAGGTCGGATGATTATTTCAGGTGTCGTCTCCAAATCAAAGATCGGATGATTAGTTCAGGTGTCGTCTCCAAATCAAAGATCGTATAGTCAGTTCAGGTGTCGTTTCCAAATCAAAGGTCGGATGATCAGTTCAGGTGTCTCCAAATCAAAGGTCGGATGATCAGTTCAGGTGTCTCCAAATCAAAGGTCGGATGGTCAGTTCAGGTGTCTCCAAATCAAAGGTCGGGTGATCAGTTCAGGTGTCGTCTCCAAATCAAAGGTCAGATGATCAGTTCAGGTGTCTCCGAATCAAAGGTCGGATGGTCAGTTCAGGTGTCTCCAAATCAAAGGTCGGATGGTCAGTTCAGGTGTCGTCTCCAAATCAAAGGTCGGATGATCAGTTCAAACCCGAGTGATGGATCAGCTGCGATGGATCTCCACCATGCTTTTTTCTATTTCTGTGATAGTACAATCGGTTAAGCTCATTTCTGTTCATCTTTTGAAGCTATCCTCCAACTTATAGCTACGTTTTTTTTTCTGGTACGGCTGCCTTCTACCTTATTTTACGAAATTGTTTCTGTCATCCAACAAGGTGTTGTCTTTTCTTGTGACCCAAATATCTAAACTGTTGGATTCTGAGTCTCTTGAAGTTACAAAAAGTTTACAACTATGTTTAAAATTTGATTAGTGGTTGTGTCCTTATTGTTGTTCGCTCGTTGTAATCAACGAGGAACACTATTTCAGCACTCACTGTTCTCATGAGTTCCAAGATGACTAAATACGCCAATTTGAGCCTTGAATTGTCTGTTGTATTTTGTACAGGGAAATAAGACGCAGACTTCCACCGTGGTTGAATAAGGGTTGATGTGAATAGACTTGCGGAGCGATTGCCTCTGGCTAGCCTCATCTATTCTTGTTGCCTCATGTCTCTGGATGGCCTTATCTATTCTTGCTGCCTCATGTCTCTGGATGGCCTCATCTATTTTTGCTGCCTCATGTCTCTGGATGGCCTCATCTATTCTTGTTGCCTCATGTCTCTGGATGGCCTCATCTATTCTTGCTGCCTCATGTCTCTGGATGGCCTCATCTATTCTTGTTGCCTCGTGTCTCTGAACACTCTCCGTAATTGTGCTGAGCCAGTCTTTGCGATTGGTGGCGATTCTTTCCCATGGATCGTGGTTAATACCGCACTGGATCTATGATTTCTTAAGTGTGTACTTGTACCGTTTCCCCTAACCACCGCTTGTTCTTTTATCATTTGAGTTCACCATAGAGCAGCTATTTTGGTAGACGTTAATCCGACATGCTTACCACATGACCAGCCCATCTCAGCTGTGCTGCATATATCATGATGTGTTTACTTGTCGTCCCCGATCGCGCTAACACATCTGTATTTGTCACCATGTCCTGCCATCTCATCCTCAGCAGTTTCCACAGGCAGTGCATGGGGAAGGGGTTGTACCACTACACTTTCTCCAATTATAGAACGGTTTGAAAACAATCTTTTACGTAAGATTTGATCTGTAATCATGTACATGTCTTGTCAATAGAAACCATCATTGCATGCTTTCTGGTAGAAGTATTATATTTATTACTGAATTGTGTACTTCTTCATCTTCTCTCTCCTTCGTCTTCGGACCTCTATTTTTTCATGACTTCTTCGTTCGTCTTCAGGCCTCAATTTTTTCATGACTTCTTTGTTCGTCTTCAGACCTTGGTTTTTTCATGACTTCTTCGTTCGAATTCAGACCTCGGTGTTTTCATGACTTACTCGTTCGTCTTCAGACTTCGGTTTTTTCAATCTCTAGCGAAGACAGCAGCGGACTTGAGACTCCGTGCACTTCCGTACAGCTTCTAGTGGAAGGACATTGGATGTTGCCAAATTCTACTTCTTTTATCAGTATACGAAGGGCAGTACTGAACATGTGTTATGATGTTATCAACAACAACAACAACAAAACACACGGCAATAGCAGAACTACAGACCAACTGAAAGCACACACACATACACACACACACACACACACACACGCACACACACACGCACACACGCACATACACACTCATAGACACTCATTACACGGTTCATACGGCCTGATATAACCTAAAGGACTCTGAGGTTAAACGGTCCATACTTTCTCCAAATCAAGAGATAAGACTTTATTATAGAAGAAAGACCTTTTCATCATCTTCGTCAGCACTGTTTGCAGAGAGCTAAGTAGGAAGCACTTTTATTTTTCTTTCACGTAATCTCATTTAAACTGGCTGGTTGGCAAGGAAGACTAATGTCTGGCCAGGCACAACATACTGATCAGACATGTTAGTCAGGGTCAGGCACAACATACTGATCAGACATGTTAGTCAGGGTCAGGCACAACATACTGATCAGACATGTTAGTCAGGGTCTTGCACAACATACTGATCAGACATGTTAGTCAGGGTTAGGCACAACATACTGATCAGACATGTTAGTCAGGGTCAGGCACAACATACTGATCAGACATGTTAGTCAGGGTCAGGCAAAATATACTGGTCAAGACCCTCACCTCGACTTCCACTCAGCTCTTCCTGGAATCGGGCTGTTTTTATGACAGCCCCGCTGACGAGGATAGGGGTCGACGTGATTCCCGTAGTATTGAGCGACACGCAGATGAATCTAAGCATAGCACTACTGCCTGGAGTACCACGGTCCACCTTCATCAGCACGCTTGGGATGTCAAGAAAGCTACGGAAACCCGCCACTTAACGTCCTTGTTAGGGCGCACAAAAGAGTAGCCTACTCATTATTGTCAATCAGCAGCAACAAGCTGCGTAGCATACTGCAATCCTTCAAGTTGTCCACATAACTTATCAATATTTTGTATCCCTGCTTTCTAATATCTCTCTCTCTCTCTCTCGCTCTCTCTCGCTCTCTCTCCCTCTCTCTCGCTCTCTCTCTTTCTCCCTCTCTCTCTCGCTCTCTCTCTCGCTATCTCTCCCTCTCTCTCGCTCTCTCTCTTTATCGCTCTCTCTCTCGCTCTCTCTCTCGCTCTCACTCTCTCCATGTCTCTCTCTAGCTCTCTCTTTCTCGCTCTCTCTCCCTCTCTCTCGTTCTCTCTGTCTCGCTCTCTCTCTCTCTTCTTGCTCTCCCTCACTCTCTCTCTCGCTCTCTCTCTTGCTGTCTCTCTATAGCTCTCTCTTTCTCGCTCTCTCTCGCTGTCTCTCTCTAGCTCTCTCTCTCGCTTTCTCTCGTTCGCACTCTCTCTCTCTATCTATCTATCTATCTATCTATCTATCTATCTATCTATCTATCTATCTATCTATCTATCTATCTATCTATCTATCTATCTATCTTTCTATCTCTCTCGTTTACAGCACAGATATCATTTCAAGTAATTCCATGTTTCTGTTTCTAGCAGAACTCTCACATTACTAACAAACTCCTGTCTGCACCCTGTGTGCCTTACTAACTAAGAGGCCCTGTGTTCCTGTGACTACAATCAGTCTATTTTTATCCTACCTGAACCTGAATGCAGACAGTCCCAGGCATGTGTTAATATGGGCTAGGGATATGGTTGGAAACAGAGTGGAAGGATAAACAGCGTCTTTCATATAATTAAAAGGCGAACATCAAACTATTGGTCGCAGTGATCAAGAACTCGGTGATGTAACAACCGTTGAGAATATAAAACATAATTTAGATTGATCATAAAAGTCAACATAAGAGATGTGTAGAGACCAACATACATATACTACTACTAACGCTGAAGATACACACACATATACACGCATACATATACACGCTACTGTTAATATCGTTGCTGGGATCAAGATTCTGAGCAGCGCATGAGCTGCGGTGGTCAGAAACCCATAGCTGACTGCTAGCGTCAGGGCCAGCGAACCAGAGCTGCCAAGACCCTTCTACACCTCCACGCAGTGATCCTGGATAACAGGCTGCAGCAGGGCAGACTGGCTAAGGAGAAGGGATCGAAGAGGGAATACTAGCCCGGTACTCAAAAAAGGGTTGCTGAAGTCGGATGTGTTGGACCGAATGGTGCAAATATCGCAGTCAATCTGTAAACTACGACTCAACGCATTCCGTTCTCTGAACTACATTCCGCTATGTAAGCCCTTTCAGTGTTCGGTAGCGGGAGATTGAGAATGAACGAAGCCAAGACAATATAACTGCTGCAACTAGTGCAAGGAAATATAGGGAAAACAAAATGTATGCCACATCATGGAACCAACCATCGTTATCCTGAAGGAAATAATACTAGAGGAAGTCCAGGAATACATCTATCTTGGCCGTGTCCTAGATGATGTCCAAGAATACATCTATCTCGGCCGTGTCCTAGATGATGTCCAGGAATATATCTACTTCTGCCGTGTTCTAGAGGAAGTCCAGGAATACATTTATCTCGGCCGTGTCCTAGATGATGTCCAGGAATACATCTACTTCTGCCGTGTCCTAGAAGATGTCCAGGAATACATCTACTTCGGCCTTGTCCTAGATGATGTCCAGGAATACATCTACTTCGGCCTTGTCCTAGATGATGTCCAGGAATACATCTATCTCGACCCTTTCTTAGATGATGTCCAGGAATACATCTATCTCGACCCTTTCCTAGAGGAAGTCCAGGAATACATCTATCTCGACCCTTTCCTAGAGCAAGTCCTGGAATACATTTATCTCGACCCTTTCCTAGAGGAAGTCCAGGAATTCATCTATCTCGACCCTTTCCTAAAGGAAGTCCAGGAATACATCTATCTCCACCCTTTCCTACAGGAAGTCCAGGTATACATCTATCTCGACCCTTTCCTAGAGGAAGTCCAGGAAAACATCTATCTCGACCCTTTCCCAGATGATGTACAGGAATACATCTACCTCGGCCGTTTCCTAGAGGAAGTCCAGGAAAACATCCATCTCGGATCTTTCCTAAAGGATGTCCAGTAATACATCTACATCTGCCCTCTCCTAGAGAAAGTCCAGGAATACATCTACCTGGACGGTTTCCTCAACATAAAAAATAATCTGAAGTCCAAGGTAGCCAGGCGCCGACGAGCGAGCTGGGTCGCCTTTAACGCGATAAAGACGGCAACAAACTTCACAAGACTACGAGCAAACCTATTCGATTCAGGGGTCCTACCAGCGATATGCTATGGATGTTTAACCTGGTCTCTGACAAAAGCCATGGAGAACCAGCTAAAGACAACACATGCCTCGCTTGAGCCTATTTCAAAGACAACATCGCAGATGGGCTTACACAACAGTGATATTCAGGCATTGCCACGCGTCAAGAATGTCTTACTGCACGTCAACAACTCCAAGCACCGCTGGGCTGGCCATGTAATCAAAAGGAAAGACGAACCCTGGAGCACAGCAACCACTCTGTGGTACCCGCACGGCATGAACAGGCTTCCTGAAAGCTCTCCCCCACTAGATGGAAAGATTCACCCGAGCAGCACAACACTCGAGATCACGAAACAAACAAGTCAGACTTCCATTGAACAATACAACACAGAACGGAGGGGCAGGAGCATTTCTGAACCTACCAAATGGCAGAAAAACAACACTGTCATTCGAAACTGGAAAATACACAAGCAATTTCAGAGCGGAGGCAGAGGCACTGAGGTCGGCAGTGGAACAAATGGTGACAGGTAAAAGGAATGAAAGCCACATAGTCCTGCGTACAGATGCATTGGCCGTAGTCACAGCTCTAAAGAGCCAGAAAATACTGAACGTAATGATTTAAGAGCAGTACTCTGTCAACTATGCCAGCAGTCCGCACCAAAAAGGGTAGTGGTACAGTGGGTTCCATCCCACTGCAACATCCAAGGCAACGAAAAGGCAGACAGACTGGCAAAATATGGTGCAAGACTACCACAACCAGATACTAGTATGACATACGAAGAGTCAAAACGGCTTATTAGAGCTAGATACATGACCAAATGGGAAACAGAACATACTGTCTACACAAAAAACGATGCCTATTACTATTTGAACAGAAGAGAGCAGGTCGTGGTCTTCAGACTTCGCACTGGCCACAATAGACTGAGGTACCACCTATTCAACAAATTGAAGATAGGTGGCACTGACGAATGTCCGTGCGGTACCGGGAAAATGACCGCTGAGCATCTGCTGCATAACTGCCCGACATACGAGGATCAGAGAGAGCAGATGTGGCCATCACCAGTGGCAACACTAGACAAGCTCTATGGCAGTGTCGACAGCCTCAGGATGACCGCTGCTTTTTTCGAAAAAATAAAGGTGTATGTCTGACTGCGTACGAAGAAGAAGAAGAAGAAGAAGACTTCCATTGAACCACGCGTGCCTGAGACAGAACCGACTGGAAACTGATCCGGGACCTCCACAAATCCGAAGAACGCAGAACTGCTCGAACCTAGTACACTAAGAAGAGAAATTAACCTACCGCCTACTTGCACAATAGTTGGGTCCTGTACAAGTGTAACCACACGGACTATGACTAGTGTTACTAGTACTGTTGTTTTTTTTACTGCTGCCTTTTTCGTAACTTATACTGTTATATGTTAAGTTATTGCATCCAGGGTCCAACGCGCGGGCTGTCCTTGACCGTGGTTGATGACAGAGTCCTAAACTGCAAACAGGGAAGATCGAGTGGGAGCGATGTGTTTAAACCTTCTTTTATGATGTGGCCCCCGGGACGACTTCGTGAGAAATGTGGTAATTCCCTGCACCTGGTTTCAAGGACAAGCTATAGAAGCTGTCTAGCTAGGACGTCTCAATAGAGACGCGCCACATGACCGAAGAAAGAGAGGCGACGCCGATCCAGAGTTGATTAAAAAGTCGATGTGAATCGCTATGTCTGCCCAGATAAAGCATACATCGTTGGCTGCGTATAGGGACGACCTCGAGCAAATTCCGATCTCCATGTAAGACTGTCCAGGTTTCGAAGCCGTACAAGGGGGTTGGAAGTGCACAGTATCCATATGAGCGCAGCTATTATAATTTTCTGATGTTACCTCCTTCCTATTTCCTTAAATGTGTGTTTCTCTCCTTCTATTTATTTCTCCCCTCATTTATGTGTTCTTGATTTTCATGGTTAGGACACATCGGAAAGACGTCATCCTCACTGCATGCAGCCTGTACCCGGTCACTCATCGTGGTCATTGGCCAGTGAAGAGACAGGCCCTTGTCTAAGCGGACTTACCATTCTTACTACCTAGTGGCCACCTACTAACGAACCAGCCCACCTATCTATCTGTCCATGTACACCTTCATCGTCTCACTCCATCTCATTGTCTTCATCGTCACTCACTCTATCCTCTATGTTCGTTTTTGCCTCCCTCTCTCTTTCACTCTCTCTCTATTTCACCCTCTCTCTCTTTCACTATCTCTCACTCTCTCTATCACTCTCTTTCACCCTCTCTCTCTCTCGCTTTCACTCTCTCTCTCTTTTTCACTTTCATTTATTCTCTCTCAATCTTTTACTCTCTCTCTTACACTCTCTCTCACTCTCTCTTTTATTCTCTTTCTATCTTTCACTGTCTCTCTATCTTTCACTCTCTCTCTCTCTTTATTCTCTCTCACTCTCTCTCTCTTTAATTCTCTTTCTATCTTTCACTGTCTCTCCATCTTTCTCTCTTTCATTCTCTCTCTCTTTCACTTTCTCACTCAATCTCTCTCTCTCTTTCACTCCCTCTCTCTTTCACTCTCTCTCTCTATCACTCTCTCTCTTTCTCTTTCTCTCTCTCTCTTTCACTTTCTCTCACTCTCTCGTTTACACTCTCTCATTCTCTCTATCTTTCATTCTCTCTGTATTTCACTCTCTTTCTTACTTTCACTCTCTCACTCTGTCTCACTCTCTCGCCTCAATCATGCTATACTCCTGTTTCCAATTACCACCCCTACTGCCAAAACCTACGTTTATTTCACCGACCAAATAATCGTTTGATCTCTTCCCCCGCCGATCTTGAGCATGGTACAAAAGCATGTTGGACTCTTTGCTACCGCTAATTGAATTACCCTAATGTTTTCGAACGTTTATCACGCTCCATTCGCTCGCGTATTGCTGTGACCCGATGGGTAGTAGACAAGTTAACCTTCCACTCTGGATGTAAGTGACTGCCCCGTCCAGACAAAGTGATGAGCCACGACAAAAGGACAAGAACATCTTAGGAGGGAAGGATTATTTCAGTCCACTTGATGTCTTTATGGACATGAGACTAATGTCCTGTCATGTGAAGCGTGCTCGTCAGATTATGTTAGTCAGGGTCTGGTGAAACATACAGATCCGATTATGTTAGTCAGGGTCAGTTGAAACATACTGATCAGATTTTGTTAGTCAGGGTCAGTTGAAAAATACTGATCAGATTTTGTTAGTCAGGGTCAGTTGAAACATACTGATCAGATTTTGTTAGTCAGGGTCAGTTGAAACATACTGATCAGATTTTGTTAGTCAGGGTCAGTTGAAACATACTGATCAGATTATGTTAGTCAGGGTCAGTTGAAACATACTGATCAGATTATGTTAGTCAGGGTCAGTTGAAACATACAGATCCGATTATGTTAGTCAGGGTCAGTTGAAACATACTGATCAGATTATGTTAGTCAGGGTCTGTTGAAACATATTGATCAGATTATGTTAGTCAGGGTCAGTTGAAACATACAGATCCGATTATGTTAGTCAGGGTCAGTTGAAACATACTGATCAGATTATGTTAGTCAGGGTCTGTTGAAACATATTGATCAGATTATGTTAGTCAGGGCCAGATGAAACATACTGATCAGAATATGTTAGTCAAGATCACCTGAAACATACTGATCATACTATTTTAGTCAGGGTAGGGTGAAACACTGATCAGACTATGTTAGTCAGGGTCAGGTGAAACATACTGATCAGTCTATGTAAGGATCGATGACAAAAACAGATCTATACCTCATTTCCAATCAGTTGTACCTGGAAACAGACTGTTTCACGACTGTCAGTTTGGCTAACAAGGTGGGAAATGGCACTCAGATTCCCATATTATTGAGATTACCAAAATACCTTGCTTTGATCTACAGCTAGAAACACCCTAGTCGTCCATCTCACGAATTCCTCTGGATATGACGACAGCCACTGTAACCTGCCGCCAATGAAAGTCATGAAGAATACCTAGCGAGAGCATGAGAGGCAATTGCAATCACTCAGGTATCGTTTCTCTCTCTTCTCTCTCTCTCTCTCTCTCTCTCTCTCGTTTCGACTCTATCCGTCCCGTTTCATGTTTTTACTCTCAGTCTCAGACATCTTAACATTTTCATTGCCTTCTGAACCGCGCCAAAATTGAGTACACGAGTGCATACTTTCTGTTGCCAACACAACGGAGATAAGCACTTCTCCACCTGGTGCCAGTAGATTCCATGAGAAACTATTGTGGTGAGCCGTGCACAATTCCTCGCGGACGTCATACGTCATTATCTCCTCTCGCGTCAATTCTGTTCAAGGTCATAAGTCAGGACAGCATGTATAGGTTGATTGATGAAGTATTTCTTAATATGTCATCTGTACAATAAAACGAAAAACAGTTAATGAAACCTGTGGAATTATATCACTGATCCATGTTAGCTCCTGACAGAGCACAAGGACATCAATACGTATTGACACTGTGACAGAAAGATTTCTGGATATACGTGACTCGTTCTTTCCTTCGTAGTTTCTGCAGTAATTTTTTGTATATAATGAAGCTGCTAGCTGCATGTACAAGCCTCTTCAGACGCTGATGACTACATCCTTGAAAACTTAAAGTGCGAATATTCATTGCGCCACTAATTCTGCAAGGTATGCATTCAAGGAATAGTTGGAGAGATATATGACTAAATAAGGACGGACGTTTTAAAACTTTATCAAAGAGAATACAACGGGAGCGATACTCTGACTGAAAAGAAACAGAGATAATCGGAAAATGAATTTTACTATTCCATCGAATACGAATTCTGGATTTTAGTTATTCGGCCGAATACTTCTTCCTTTTCCTCGTTCGTCTTCAGACCAAATAAGAATACCGTTGTTGTTGTTGTTGATGAAGATGATGAATGTCGATAATGAGAAGATTTTTTCTATTGTGCGCCCTGAAAAGGACATTAAGTTGCGGTTTGTTGTACCTCACATCACAAGCGTGCCAATGAAGGTCAACCAGGGTCCTTCAGGTGGCTGTGCTATGCTTGGCTTCAGCTGAGTGTCTCTTACTACGGGGATCACGTCGATCCTTAACCTCGTTACCTAGGCTGCCATGAAAACAGCCCGTTTCCAGGGAGGGTTATTAGGAAGCCGAGGTGAGAGTCTCTGCTAGTATATTTTGCCTCACCTAACAAATCTGAGCAGACCGTTTTGTCTGACCCTGACTAACATGTTTGAGCAGTCTGTTTGTCTGACCCTGACTAACATGTCTGAGCAGTCTGTTTGGTCTTACCCTGAATAACATGTCTGAGCAGTCTGTTTTGTCTGACCAGACGTAAGTCATCCTCCCCAGGAAGTTTGACGCAAGAACTTGTATTCAACACGTGACAAACTCTGTCCAGAAGGCAGTCGCCATCACGCAGCCCAGAATGCATATCGGCTTAGGGCGAGACGGCCCGGGTCATACAATGACACACGCAGACCGTGCGTAAAATCCTGATGTAATCTTTGTCTGGGTCGACCTAATTTACTTCCAGGAACCATACCCCCATTACCACTCTACCCAGATGGTTATGTCATGACCAAATTATCTGAACCGTTTTTGCGGATTTTGTTTAGATGCCAATTTTCGGTCCCGTGCAGCGATTTCAAATTGTCTATATATATATATCCTCTTTCATCCTCAGAAGTTGCAGAAGAAGTGGTATTGGTAGTAGTAGCAGTAATAGTAATACCAGCAGTAGTGGTGGTAGGAGTAGTAGTAGCAACATTAGTAGTAGCAATATTAGTAGTAGCAATTTTAGTAGTAGTAATAGTAGTAGTAGTAGTATTAGTAGTAGTAGTAGCAATTTCAGTAGTAGCAATATTAGTAGTATTGGTACTAGTAATAATAGCAGCAGTAGTAGTAGTAGTAGTAGTAGTAATAGTAGTAGTAGTAGTAGCAGTAGTAGTAGTAGTATTAGTAGTAGTAGTAGTAGTCGCAACAGCAGTAGTAGTAGTCGCAACAGCAGTAGTAGTAGTAGTAGTAGCAGTAGTAGTAGTAGTATTAGTAGTAGTAGTAGTAGTCACAACAGCAATAGTAGTAGTAGTAATAGTAGTAGTAGTAGTAGTAGTAGTAGCAATAGTAGTAGTAGTATTAGTAGTAGTAGTAGTAGTAGTCGCAACAGCAGTAGTAGTAGTAGTAGCAGTAGTAGTAGTTGTATTAGTAGTAGTAGCAGTAGTAGAATCATTTGTAAATGTAATAGTAGTAGTAGTAGTAGTTGTAGTAGTAGTAGTAGAATCATTTGTAGATGTAATAGTAGTAGTAGTAGTAGTAGTAGTAGTAGTAGTAGTAGTAGTAGCAGTAGTAGTCGTAGTATTAGAATCATTTGTAGATGTAATAGTAGTAGTAGTAGAATCATTTGTAGATGTAGTAGTAGTTGTAGTAGTAGTAGAATCAATTGTAGATGTAATATAGTAGTAGTAGTAGTAGTAGTAGTAGTAGTAGTAGAATCATTTGTAGATGTAATAGTAGTAGTAGTAGTAGTAGTAGTAGTAGTAAAATCATTTGTAGATGTAATAGTGGTAGTAGTAGTAGTAGTAGTAGTTGTAGTAGTAGTAGTAGAATCATTTGTAGATGTAATAGTAGTAGTAGTAGGAGTAGTAGTAGTAGTAGTAGTAGTAGTAGAATCATTTGTAGATGTAATAGTAGTAGTAGTAGTAGTAGTAGTAGTAGAATCATTTGTAGATGTAATAGTAGTAGTAGTAGAATCATTTGTAGATGTAATAGTAGTAGTAGTAGTAGTAGTAGTAGTAGTAGTAGAATCAGTTGTAGATATGGTAGTAGTAGCATGTCAATGCAAGTGATGATGTTGTAGCTGTTAATATTTCCGCCCTGCCTAACCATGCATGCAAATAAAAATAAAGATCAAGTACTGGAACAGCTACAAAGTTTCTCCTATCTAGGTCATATAATAACGGAAGAAGGCAGCTGTGGAAAAAAAATCAGAAAAAGGAATAGGTACGGCCAAGATGGTATTCAGCTATATACGACATATACTGACATCCAAATAGATAAATCAGAATTTGAAAATGAGAAGAGTCAGGTGTTATGTATTCTCGTCACTACTTTATAGCGCAGAAGCATGGACATTGAATAACATGTTGGGAAAAGATATTGAATCCTTCGAAATGCGGGTATAGAAGATCTAACACGTGATATCAACATGTGTTGAAAACGTCACACTTAGCGTGTTCCTGATCATCTCTGACGTTTCTCATGATAATAATCTCATATATAAATGATTTAGAGAATGTCTGGCTGAGTTATGTAACAGACCTGGATGAGCTCTCACCCTGGGGGCCACTCTTCCCCTTCTCTCCTCTTACCTCACTCTGTTTCATTTGACTCTGTCCTACAGTCACACCCTTGCACAACTTTCACACGCGCCCTCGTGGTAAAGCCCTTCCTTTGCACTTTGGTTGGGCTAGCTTCTGAGGGCGCACAAACCTAGCATAGGTACATACAGACGCACACATTCATCCAAGCACTGGTTTATGCGTCCTGATATCGCCCAATGGACTACGGTCTGGGGTGGAAAATGGCGCGCCTCCGCCAGTAGAAACTAGTGAGGCAAACATTTAAGCAAAAAAAAAAAATTATGTAACAGACAACCATATAGATGTACGTCGTGTAGCATCAACATTAGGTGCCCTGCCGGTTGGCGTTGGCGATCAGGGACTTTTATCCGCTTTTATTTTGTGTGTCGTTCACCACCTCTGTTGTTGATTATCGCACGTGCCATTCTATCCAATATCTCCAGTGGTTTTTAATTTATAAAAATGATACACATGCCTTGATGTATCTTGTTGTTATTGTTGTTGTTGTTGTTGAATGCCCATAATGAGTATGTTGACTCTTTCTATGACTTGAAAATGGCGAGTTGTAGTAACTTTCCTTACCTCCCGAATGTGCTGATGAAGGTGAACGGCGGTCCTGTAGGCGGTTGTGCTACGCCTGGCCTTATCTGGGTGACGCAAACTACTACAGGGATAACGTCGATCCACATTAGCCAGACTGCCTTGAAAACAGCCTGTTTCCAGGGAAAACTAGATAGAAGAGAGATTGGTTAGTATATTGTGCCTGACCCTGACACGACGTCCTGGTCGGTATATTGTACCTAGCCCTGGCACGACGTCCTGGTCAGTATATTGTTCCTGACACTGCCTAGCGTTCCAGTTTCATAAAGCAGTTTAGAAATCATATAACATTTGATAAAGGAAGCTCTAGTATCGGATTCTCTCGCCATGGTCCTTCAACTCCAAAATTCATTAATAAGACAAAACTTAAAATGTGCCAGTTTGATCGATAGGTCGCAACTTTCTGTAGTTCGTGCAAGCTTCCTGGCCCAATGTTTCCACTCTCTCTTGTCATTGTTCTGCAAAGAGTCTTTTTTGGTCTTCCTCGTTTCCTGTTTCACATAACCGTCTGTAATGGAAGTGTATTTTCATCGGAACAACTTATTCCCTGATGCCAATAGAAATATAATTTTTATTTCACTGTAGTTGTGTTTGATCAGTAGTTTAGAAGTCTGTCTATCCAATGCCTAGTGGACCTGTATAGGCATTTATTACGAAATTAACATGAAGACAGACATTCGTTGTTGAGTACATGTCTGAGACGAGCGCCTCAAAGACATTTTCACAACGGAAAAGATCAACAGAGATACAGAAGGAGGAATGCGAGAGAGAGAAAGAGAGATGGGGGTGAGGTGGGGGGCGTTAACCAATTTTACAAGCTAATCTACACCCAGAAGTGCGTCACTTCCGGATTATTATGGTGTCTTGTCCACTGTACACGCATATTTACTGGTCACATCACTCGTGAGTTGTTGAATAGTTTGTACTAATATCACATCGTAAATTGAAACCGAGTGGTCTGTCCGTGTTTCTGTGTATGACAAGGACAAGAATAGCACCACTGCCCCACAGAGCGCAGTGCTCTAGCCCGCTAAGCAGAAAACGATCCTCCCGGCTCCATCCCGCTCATACCAGAGCTGAGACTCGCACCAGGGCATCTGCCTCTCTAGAAATGCAGGTCGACTAAGAACTAAGAAGAAGAATTGAAACTAAGTATCCCACCTCTTTGGATGTCTTCTTAATTCTGCAAACCGATATTTCATGTGAAATTTTTGCGGATGGAGACCTTCAGAAAGCATATTTCTTGCATTGCTAGTTACGTTAACAATGTATTTTACCTAAAGAGGTTGCAAGTTGCATACACAATCCTTTTCAGTCGTCAATTACGGAATAATTTAAAAGCCCCGTGTGTCTAGTCCTTCCGTCCTACGTAGAATTTAGTTCTTTTTTGTTCGTTCTCTCACTCCCGCTACCAAGCCCTTAACGTTCTCTCACTCCTACTACCAAGACCTGAACGTTCTCTCACTCCCGCTACCAAGACCTGAACGTTATCTCACTCCCGCTACCAAGCCCTGAACGTTATTTCACTCCCGCTACCAAGCCCTGAACGTTCTCTCACTCCCGCTACCAAGCCCTGAACGTTCTCTCACTCCCGCTACCAAGCCCTGAACGTTCTCTCACTCCCGCTACCAAGCCCTGAACGTTCTCTCACTCCCGCTACCAAGCCCTGAACGTTCTCTCACTCCCGCTACCAAGCCCTGAACGTTCTCTCACTCCCGCTACCAAGCCCTAAACGTTCTCTCACTCCTGCTACCAAGCCCTGAACGTTCTCTCACTCCCGCTACCAAGCCCTGAACGTTCTCAATCTCCCGCTACCAAGCCCTGAAAGGACTTTTCAGGTAGCAAGATGTAGTCCATAGAACGGAATGAATTGTAGCGTAGATTATAGCTTGACTGCAATATTTGCACCGTTCGGCTCGAAACTCTCAAGTTTCAAGCGAGCCCTGGTCTCAAGAAGGATAGATCAAACACATCGTCAAACCGGAGAGCGACAATAAACTCGGAAGTCCCTTGTGCACATAAACGAACAACCGGCAATACAAAGTAGAAACGAGAAGGCTGTTAACCATTTAGCGAAATAAATTTAGAAAAGTCATGAATTTCCTGCCCAAAATTACACCTAACTTACCCCAGGCCTAGTAAGTCACAGTCACTGCAAGAGAAATCGCAAATGAAAAGAGCTTACTAACGATAGCTTCGGATACCTAGCAACCTTTCTGCTTAGATACAAGAACACCAAGTGTTTCATGTATCTTTGTATCTAAGTATTTATGGGATATCTAGTTATAGACAGTTGAACATGACAGAGCCTGTGAGAGAGCTGCAGCAGCATTGTGCTTGCACATAGACAAGTTCGGGTCAGTTTGGTGTGGGCACAATTTGTTTAAAAACCTGAATGTACGTAACAGCCACACATGGGGGAGGTCAAGGAACAGCTGGAAAGTGCGGTGAAACAGGAAGTCGGCGCAGCTGGACTATCAGGGGCTGAACTCATGAAGTCGGACCGCAGAACGAACGAGAGGGGAGAACCGATGGTAAGTCAGGTTGATTAAGTCAAGGATACAATCATTGCAGCTCTGTTCAACTAGCACCATCATCATGTAGCATGTCCTTTGTAGAACGTCGCTTCCATCGCAGTCTGCCTGAAATTAACTCGTTCCTTTGCCAAAATACCAGCTTCCGCCACAGTCATACTCAGGCATTCCTGGATATATTGGTGCCATCATCTTCTTGGTCTACCCCTTCCCCCTTTGCTATAATTAACTTATAATTGAAGTATCGTTGCATGGCCATCTGTATTACATGATGGGAGTCTAACAGAAATGTATTTTAGTAATTTTACAAAGTTGACCTAAATATAATCCCCGACAATTCGCCGTGTACTGTGAGCCAAAATGGCTATCCTCCACCTGCCAAACCGTAAAGTAGTATACGTCTGCCCGTAGCTGTCATGGGAACAGACCTCGCGTATAGTATTCTCGTGACACGACCTCTAAATTTGCCTTTTATGTTCCGGAAAGAATGATTCGCTTGGGCGAGAGAAACAATGACGGGCAACGGATTATGAGAATATTTGAACTCAGACCATGGCGGGCCTGGACATGCCTCCATAATAATCCGGAGGTGACGCACTTCTGAATGTAGATTAGCTTCTATAATTGGTTTAAACAACCCCCCCCCCCCCCCCACTCCCTTCCCCCCGGACCGATCAAACTTGTATATTTTAAGTTGTGTCGTATTAAGGGATTTTGAGTTGAAGGAACATAGTGATAGAATCCAATACTAGGGCTTCCTTTGTCCAATATTGTACGATTTCTAAACTTCTTCATGAGAATTGGGATGCTAGTCAGCGTCAAGCACAATATACTGACCAGGACGTCGTATCAGGGTTAGGCACAATGTACTGACCAGGACGTCGTATCAGTGTCAGGCACAATACACTGACCAGGACGTCGTATCAGGGTCAAGCACAATATACTGACCAGGACGTCGTATCAGGGTCAAGCACAATATACTGACCAGGACGTCGTATCAGGGTCAAGCACAATATACTGACCAGGACGTCGTATCAGGGTCAGGCACAATATACTGACCAGGACGTCGTATCAGGGTCAGGCACAATATACTGACCAGGACGTCGTATCAGGGTCAAGCACAATACACTGACCAGGACGTCGTATCAGGGTCAGGCACAATACACTGACCAGGACGTCGTATCAGGGTCAGGCACAATATACTGACCAGGACGTCGTATCAGGGTCAGGCACAATACACTGACCAAGACAACTCTTTTTCATTTATCGTTCCCTGGAAACAGGCGGTTTTCAATGGTACTCTAGCTGATGTGGATCGACTTTATCCGTGTAGTAGTTTGCGTCACTCAGATGAAGTCAGGCGTAGCACAACCGCCTGCAGGACCGCCGTTCACCTTCATCAGCACATTCGGGAAGTGAGGAAAGTTTCTACAACCCGCTATTTAACGCCTTTTCAGTAAAGAGTCAACATACTCATTGTGGGCATTCAACAACAACAACAACAACAACAAGATACATCAAAGAATGTGTATCATTTTCATAAATTAAAAATCCCTGCAGATATTGGACAGCCTGAGAGAATGGCACGTGCGATAATCAACAACAGAGGTGGTGAACGACAAACAAAATAAAAGCGGATAGAAGTCCCTGATCGCCAACACCAACCGGCAGGGCACCTAATGATGATGCTACACGACGTACATCTATATGGTTGTCTGTTACATAACTCAGCCAGACATTCTCTAAATCATTTATATGTGAGATTATTATCATGAGGAACGTCAGAGAAGATCAGGAACACGCTAAGTGTGACGTTTTCAGCACATGTTGATATCAGATGTTAGACTTTATGTTCGCTGATGACAACCTTTTAATGGCACCAAAGTTAAGCTAGAAAAATTATTTGTAACAAAAACACAGCGAGGTCGAGAATCTATATTTAAACACCAATTAACAAAATGATCACATTTTTACAACAATGTATTCTCAATTGATAATGTAGAAATACAGCATCTTACGAGGTCTAAATATTTGGGATATGCAATTAATCATTCCGGTGAATAAGAGATTGAAATTAAACGAAGACTTTAAATTGTTAAGATAGTAAAAGTTTGTCCAATATAAGTTACATGACTGTCATGGAATGAAGTTGTTAGAGACTTCAGTATACCAAGTCAAGGTTTGTTCCATATTAGTTACACTACTATCGGGGGATTAATTTGTTAGAGACTTCAGTATACTAAGCAAGAGCGTACGAGAAAGGGTGGACAGTTCCGTTCCTCGTTGCTTGTTACTACCCTAGTTGTATACCACGCATCCATTTACAGCTGAGTCGACTGGAACGTATAGTAATCGGGATTATACCCAATACCTTTACCAGGAAAAGCGAGAGCTCCATCACTACGTTAATGGTACTCTCAATTGCAACACACAAACTAATACAGACGACAAATTTGTGACAAGATACATCCAAGCAAGCAAAGATTAAACTGATCAGGATTTGCATTATCCTAGTGGTGACAAATGGTTGTGAGGCATAGACTATTAATAGATTAATTGCAAAATAATCACAGCATTTGAAATGAAGTGTTACAGAAGGATGCTGAAAATATCATGGACAGAAAAATAAATAAATATATAAATTTTACAATCGCTGCATAAAATTGACTCCTTGACAACATCGAGAGAAAAAAACGCCATTTCCAACTAGTTAGTGCACTGGGAGTCCAACTCGGCGAGAGAAGTTTAGCGAATGAAGAGGTCAACCTGAAGTGTACATGTCACTGAGATAACAGAGCAAAGACTTCTATGCTGCAAGTTTTGGTGAACTGTCACTGAGATTACAGAGCAAAGACTTCTATGCTGCAAGTTTTGGTGAACTGTCACTGAGATAACAGAGCAAAGACTTATATGCTGCAAGTTTTGGTGAACTGTCACTAGGATAACAGAGCAAAGACTTCTATGCTGCAAGTTTTGGTGAACTGTCACTGAGATAACAGAGCAAAGACTTCTATGCTGCAAGTTTTGGTGAACTGTCACTGAGATAACAGAGCAAAGACTTCTATGCTGCAAGTTTTGGTGAACTGTCACTGAGATAACAGAGCAAAGACTTCTATGCTGCAAGTTTTGGTGAACTGTCACTGAGATAACAGAGCAAAGACTTCTATGCTGCATGTTTTGGTGAACTGTCAAAGTGAGGGGATTTTCCTCTTCTTATTTTCGTTTTTGTCCTTCTGCTGTTTGTTTCAGTGTCAGGTTATGAAGAGGTTTCTTGACCTGGCCTTAGTATGTGCTTCGCAAACGGAGAGCTTACCTGCTTCTGTTATTTCTGCTATCCATATCTTACGTGGTCGGCCCATGGCTCTGTATCCATTGTATCTTTTGAGCATTGATTTCTGAGGGATACTATCTGGTGTTTGACGTGGCCGAAACATTTTGTTTGCTGTCTCTTGTTGAGGTCTAACACTGGTGATGTACCTACTTGTTTCCTAATATCTTCGTTTCTGATTCTATCCATTAATGTTACTCCAAGCATTCTGAGTAGGAATTCCATCGCTGTTGTTACAATGTTTCTTTTATCTTTGCTTGTCAATGTCCAATTTTGGCACTGATAGCACAATGTGGGTAGGAAGATCGTGTTGTATAGCGTTGTTTTTGTATCCATTGTATCGTGTTTACACTGTAATATAGAGGACATAAGTCCAGCTTGAATACATCTGTGTTAGATTTAATTGTCCCCTTTTTACCATCTGCTGAGATTATGTTACCCAGGTGCGTAAAATATTTCACCTGTTTTACTTGTTGATTTTGCATAAATATATTTGTTTTTGTTTCTTTTCTTGCAATCGTTATAACTTCGGGTTTTACTAAGTTGATTTTCAAACTGTAATCCGTACATGCCTAATTAAGATTGTTGATATGTTCCTGCCACGAGACATGTGTATTAATGTTGATGAAAATTATTTTGAGAAATAAGGGACAATGTCTTAGCCTCAGTCTTAGTCCATAAGGGTACCCATGTACACCCATAAAGGCTGTAGCATTGTGCAGGTCTCAACTCTTGAGCAAGTTCATGGTGGTATGTAGGTCCATTTCTCTGTTTAGCGCGCTAAGCTCGAGTAGATCTGAGTTCTTTGGTCGTGAACGAGTCTCAGCTCAGTTTCTAGTCCGTTCTGTTTCGAGCACGGGTTGTCCAGTGGAAGGCTAACTTGTTCGATTCAGGACTGTGAGTGTTGTTCAGCCCAAGAAAATCTTGCCACCTAATTGTGGTTCTACAAGCAGGTCTTGTTGTCGCATGGAACAATGTGATAGTTTTTGTCCATCACAAGTGATGACGATCACTCTCTTTGTTCAGCCGTGTGGACGGTCGTATCTCTTGCTGTGTCCGCTGAAATGGGTGACTTGCGCAGAGATTTGGATTAAAGTGAGGAAGAAACTGCGCCTTTTGTCAACCTCACTCACAGAGCCTAAGCTACCTTTAGCCAGTGGCAAGACATTCATCGAGACGACTGGAGATAGCATAGGATGCAGATTTTGCCTCAGGGTTACCACCGAAGCCTTTCCGTAAACATGTAACCCGCAGGGTAGAAAGGTGGGAAGGCATCTAACGCAGTTTGTCGTGCCTTTTCGATAACTACATGAGGTCGTATGGACAACACTCAGCGTGTGAGTAAGTCTGGCATCTCACCCCAGCTGTATTCAGTTCATCATAGTAGCATCTAAAATTCCCACACGCCATATTCGTGAAGGTGAACCGGCAGAACTAACCCGTGAGATACGACACAGGTATAACTAGTTTAAGCGTAGCGCCATTCAGCCGGCGTCTAGACCAGGATAAACGGATGGAAGAAATCACAAAAAAAGAACGAAATAACAAGTCCAGACGGAAAACAACTCCACGTATCCGTGAACACAAGTGTAAGTCGTCGACTAGTGTGAATTCCAGGCAAATCCGTGGTTTGGCGGCATCCATAATGATCCAAAACAGTTGAGAAATGTAGACTCGCAGCCAGTTACGGCGCCATCTTTGCCAGATGGGACAATGTGAGTGCAATAATAAATGGTTTTCAAGTTCGCATCTCATTTAATTATTGTTAATAGCCATTTGTGAAAATTTACTGACTCGCCCTCGTATGTGGTTGAAGCCTCTATCATTTCAGGAAGGTGAGTTATCAGTACGATCTGAAATCAGAATCATATCTACCGAAAACTGGCTCTTTTATCACATGACCGAAACCAACTGTAACATAATTTGCGCGGCACGAGACATGGTCACAAAAATTGAACCTGGAGATTCGTGGATAAGAAGTTTAGATTCTCAGCATAAACAGAGCTGGTAAGGTTCACGTCACACTGGAAGAAGGCATATTTTAAGAGGTGGACTCATTTATCTACTTTGGTAGCAACATAGACTAGATTGGTGGGCGGGGGGGGGGGGGGGGGCGTGTTAGGTGGGAGATGCTGGAAGAGCTATTCGGTTATGGATACACAAAGATAGAGACAGTTTCAGCATCTTAGACAATTATGGAACTTCAAAGAAACCAAGTCCGAAATGAAGATTACAAATTTTAACTCGAATGCAAAGTCGGTACTACCATTTGGATCTACCGCTTGGAGAACAGCATAGTTGGTAAGACAGCAAGTTCAGACATGCTTTGATAAGGTCAGTCACGTCCACCAGTTGAAATGTCCTACTCTACTTATACACTTGCTAGAGTGAAAGGCATGCATTACTGGAACCTTCATTCGCAGATGAATTTCTATAGGTTTTCCCCCTTCGTTGCTGAAAAAGCGGATAACAGAACGCTGCACTTCTTTGGTGCGTGTCAATATTGGAGCAGCTATCTTTTAACTGTATTAATGACGTCATGTTGTTTATCCGCACCGCGATGGCACGTGCAGGACACTCTTGACTTCCTTAGGAACCATATTAACAAGTTTCAATACAAAGGCATGGTTTTTCTCATTTCTTTCCCATTTTACGGTTCTCATTGTAAGTCCCCTCGAATCAGTACATCTTTAGGTATGTCATGTGTATGTATGTGTCTATATATGTACATCTTTAGGTATGTCATGTGTATGTATGTGTCTATATATGTACATCTTTAGGTATGTCATGTGTATGTATGTGTCTATATATGTACATCTTTAGGTATGTCATGTGTATGTATGTGTCTATATATGTACTTGTGTGTCTGTCTTCGTCTTAGCATGTGCGTGTATGTATCTAGGTCAGTATGTATGTATCTATGTCTGTATGTGTCTTTTGGTGCGTGCGTATTGGTGTGTGTAGGCACATGAATGTGCGCACACAAGAAGAACATGTCGTGGAAGAATACAGAACAGCTCTGATTACAATGTTGTGCTGATATTTAATGATGGTCTCGAGAGGATATCCAGTTTCCAAAAATGTTATTCTTCTGGGCGTGATCTGTGATAGATGTCAGAATGTGGTTCTTCCAGCGCTTGTAGAACGTGCGTGCACGCATTATTGTATGGCTTGATAGAAATGTTGGTTTCGAAATGTTTTATCGCGCTACTTGTATCGCTAACTCATTGATATTCGTGCAGTATGTGGGCTTCCTCTATTGTTTAATATAAATGTTAGTTATGGTTTATATGTCCCCATATGAATGTCTTATCCACTTTTATTGTGCCATTTAAACAAAGGTAAAATTACCAGTCACCTTACCAGTGACAGTAGTCGGGGATGAAGTGTTTTATAATTCATTGTAGTTTGTCTGAGCTTTAATTGAGATCTTCTAATTCTTCGTTCATCCTCACATGAAGGCCCCCGTTTCTCTTGCAAAGGATACTGTTGTTTGTAAAGCTGTTTTACCTCTATACAGCTTTTGTCTCATATCTGTCTCGCGAAGCCAGTATTGTTCTCTCTTTTCCTGCGTGAGCACGCAGCTTTGTAGGATGCGTTTGACGGCCATGGTATGCTCGACACATGGACACTTGTCTGTCCAAACCCAAGATGTGTTGTAAAGATGCCCATGTAATCTCTTATGCCCAGCTCTCAGTCTGAAGACGATGATTTGATCTTCTTTAGTTAAAATATAGTAGTTTTCTATGGGGAAGTCGGGGTGTTAGTCAGCCGATTTCCCCCCGAAGTTGGCTTTAATTATGGTCTTTGCCTCATTATATGTGATACTCTCGTCTGTCTGTGTAGATGCTGCTCCACACTTTGCTAGTTTGTCTGCGGCTTCATTGCCTCCCATGTTACAGCTGGATTGTATCCACTCAATGACCAACCTCGGGTGTTCTGCTGAAAGCTTTATCAGAAAGCACAAATTTTACTTGAGATCTCTATCGTTGTGTTGTTTTAGCGCTGCTAATACTGAAAAGTCATCCGTCAGAAATACTATGTTTTCTTGGTGGATATCTTCATCTTGAATTATAAGCTGAGCTGCGGTTTTCGGTGCCTCTGTTTTTTAACGGAATTATTGGAGTGTGTTCCCGTTGTTAATACTCGAGTTTTTGCGTCTCTGTTCCTTAGTCTGCAATAGGCCACTCGCCTCCATTGGACGTGGCTTTGCTAGTTGAGCGATCTGTATATACGCGTATCAATGTTTGTAATTTTTTAAATTTTTTTTTGCGTTCGCCTTATTTATCTATTCCCCAAGGCGTGTGTGCGTTACACTGTGGTTTTTATGTTGCGCCTGTCGGCCCAGTGCATCCGACTTCAGCATGCATTTTATGTAAGGGTCTGCTTCCTCCTGCATTTTCTAAGGGTTTGCTTCCCCGGGGTAACGGCCGGTGCTGTGATCGGGATCGAACCCAGCACCTTCTGGTTGTGAGCCGTGCCACTTAACCACTAGGCCACGCCGTCCCCCGATGTTTGTAATGATTTAAGAGCAGTACTCTGTCAACTATGCCAGCAGTCCGCACCAAAAAGGGTAGTGGTACAGTGGGTTCCATCCCACTGTAACATCCAAGGCAACGAGGAGGCAGACAGACTGGCAAAAGAAGGTGCAAGACTACCACAACCAGATACTAGTATGACATACGAAGAGTCAAAACGGCTTATTAGAGCTAGATACATGACCAAATGGGAAACAGAACATACTGGCTACACAAAAAACGATGCTTATTACTAGTTGAACAGAAGAGAGCAGGTCGTGGTCTTCAGACTTCGCACTGGCCACAATAGACTGAGGTACCACCTATTCAACAAATTGAAGATAGGTGGCACTGACGAATGCCCGTGTGGTACCGGGAAAATGACCGCTGAGCATTTGCTCCAAAATTGCCCGACATACGAGGATCAGAGAGAGCAGATGTGGCCATCACCAGTGGCAACACTAGACAAGCTCTATGGCAGTGTCGACAGAATCAGGATGATCGATCCTTTTTTCGAAAAAATAAAGGTTACTGTCTGACTGCGTACGATGAAAAAGAAGAAGAAGTATCAATGTTTCTCGCGCACATACTCTCCTATTTTCAACAAATATTCTTCCGTGACAAATGTCCTTCCTAAATCTGTCTGAGATCTCTGTTTCTCTATATCCTCAGTGGTTTCTGCCATCAAAGAGATAAGGTGGTACATTTCCTCATTCATCGTATTACCTTCTATAAGTCAGACACCCATTAACGTATAATGTAGAGGGATATGACATGGATCATGTGATGTGAGAGGAAAGCACATTAACACATAATATCCCGAACGCTGATCCGTTAAACCCTAGGGTGAGGTGATCTATTTTACAGGTTCAAGAATAATCTAGACAAATCGGGAGAGATTGACAATGACCAGAATAGATAAGTAAAGATCGGGAGAGGATAGGAGAGATTGACAATGACTAGAATAGATAAGTAAAGATCGGGAGAGGATAGGAGAGATTGACAATGACCAGAATAGATAAGTAAAGATCGGAGGACGATCAAAGGTTGAAAGGTATATGACGATTTCGTGAGAAAGAGAGACAATGAACGAGAAATCGATAATGATCGGAGAATTCGGAAGAGATCGGAATCAATAAAAATGGCTGATTTTATTTGTGTGTAACAAACCTTGTGTTCTATTCCAGATTAGGCAATAGATCCCTGAGACCTTAAATAGATTTCAAGCTATTCCCCCGAGAACATAAATAGGTTTCAAAGGTTTCCCTGAGACCTTTAATTGATTTCAAGGGTTGCCCAAAGATCTTAAATTGATTTCAAGGGTTGCCCAAAGACCTTTAATTGTTTCAAGGGTTTCACAAAGTATTTAAATTGGCTTCATTGGTTTACCAGAAATCTTAAATTGATTTAAAAGATTTCCTCGAGATTTGAAATGGATTTTAAAGGCTCTCAAGTTATCAAAATGTTGAGGACAAACAGCTCTTACCGTCTTACCATTTAACCCACGTACCTGAACCTGACTTGTAGATTATGTTTAGAAGGCATAACATAACTATTACTCTGTTCAGTGCATCTTTCAATTGTATGTTAATACTAGAAAATCATTTTGTAAACCAATAGTAGAAGAGTAAGGGAAAGGAGTGTTTTCATGCTGTTATGAGTACGCGTTTTCAATTTCAAGGCAGAGGGTGTAAATGGTTAAGGCAAATTGGTAGATTACGTTTCCATCAATTGGCTAGGATTCAGCTATCTTCTTCCTACGCTGTCAGACTTCGACTTGAATTTGTTTGATTAAACAATGGTCAACCTGAGACTGTTGGCAGTACCATGGAGGGTGTCTAGTGTTGGTGCTGTTGTCAGTTGAGCACTGGTTGGGACGTCGTGTGAAAGGCAAAGAAAGAGATTGGGGGAAAGGGGGGTAGGGGTAAGATGAGTACCATTGTCACCTCCCACTCTTGTCTTCTGGTACAATTAATAAGGATTGTACAGGACAACAGCAACCTCATCATGTAAATCAAACTACTACATAAATTACTCCTTTCAAGAGAGTTAAGAACGTTTTTTCACACGGGCTTTCTGTAAGAAGCCAGCTGTAGTGATCACCCTTTGTGTTGTACCTTTGTGTTGTACAGGGTGAACAGAAAACAAGAACCAAGGAAAACAAGTGAAAAGGCAAAGCTTTAAAACAAATATAAATTCTTATAATCGACAAATATACTGATTAAAGCAAACATGCAAATACAAAAGGCAACATACAACAAACATGCAACATAGTAATTAACCAATAACATTAACATGCAAATGAGATATCTACTCACGTCTGGGCATTGGTCTGGGCTGTGTACTCGTTTCCATCTCTGCAATCTCATTGGCTGTGATGTCGATAGACCGTTTAGCCAACCTCTGCTCCATGCTATCCACGTACTTGGTCAAGTTGGCCACAGCCCCACCCATCCGGTTGAGCTGGCGAGATAACTTGGTGTTGTCCTTCTGCGTGTTGTTAAGATCCTCCAGCATGGTTTCCATGTTTGTCGTCATGATTCTCAGCGCGTTCTTCGTCTCAGCCACATCACCACTTAGCCTTAACAGAGCGTCCCTCATCCGCTGGGACTCTGTATCCTTTTTATCATTCAGCGTGGGCAGAAGGTAGACATCCTTAAACTCTTTCAACTTTGCATCAATCAGTTTATCTACATCCGCCATGTACCTCTGGACGCACTTGCAGCCTCGTCGCTTCTTCCGCGACTGCCCCAATCCAGCATTTGTGTCTTCTGTGGTAGTCTCGTTCTCAACAGCGAGACCTACGCATAAACCGATGACGAGGACTACCTCTAAGATTTTACGAACTCCGCAATGCATGATGAATTCGATTTATACAATTTTCACAAATATGTTTTCCTTTACAAATTGGAAACTATGCTTCCAAAGTTTGTTCTAATTTATAAATCATTATCTGTTTCCGTGGTAGACTGCAATGAATTGTATTGATTGTGAATACTGTTTATAAAATTCACAAAATTCAGTTGGCAGTTACCTGCTACGTTACTGATTAGTACCAGTGTGAATATGTAACAGGTTTAAATAACCTTTCCAGGAGTCATGCAGCATTGGCACAAGAATATCTCGTTACATTGAATTTTCAGGATCCACTGACGGGCAGTATATGTAAGCCAGATCCAAGCGAATCACTGCTTCCAAAATATCGTTGATTCTGAAGAGAAACAAAAATAGCAAATTAACTTTCACTTTCAATAAGTTGAATAATGAAATGTTATGTTGGTGTTGTTTAATGAATAAGTTTACTCTTTTGTGCGTCCAGAAACGGGCGTTGAGTGGCATCACGAGGGTGCTGGTGAAGGCGAGCCGTGGTCCTCCAGACGGTGGTATTATGCTTAGATTCATCTGGGTGACGTTCACTATTACAGTGATCACATCGATCCACATCTAGTCAATCAGACTGCCTTGAAAACATCATGTTTCCAGGGAACGCTACGTGGAAGAGAGGTTGTGGTCTTGGTCAGTACATTGTACCTGACCCTGATGCGACGTCCTGGTCAGTATGTTGGGCCTGACCCTGATGCGACGTCCTGGTCAGTATGTTGTGCCTGACCCTGATGCGACGTCCTGTTTCGTATGTTGTGTCTGACCGGACTGGCGTCTCAGTTCCCCGATGAAAAGTTAAATAGGTACATTATTCCAAGCTTAGCATATACACGGAGAACAATGACTACATTGATATTTGTATATAAACAAGTAAAGAAATTATCCATCATGTGTGTATAGGCAAACCGGAACTGAATCTCGTAGTGTATATTGATATTACATTGTATATAGTTGATTGATAAACTTGTGTAAGTTATATCAGCGATATGTTTACTGAAATGGAGCACTTCGTGACGCTTGCTGTTTTCCGTTATCTCGGGCTGTGAGCTCGTGTGTCAGTGTTTGTTTCCTCTTACCAAAAACACATACAAATCCTCTGTATTTCGCAAGTTTATCAGTTCGGTAGCCAGTGGCAAGAGAAACGCAGGTTGATATTGCGTCAAGTGGATAGCGTTCAGACACCTAGTACTCTATATGTGATGTGTGGCTAGATGAACGCGTTAACTCGTACCTTTTTTTGCAGGAGGTACTTTCGGTGCGTGTAGGACATGGGTTCAATCCCAGTGTGCGTTTTACTCTGCTTACTTTTCTCTAGTTCGGTGTGTATGTTTTCTGAGAAAACAAAAAACTTGTGCCTTTGAATGTTTACGTCACTACTATATGGGCATATTCTATACTATTTGGTTGGTGCACTAGGTGATATGTGGAATCCTTCGCTCGTATATTCTATACTATTTGGTTGCCACACTAGGTGATATGTGAAATCATTCGCTCGTATATTCTATACTATTTGGTTGTTACACTAGGTGATATGTGGAATCATTCGCTCATATATTCTATACTATTTGGTTGGCACACTATTCGATATGTTGAATCATAATCTCACACATTCTGCTGCTTAGTCTTGCTTTGTGTGTTGCATTTGTTCGGAAAGGTTGTTTTAACATTTTCCGGTAATCTGATTTCATGAGGCAGGATTCTCGACTCAATAATTGAAACTATCTGACAGCCTGACGTCCAAATTACAGAACGGCGGGCCATAAAGAATCAACTCAGTTAATTATACGTTTATATTCAAATGCGTGACGCATAGTTTTTAATCATTTCAATATTTTTCCATAATTTTCCAGTTTGTTTCTCCGAAAAACGGCGAAAAACAGATCGACCTAAGACAGCGTGCGAAAAATTACTGAATTCGTAATGAAAATGTGGAGCCAAAATGGTGCACTGAACAAAGAATGGCTACAGATCGGGTGAAATACGCGGCGTTTGGTGCCACTACCAGTACGTCACTAAACGTTATGTCTACTGGGCGATTTGCACTTCCAAATTATGTTAAGTTCGAAAGACGTTCAAGTCAAACGGGGATTTTTTTTTGGGACGGAAAAAAAAGGTATTTGTGGATTTAAAGTCCTGCACTTATTCCAGAGTTAAAGTAATGCTTGAAAAGCTTTAGCGCAGAAAGATTTATCCGTATGTCTGAGCCAATCCAGGACAACCTGCTTCACATCGTCATCGGTGCTAAAATGTTGATCTGATAAGACTTCTTTTAGGGGTCCAAACAGGTGGAAATCACTTGGAGCGAAGTTTAGTCTGTACTGTGGATGTGGCAATACCTTGCAGCCGTGTTGCTGCAGATGACACATAATGCGGTGAGCTGTATGAAGTCAAGCGTTTTCTTGATGGGGCAGGACACACTTTGTGAACAAACCAGGCCGTTTTTTCAGCAGACGGTTATGCACTTCACTCAACATGCACATGTACATGCACTGTTCACTGTTGATAGTGGCACAACGGGGGAGAAATGCAATATGAATGATGCCAAGTTTCTTCCAGAAAACACTCGCCATCATTTTACCTGCAGACGTAATTGTCCGTAATTTTGATGATCGTGTATACTTCCACTACTTGGATGCTTGTTTCGATTCAGGAGTCTAATTGTGAGCCCAGGTTTTGTCACATGTAATAAAGCGATTCAATAAGGCATGCACTTCCATGTCTAAAGGTTTTTTTTTCAATTCAGTGCAGGCTTGAACTCTTCTCTGATGGTCAAAAGCGGAAAGATGTCTTGGCATCCAACGTGCACTAACCTTCCTAAAATGCAAATCTTGATCAATATACGTTTTCACCGTACCCAGAGTAACAATCGTGGCATGTTTTGCGTCGATTTTCCAGGATAAGGCGTTCCACAATCTGGATATTCACAGGTATAACTGTGGTGGGTTGAGAGCCAACACCAGCCAGAATTAACACTCACAGATGTACGGCCGTCTCTAAAACGTTTACACCATTCAAATGTCTTACTGCGGCTGAGTGTCTCGTCACCGTATTATGATTGCGTTCTTCTGTAAATGTTCGCATGTTTCACGCCTTCTTTCACAAGAAACTTCAACACGACACGCTGTTCCATGCAATCGTTAACAGTGTTGTCCACCATTTTTAATTATCTGTCACGTGACTGGCCTATGACAAGTGGGCCACCTAACAATAATAGGACACAAGTGTCCCTAACTAATGATAGTAGTTCCAGCACGCTTTAACCCATTCAATTAAAACTAGAACAAAAAGTGAGGTTTGACTTGAACGTCTCTTGAATATATGAGGGAAAGTCATAAAGTAAAAGCAGTTTTATTATAAAGTGCAGGGAAGAGTAAGTTCAACGGAAAAATATGTTTCCTTTCCAAAAAGGGTTCTCTAGCAATACTCCATGAAGGGGTTGTGACGATCGGGTAGTGTGTACATGCGCAATATAGCGTACAACATGACTGCTGAGCCGTTTTTCGTGTGTTCTGGTCAGAGGCTGTGAAACCTTCCGAAATCTACAGAACTGAAGGTTCAGTATGGGAACGATTGTTTGAGTCAGAGGAGAGTGTATGAATGGGAGAAACATTTCAAAACGTCATTGATAAAGCGCGGTGCGGGAGACCAGTAAACGTGGTAACTGATACAGAGCAACGGCAGATCGACCAGTTAGTCCGTAGCAATAGTTGAGTCATTATTGATGGAATAGCCGTACATTTCTTCATGCTGACGGCGCTGCTTATAAAATTGTCCATGATGACCTCGATTACAAAAAACTCGTAGCATGTGAATCGCAATGCAGCTTCCAGGTGATCGCTGCAAGTCTGTCCTGCAGACGATTTGTCAGGAGCATTTGGGTCTCATGCCCGTGACGAAGATGATTTTCTCCGCAAAATTGTTTCAGAAGACGAGTCCAGGCTGTACCATGACAAACCAGAGTGGAAGAGACAGTTAATGCAATGGGACTACCCGTTGTCAACGGCTAATTACAAATTCAAAATAAAGGTTTTCGCTGGGAATGCCGGGAAGACCATCTTTTGTGATGTTAATGGCTCTATAATAGTTTATTTCCATGAAAACGGTGGCTACTGCTTGATACAGCGACATGCTGGTGAAATTGTTGAGCTGGCGTTACGATAGAATGGAGCATTGCTGTTACACGGATACCACAGTTGCGCATACGGAGGATACATTTCGTGCTTTGGAATTTGAGGTTTTGAAACATCCAACATACAATCCTGACTTGGCGACATCAAACGTTCACTTGTTTGGACCATTGGAACATCCAACATACAATCCTGACTTGGCGACATCAAACGTTCAGTTGTTTGAACCATTGAAACATCCAGCATACAATCCTGACTTGGCGACATCAAACGTTCACTTGTTTGGACCATTGGAACACCCAACATACAATCCTGACTTGGCGACATAAAACGTTCAGTTGTTTGAACCATTGAAACATCAAGCATACAATCCTGACTTGGCGACATCAGACGTTTACTTGTTTGAACCATTGAAACATCCAGCATACAATCCTGACTTGGCGACATCAAACGTTCAGTTGTTTGAACCATTGAAACATCCAGCATACAATCCTGACTTGGCGACATCAAACGTTCAGTTGTTTGAACCATTGAAACATCCAGCATACAATCCTGACTTGGCGACATCAAACGTTCACTTGTTTGAACCATTGAAACATCCAGCATACAATCCTGACTTGGCGACATCAGACGTTTACTTGTTTGAATCATTGAAACATCCAGCATACAATCCTGACTTGGCGACATCAAACGTTTACTTGTTTGGACCATTGGAACATCCAACATACAGTCCTGACTTGGCGACATCAAACGTTCACTTGTTTGGACCATTGAAACATCCAGCATACAGTTCTGACTTGGCGACATCAAACGTTCACTTGTTTGGACCATTGAAACATCCAATATACAGTCCTGACTTGGCGACATCAAACGTTCACTTGTTTGGACCATTGAAACATCCAATATACAGTCCTGACTTGGCGACATCAGACGTTCAGTTGTTTGGACCATTGAAACATCCAATATACAGTCCTGACTTGGCGACATCAGACGTTCAGTTGTTTGGACCATTGAAACATCCAATATACAGTCCTGACTTGGCGACATCAAACGTTCACTTGTTTGGACCATTGAAACATCCAGCACACAGTCCAGATTTGGCGACATCAAACGTTCACTTGTTTGAAACCTTGAATGAACATTTGATGGTCAGAGGTTTGAATACGATAGCGAGATAATGGAGGCGGTGCAAAATTGGTTAAAGGTCACACCCCAAGATTTTATTCTAGAGTGAATCCACAAGCTAATAGACAGGATGACATATTGTGTTCACGCGGAATCAAAAACTATTTGTGTGCTACTCGAAAAATAATATACCAAAAAAAAAATTGTTCTCACTCTTGTTGTTTCCTAATGCCCATGATGAGTAGATTACTCTTTTGTGCGCCCTGATAAGGACGCTGGATAGGGGGGGGGGGGGCGCGGTGGGGGGGGGGGGGGGTTGCAGTAGCTTTCCTCACATCCCAAACGTGCTCATGGAGGTAGACAGCGGTCCTCCAGGCGGTTGTGCTATGCTTGGCTTCATCTGCATGTCACTCATTACTTAGGGGATTACGTCGATCCTTCACCTCGTTAGCCAGGCTGCTACGAAAACAGCCAGTTTCCAGGGCGGGTACTTGGAAGCAGAGATGAGGGTCTTGGCCAGTATATTTTGCCTGACCCTAACATATCTGAGCAGTATATTTTACCTGACCCTGACTAACATGTCTGATCAGTATATTTTACCTGACCCTGACTAACATGTCTGATCAGTATATTTTACCTGACCCTGACTAACATGTCTGATCAGTATATTTTACCTGACCCTGATTAACATGTCTGATCAGTATATTTTGCCTAACCCTGACTAACCTGTCTGATCAGTATATTTTACCTGACCCTGACTAACATGTCTGATCAGTATATTTTACCTGACCCTGACTAACATGTCTGATCAGTATATTTTACCTGACCCTGACTAACATGTCTGATCAGTATATTTTACCTGACCCTGATTAACATGTCTGATCAGTATATTTTGCCTAACCCTGACTAACCTGTCTGATCAGTATATTTTACCTGACCCTGACTAACATGTCTGATCAGTATATTTTGCCTGACCCTGACTAACCTGTCTGATCAGTATATTGTGCATGACTCTGACTAACATGTCTGATCATTATATTTTGCATGACCCTGACTAACATGTCTGAGCAGTATGTTTTGCCTTACCAGACGATAGTCTCCACCCCCCCCCCCCCCCCACCCCCTTGGCAATCCTCCTAACATATTATTAATGCAATTGCTCTTACTTAATGACAGTCTCCCGTGTGTGTATAGCAAAGTACAGTAAATAGCAAGTCCTTTACAGAACGTCGGATCTTACAACTGTCAATCTATTTGGATGCTATACGTGTCTTGGCAGGTGAGCAGTAGGTTCACATTACCTTCCGGTACGTTGAGAAGCGATTACACCGAGAATAAATACTCAGTGTCTGCCAAACCGGATACGGCTCAATAGGAACCCGGTGTTTTGGGATTGTGAAACGGATGTGTCACTACTAGGCCACGCTGCCCTCTATCTCTCTCTTTTACACACACACACTCACACACACACACACATACTCAAACACGGACACACACACACACACACACATACATATATATATATATATATATATATATACACACTCTCACGAGGGGTGTTCAAATCAAACCAGGACTTTTTGTTCTACGTTTATCTGAATGGGTGATAGCGTGATGGAACTACTATCATTAGTTAGACGATGAACCAGAATAGATGAAATAGAGTTCTACAACAGTGACTCGTCAAACTTGCACCTGCCTAGTGGGGCCTCGATAAAATCCTTGCTAAATTAGAGGGGGTTTTAATTGCTTAGTTTTTATCTCTTAAATACAAGTAAATATCCACAGGAAATACATTTTGACTTTTGTCTCTGATATATTTTTGGTATGCTAAAAAAATAGCCACAAAAAGTCAATAACGTATTTCTTGTCAATTATCATTATCTAAATATAGAATCGAAAGGTGGGTAGCAGTTATTCTGGTATCATTAGAAGAGTAGATCTGAATACTGCTTCAATGAATGCCCTATATCTGCACTTGAACCAGCAAGAGCTTTTACTGAAAACCAATCTTCGGATGTGTGCAACTTGTGTTATTCTTTCTGATCCGGCAGTACGGTACTGACAACCTAGACTATGCTGCAGGGCAATCAGAAGCGAATTGAAGCCTCGCACATGCGCAGTCAGATACGAGTTCCTGTTATACACTGGTGTGATCTGGGTAGACACGACGATGTCACTCCAAGGAAATGCTCTAAAACATTCACCAAACTAAACCGTCGCTATTCGGTCATTTGTGGCTTTCCGAGGACATCCACGCCCAGCAGCTCCTAAAGTAGTACATTCCATCAAGCATGGGAGCGGACGTAGGACATTGATATCAATCATAAGGAGGGGGGGGGGGACGTAGGACATTGACATCAATCATAGGGGGGGGGGGGGCGTAGGACATAGACATCAAGCATAAGGAGGGGACGTAGGACATAGACATCAAGCATAGGGGGGACATAGGACATTGACATCAAGCATAGGGGGGACGTAGGACATAGACATCAAGCATAGGGGGGACATAGGACATTGACATCAAGCATAGGGGGGACGGAGGACATTGACATCAAGCATAGGGGGGGGGACGTAGGACATAGACATCAAGCATAGGGTGGGACGTAGGACATTGATATCAAGCATAAGGGGGGGGGACGTAGGACATTAACATCAAGCATAGGGGGGGACGTAGGACATAGACGTCAAGCATAGGGGGGGGGGATGTAGGACATAGACATCAAGCATAGGGTGGGGGGACGTAGGACATTGACATCAATCATAGGGAGGGACGTAGGACATTGACATCAAGTATAGGAGGGGGACGTAGGATATTGACATCAAGCATAGGGAGGGACGTAGGACATTGACATCAAAGATGGGAGAGGACGCAGTACATTAATATCATGGATGGGAGAAGACGCAGGACATTGACATTAAGGATGGGAGAGGACGCAGGACATTGATATCAAGGATTGGAGAGGACGCAGGACATTGATTTCAAGGATGGGAGAGGACGCAGGACATTGATATCAAGGATAGGAGAGGACGCAGGACATTGATATCAAGGATGGGAGAGGACGCAGGACATTGATATCAAGGATGGGAGAGAACCGTATTTATAGTCGTCCCGCCACGGCTGCCGTCCCTGCACGGTCTGGTTAGGCATGAGAAGCAAAGATGGCGCCGTATCCTCTGCGCGTCTAACATTGCTCTGGTGTTTTAGTTAATTATGGATGCAGTCAAGCAATGGATTTGTCTAAAATTCACACTAGTCGACGACTTACACTTGCGTTCACGGACAAGTGTCGTTGTTTTCCATTTGGACTGGTTAGTTCGTTCATTGTTTGCATTTTCTTAGCTCCGATTAACCTGGCATAGACACCGACTTAATGAATTAGTACTACGGTTAAACATGTGTCGTATTTTCACGGTCTAGTACACACGGCTGAACTTCACAAAATTGGCGCCCTTAGCGCTAGCTGCAGACAGTGTCGGCGATGGTGTGCCTGTGAAAAGTAGACACGTGTCGTTAATAGACTAGAACACATCGCCCGGAGAGATGCACAACACATCACTCACAAGCTCAGTGATGTCCCTACGACGTACAGCGGTTATGTGAAAGGCAAGACTTGCAAAAGTTAGTTAGCTAGCTAGCTGGTTGGTTGGTTGGCTGGCTGGCTGGCTGGCTGGCTGGCTGGTTGGTTGGTTGGCTGGTTGGTTGGTTGGTTGGTTGGCTGGTTGGTTGGTTGATTGGTTGGTTGGTTGGTTGGTTGGTTGGTTGGTTGGTTAGTTAGTTAGTCATCAGATCATTTTCATCTCACTCGGGACAAGTGCATACGCGCTGCGATCTCATCCTCAGTATGTCTGCCAGTACGTGATGACTGACGGTTCCTGTCCTGTCCTGGTTAACCAATCGTCTTTGGATCTCCGTGTGGTGTTCCTTCCTCGCCACCTCTCGTTTCACACCCAATTCAACAAGTCGCGCCAAGAGTGTAGAGTCTGTACCAACTCTCGAATCTTTCCTCCAGCAGATTTCCCAATCGACGTTTAAGATATTGGCTCGGTCCAGTGATCTCCCGCCTTCCGCTATAGCTGTACTCGCCAACCTATCATCTCTCTCATTCTCTTCGACACCTGCATGTCTCGAAACGAGTATGAAGGTGACTCTCTGCAACCTCGACCCCCCCCCTACTGATTCCAACCATTGGCGCCGCGCGCAACCTGATTCCACCTTCCTGAACATCCTCACTGAATCACAAAGGATGGAAGCATGTGTGGCACTCATTGATTCCACCCAGACCATCGCCTTCGTAGCAGCCATGACCTAAATGGTCAGACTGCTTGTAGTCAGCGTGAACCCCCCACACTTCTCCTTGATCGTTCTATCACCCCTATGAGCCATGATGGCCGATGCGCTTCTCAGCCCGTGGATGACGGATCAATCTTTGTGGATAATGACATCAACCTCCGTGGAGTGTTCACTGTTCAAAACATTAACCTCAGAAACCACATCAACCGGGTTCAACTGGTCACTCGCTCTGTCAAGTGAGACAAACACACGGAAAGTCTGCAGGAAATGTCCAGGTAGTTTAATTTATTCTTCGCCATGCATTACGTCCCTTAATACACACACCCTTTACACAACAGCCTCAGCCGGACCCATCCATAAATGTTGCCTTAGAAGCCGTGTGATTCCGTAACTCGTCATGCAACGGATGCTCTGCGTTCGTCCTGCTGTGGCGGTAAGCTCGAGTTGCCACATATGCCGCCTAAACCTCACAGTTGCCAGGTCCAACAGAAACATCATGGCTGTTATAGCTGGGTATTTTGTACAACTGAGAATGATTCTCATTCTGAAATGGTTCCAGTCTTTCCAGATGCGTCTTACTAA
Source organism: Ariolimax columbianus (assembly GCA_036924085.1). Classification (NCBI taxonomy): domain Eukaryota; kingdom Metazoa; phylum Mollusca; class Gastropoda; order Stylommatophora; family Arionidae; genus Ariolimax; species Ariolimax columbianus. Next base: position 84,026,606 of record JAVGWX010000012.1, read on the forward strand.
ACGTGAGAATTGGCAGGGCATATTCTATTCCGGAAAGGACCAACTCCTGAAATGGCACCAGTAAGAGTTTATGTACGCAGTGAACCGCATCCATCAGCCTTATCAGACACACAATGATAGATGTCATTTCCCCCTCCGCTGTCTTACGGGGTATTTCTTTATGGGAAAGGCTTCGTGATTACATTCTGAGGACAAATCTGCATCATGCGCTATCTCCAGTCTTCTAGATATTGTCTTACAACTGGTCAATGGTAGCTCAGGACGAGAGAGTGAGGTTGCCAAAAGGCGCAGTTTCTTCCTCACTTTCACCAAATCACATTGCACTACAGAAATAAAATGTTCAGTTGAAAATGACTTCACAAAGAAAATACCACACCACAAACACAGGTATTCGCTCTAAAAAAATAATGGCAGAAGTTAAAAGATAGTGCCGCCGCGACATGTTCAGTTCGTGCGTGTATACGTGTCATCGGTAGGCTATGCAGAAATGGGAAAGAAATCTTTGGAATAAAAGACAGATTCACCAAATCACCGGGCAAGTCACCCATTTCAGCAGTCATAGATTGAGTAAAGAATGTCCACACGGTTGAACAGAGAGAGTGGTCTTCATCGCATGTGATGGACGGACAGAGAGAGTGGTCTTCATCACATTTGATGGACGGACAGAGAGAGTGGTCTTCATCACATTCGATGGACGGACAGAGAGAGTGGTCTTCATCACATGTGATGGACGGACAGAGAGAGTGGTCTTCATCACATTTGATGGACGGACAGAGAGAGTAGGCTTCATCACATTTGATGGACGGACAGAGAGAGTGGTCTTCATCACATGTGATGGACGGACAGAGAGAGTGGTCTTCATCACATGTGATGGACGGACAGAGAGAGTGGTCTTCATCACATTTGATGGACGGACAGAGAGAGTGGTCTTCATCACATTCGATGGACGAACAGAGAGAGTGGTCTTCATCACATGTGATGGACGGACAGAGAGAGTGGTCTTCATCACATGTGATGGACGGACAGAGAGAGTGGTCTTCATCACATGTGATGGACGGACAGAGAGAGTGGTCTTCATCACATGTGATGGACGGACAGAGAAAGTGGTCTTCACCCCATTTGATGGACGGACAGAGAGAGTGGTCTTCATCACATGTGATGGACGGACAGAGAGAGTGGTCTTCATCACATTTGATGGAGGGACAGAGAGAGTGGTCTTCATCACATTTGATGGAGGGACAGAGAGAGTGGTCTTCATTACATGTGATGGGCGAACATGACCTGGTTTGGACAAATCGACAAAAATCATTCTCTGTGTAAAAATCGTTATGCATACAACCTGGGATTCTCTATGCATACAGCCTGGGATTCTCTGTGCATACAGCCTGGGATTCTCTGTGCATACAGCCTGGGATTCTCTGTGCATACATCCTTGGATTCTCTGTGTATACAGCCTGGTATTCTCTGTGCATGCAACCTGGTATTCTCTGGTCATACAGCCCGGTATTCTCTGGGCATACCGCCTGGTATTCTCTGGTCATACAACATGGTAATCTCTGGTCATATAACCTGGGATTCCCCCACTCATCGTGACCATGGACGACTGGGGCGGCAAGCCGTTGTCTCTCTGGTGGACTACCTACCTACCTACCTACCTACCGACCTCAATATTTTTCTTTTTCAAACGAATTTTTTTAGGATAAACCAATTCAAGAAAACTAAAACATTATCGAATTTGCCTTTAAAATAACAAAGATGGCAAACTTGTCGTGTATGTGGCCTAAAACCCGAGGCAGGTTTTCATCGCTAATAGTTAAAATATTGTTGCCAGCTAAGGTAAGCCAAAGTAAAATGGCATATGTTATTTTCACAGGTATCAACGCATTTGTAAAGAGAAGAGAAATACATTATACAAATATCTGTTAACACGATATGCAAAAACTCTTAAGTTAACAATGCCTTTTTTGTTTAATCACCAGAAGTGTAATTGGACAATGAATAGATAGATATCTAGATATCAGACAATATATTTTTATTCGGCTAGACTTGGAAAACTACGCCAGATGGGGCTGAAAAATGGTTAAGTTGGCAACTCTGATTTCCTCTCATGATTTGTTGGCTGAATGTTGTTTATTTAATAGAACTGGCTTGTTTGGTTTTGTTTTCTTGTCTAAATAAGCTGGGAACTGTGTAGGCAAATGCAGAATGTAAGAGGTAGACTTTTTATTTCAAAGATTTCTTTCACATTTCTGCATAGCCTACCGATGACATGTATACACGCACGAACCGAACATGTCGCTGCCGCACTATCTTTTAACTTCTGCCATTTATTTTATTTAGAGAAAATGCCTGTGTTTGTTGTATTTTCTTTGTGAAGTCATTTTCAACTGTACATTTTATTTCTGTAGCGCAATGCCGTCAGATGTAGACTAAAACAAGTTTTTTCTTCTTCAAAACACACTACAAGAATAAAAAGGCTCAGCCACAAATGAATTAAAGAAAGGTCCTCATTAGATACCATCAAATATATTTTTCACGTGAGTGATGAATACTTGGATTGCAACATCACAGGAAATAGTTGAGGAAATGTCTATTACTGCATTCAAGAATAGAACGGAGGTGCATAGTTATTTTTAGATCAAGTGAATGTGAAAGTAAGTGGCTGTATAGAGAATCTGCAGTCGTCTTAACCAGTATTCTTCTCCCGCTATCAAGCCCTAAACAGGGCTTTGCAGCCACCCGATGTAGTCGTGAGATGGGAATACATTGGGTCGCTAGTTTACAGCTTGACTGCGATATTTGCACCGTTCGATCAAACACGTCCGTCTTCGGTAGTGCTCACCCAGTATAATGACCTTTATTTAAGTTACATCACAGTAGGTTGTTATGTTGAATAAGTTATTTTTGTTGCAATATGTGATGTTTTATTTAAAAAATGTTGTAATGTTACAATATGTGGTATTCTAATGTTACAACATGTTATGTTATATTTCATAATATTACGTTCTAACGTTCCAAAATGTTACGTTATGTTAAAATACATCGTCTTCTTATGTCCCAAATTGTTATATTATGGTATGAAATATCATGTTATATTACGATATATTACGAAATGTTATGTTATTCTATGTTATGCTCTTGTGTCACAATATGTTATATTTTGCTAACATATACTTTTTTGCTGTGTTCCAATATATCACTTTATGTTACGACAAATTATTTTACATTTTAACATAGTATGTTCTGCTGCAATATACGAGGCGTGTTCCAATGAAACCGGACCTAACTGTACCAAATGAACATACGCACCATGCACATGATGACGTCAATTCTTGAGTAAACACCACATACCAACTGTCAAGTTTGCAAAATGTCATTATCCTCTGACTCATAGCTTCCTCCCCCACCCAGTATCACTGCAGACGTCAAGGCACACGCCAACAAAAGATACAAACAACAGTGGATAGAGAGAACAAACAACAGTGGATAGAGAGAACAAACAGCAGTGGATAGAGAGAACAAACAGCAGTAGATAGAGAGAACAAACAGCAGTGGATAGAGAGAACAAACAACAGTGGATAAAGAGAACAAACAACAGTGGATAGAGAGAACAGACAACAGTAGATAGAGAGAACAAACAACAGTGGATTGAGAGAACAAACAACAGTGGATAGAGAGAACAAACAACAGTGGATAGAGAGAACAAACAATAGTGGATAGAGAGAACAACAGTGGATAGAGAGAACAAACAGCAAATACCTACAGGACCCAATCAATAGACTGAATAGGAAACAGTATACCACAATTTTCCGCCCCAGAACAGATCATTGCTGACTAAATGCACACATGCATAAAATGAAAGCAGCACGGATTGCACAATGTACATGTCAGAGAGGACCCCAGACTCCAGAACACATCCTGCAAACATGTCCACTGCACCAAGACTCCCGTGAGAAGACCTGGCCCGAGGAGAGAAACATACAAGATAAACTGTGGGGAACCATTGAGGACCTGCGACTGACGCCTCACTTCATGGAGGTGGTACATCTGGTGGCAGAAAACGAGCATACGAAACCTAACGCAAAGAAACAGATAGTTTCATCAGCAGACCATTGAAAACATGGCGGGTATGATACGGAATCCGTCCAGAGTTCAACATCGAGCGGCGATTTGGTTTCCAACAGCTGAAGGATGTCGACCAGTTGACATTCATCGCAGAATGCAGGCAGTGTATGGTGACCCGAATCGCTACATCACTTTTGGCGATGGCATCTTCTGACGCAACAATATGCACTCGACCTGGTCTCGGAAGATCCTTCGTTGACTCGCCTCCTTCTTTAAACATCGTTGTCCAGTTCTTCACTGTTGTCATCTTCACACTTTTGTCACCATACACTGCCTGCACTATGTGATGAATGTCAACTGGTCGACACCCTTCAGCTGTTAGAAACCAAATTACGGCTAGCTGAATTACTCTGGACGGAGTCAGAATCACACCCGTCATGTTTTGAACGGTCTTCTGAGGAAACTATGAGTCGGAGGATAATGAAATTTTGCAATCTTGACGGTTGGTATCTGCTGTTTACGCAAGATATGGCGTCATCATGCGCATCGTATGTATGTTCACTTGTTGCAGTTAGGTCCGGTTTCATTTGCCATATTATGCCATGTTATATTGCGATATGCTATATCACATCATCTGATATTTAACAGTACTTACTTACTTCAACTGTCCGAGCACCACGTCACACAGCATGTATCCAGCATTCAGAGACATGGATTGCCTTGTCATTTTCCTCCAGCATTTCGCACCTATTGCATGTCAAGTTTCCTGAAGGTTGGGTCAGGTCATCAGGTGGTCTGAGTCTTGTGTTGCGCCACAATCACATGTGTCATCATCTGTGTATCCCCATCGTATCATATTCCTCTTGCCCCATGATACACCAGTTCGGAGTCTGTTCAGCGACTTCGGGTATGGTAGAGGATGTCCGGGGGCAGGTTCCTCTCGAACTTCCATCGTTGGGGCCAGCATCAATTCATGCGATCACTCGATACGTCGGTCTCGGGGTTTGTCTCTATCGGCTTTGTTGATTTTATGAAGCTATGTCTAGATTTAAGTCGTGTGCTCTGTACCTGATGTCCGAACATTTGGTACCTTGAGTCATGCTACTGTTTTTCTCGTTCGATTTATGCTACAACTCTTCTTCGGATCTCGAGTTGTGCTAGACACCCTGCTACTATCCGACCTTCGGATCTCGAGTAGTGCTAGACACCCTGCTACTATCCGACCTTCGGATCTCGAGTAGTGCTAGACACCCTGCTACTATCCGACCTTCGGAACTCGAGTTGTGCTAGACACCCTGCTACTATCCGACCTTCGGATCTCGAGTTGTGCTAGACACCCTGCTACTATCCGACCCGCCTCATTTATTGCTCTGTCAACTAGTCTGACTGTTCAGTAGTTATTTGTTCCTATGAAATATATAAAGAAGTGATGTAAGATGTGAAATGGAAGTGAAGAAGACAGTTGAAATGGATACAAACACATTAAACAACATGAGAAATATATTGAGATTCAGGAAAATAACAAAAAAACTAACGATGAGAGTCGTCAGGTCCACTCGTTTACACGGTGCAGAATCTGGGACGATACAATTGGAGGATAAAACAGAAACAGTTGAAATGGGGAAATACAGAAAATTAGGTTGCATTTGTTAGAATGAAATCCATTTAAATACAGAAAATTAGGTTGCATATGGTAGAATGAAATCCATTTAAATACAGAAAATTAGGTTGCATATGGTAGAATGAAATCCATCTAAATACAGAAAATTAGGTTGCATATGGTAGAATGAAATCCATTTAAATACAGAAAATTAGGTTGCATATGGTAGAATGAAATCCATTTAAATACAGAAAATTAGGTTGCATATGGTAGAATGAAATCCATTTAAATACAGAAAATTAGGTTGCATTTGGTGGAATGGAATCCATATAACTACAGAAGAGTACGTTGTATTTCGTGGAATGGAATCCATATAACTACAGAAGAGTACGTTGTATTTCGTGGAATGGAATCCATATAACTACAGAAGAGTACGTTGTATTTCGTGGAATGGAATCCATATAACTACAGAAGAGTACGTTGTATTTCGTGGAATGGAATCCATATAACTACAGAAGAGTACGTTGTATTTCGTGGAATGGAATCCATATAACTACAGAAGATCTGGTTAGATTAAGAAAGACAATGGAAATACAGAAAGTAATCAAAAAGAGGCTAATAAAAAATTCTTGCCATTCAAAAAGACTCTCTGAGTGGTCCACCAGGTCTTTGTGTATGACTAGGACAAAAATAACAACTTTCACATGCGCCCTCAGGGTGAGACCCTTCCATTGCACTTTGGTTCGGCTGGCTTCTGAGAGCGTACAAACCCAGCATAGGTACATACAGACGCGCACATTCATCCAAGCACTGGTTTATGCGTCTTAATATCGCCTATTTGACTACGGTCTGAGGTGGAATAGGCGTGCCTCCGCCTGTAGAAACTAGTGAGGCAAACACGTCAAAGAAAAAAAAGAGAACCACTGATCACCAGATAGCGTGTTGTAAGTGGCGACTAACTCTGTGACAGGTCATAACACCGGCCATGGTTAGATGGTTTGTTAAGAGCAGCATAGATGGCGGGCAGACGCTGAATGTCGTAGAAAAATTCACATATTTGGGCAACCCGCTGTCGAGATCTGTCAGCCTAGACGATGAGGTGGCAAGCAGAATAGCAAGGTTCAGCACAGCCTTTGGTAGAATGCGTTCGATGGTCTGGGCACGTCGTGGCATCAGCGTCAAGACCAAACTCAAGGTCTACCGTGCAACCATCATTCCAACCTTACTATACGCTTGCGAAAGCTGGACTGTATACTATGGACATGCAAGGAGGTTAAACCACTTCCACACAGGTTGCCTGAGGGGAATATTCCACATCCGATGGGTCGATCGTGTCACTGACATCGAGGTTCTCTCGAGGGCTACTTTGCTCTAGTGTTTGAGTATTTTAGGTTGAACTCGTACATCGGTTAACCACCCTCCGCGGCACTTGTCCCAAGGCAGCGGAGTAATAAGCTGCTCGAGCCTAGCCCGATAAGCAGGAAATCCTCCTCCCGGATACATCCAGCTTACTCCAGAGCTAGGTCATGCAGCACAGGGTCATCTACCCCTGTAGAAGCACAGGTCGACTATGGCTAAGATATATGTATAGGGGCTCGTTGAAACTGAAAGACAAAGGAGTAATGGAACAAAAGACTCGAAAGGGTGAAATTGTGAATTCCACAAATTGTAAACGTTCTATTCTATCAAGAAAGGTGAGATCAGCGTCTGGTGGTCATATTGGAGATTGACGAAAACCTCGAATATCCTTTGTACGCGCTGTGGCGGTATAAGAGCCTTTTACAATTGGCAATCGGTAAGAGTAATCTATTAACCACTGTCCAGGTATAATTATAAAAAGTACAGAAACTCCTACCCGTCATGCACCCTACCTGCTCCCAGACCTAGCAAGCCGCAGGAAGTAAACATTGTAAAATAATGTTTTAGCCTTCGCCTACCTGGCAGCAGACAAGATCTGCTAGTTTTAATATAATGTGTTCCGTTCTACACAGATGTTGAACCCTGATATCATGACTATGGCGTGCAAACTGGTGTATCAGATTACACTACCGGCATCACTGCTTGAACACCTTACAATCATTGTAGCTACCCCAAGGGACTGATCCCGCGTGCTGCCAGCCTCGTGTCTAAGGCACGTGACATATTTATAGCTAATAATGCCAAAGACTGGCTTTAGGGTGCATATGCTACACTCTCTCTCAAATACACATAACCATATACACACACTCACACACATAACCATATACACACACTCACACACATAACCATATACACACACTGACACACATAACCATATACACACACTCACACACATAACCATATACACACACTCACACACATAACCATATACACACACTCACACACATAACCATATACACACACTCACACACATAACCATATATACACACTCACACACATAACCATATACACACACTCACACACATAACCATATACACACACTCACACACATAACCATATACACACACTCACACACATAACCATATACACACACTCACACACATAACCATATATACACACTCACACACATAACCATATACACACACTCACACACATAACCATATACACACACTCACACACATAATTAAAACGTTAGAGCCACAATTGGGCTAAGACTGTCTTGTTTGTCTGATGTGAAATGACCAGTATCTGTCTTCTCTGTCTGTCAGTATGAAACATTTACAGGGGATCGTGTGAGGCAAGTCGAAACCAGCGTTATAAAAAAGCAAGCACACTTTTTAAATATTCTGTAACTCAGAAAATGTTCCCCTTTGCTTCAGAAAACACAACTGAGTGTTTTTCTGCAGACGTCCTATATCTCTAGTAGCGACCCCATGCTCAGTTAGGAACGAGAAGATGAAAGTATTTGTTTATTTCTGAAAATACATTAATATTTCTTCAAACAGCCTGAACACATCTCTGCGTAGGACTGTTTGTACGAGGGGGTTAAAACTAACAGTACACCGTACGGTTCTTGTATCGCGTGGAGGCTTTGCTTGGCTGGACAGACATCGCACATCTGGAAAGTTATCTTGTTGGCATCCTTCCAACAGAATGCGGTTATGGGAACGTTTACTTTGACGTTTCCGTTTTCTTAACATTTATCTTGGTGATATGGTCTTTCTCCCCTCCCGTGACTTCATCGTCTGCTGAATACACATCAAGATAACTCGCTTGTTTAAACATGGTATCTCTGTTAGTTTTGCGTGATACTGTATCTGATTTCCGCTATGCCTGATTTATCTGTTCTTCATCCGTTGCTATCCTCGTTACTGTCGATACTGCTACTAACACTAACAACATTTCAATTAAAACATATCAGCTCCAGGTGGAGCACGTGTCTTTCCCCATGCAGTTAATAATAATATATTGATAATTATTCAGTTACGTTTGAGTAGCTTTCAGTTTCAATTGTTCATCCCTATTCAGCCGCATATTATGGCATTTCCTGTGAGGCTAGTTTTTCTTCTGGGTATTTCCTCCGCAGCCAGATACATTGAATACTTTGTATGCCATTGGTGATGATGTTTGTCCATCACATGTGATGAAGACCACTCTCTTTGTCCAGCCGAATGGACAGTCTTTTTTCTTGCTTTGTCAGCTGAAACGGATGACCTGCGCGATGATTTGAAATAAAGTGAGAAGGTACTGCGCTTTTCATCAACCTCACTCTCTTGTCCTGAGCTAACTTTGGCCAGTGGCAAAATATTTATCGAGACGACTGGACATAGCAGAGGATGCAGATTTTTCCCTAGGGTTTACCTGTTTCCAGTAAACAGGTATCCCGCAAGGTAGCGCAGGTGGGATGACATCTACCGTTGTGTGTCGTGCCTTTTCCATAACCACAAGTAGTCATATGATTGCGTCTGGCAGCTCTCCCCGGCTGTGTTCAGTTCATTATAGTAGCGTCTAAATTTCTCACACACCAATTTCGTGAAGTTCAGCCGTGTGATCTAGGCCGTGAAATACGACACAAGTTTAAGCGTAGTGCCGTTCATATAGCCGATGTCCAGACCAGGATAATCGGATGGAAGAAATCACCAAAAAAACGAACGAATTAATCATTCCAAACGGAAAACAACACCACGTTTCCGTGAACACAAGTGTAAGTCGCCGACTAGTGTGAAATCTAGGCAAATCCGAGGTCTAGCGGCATCCATAATGAACCAAAACAGTAGAGCAATGTAGACCCGCAGCCAGTTACGGCGCCATTTTTTGTATGGCACTAGACAACAGCTGACAAACACGTGCAGGTACAATTGCAAGGCATTAGACAGAAGGGTGAGAGCCCAGAAGCTGTTGGATCCAGAACAACAACAACAACCTATGCAGTTAATAACAATATAATAATTATAAATCAGTTACTGTTTGTGTGGATTACAGTTTCTATTGCTCTACCCTATTCAGCCGCATATTAAGCATTTCCTGGAAGGTTACAGTGCTTCGTGCAGATCCTCTATCAGGCCCCGATAACGAAAAGTCGATACATAGAAATATTACTGTATTTACGGGTACGTGTATTCATAAAATTGTAATTTGCAAATCAAATACTGCAGAAACAGCTTAACTACCACTTCTTCTACAACAGCTACTATTTGTTCTCATTGCTGTTGCTCGTCAAAAGGGTGTGTAGAGCTTAAGAAATAAAGGTCGCTTGCTCCTGTAAAATGGAATTGAGTTGAGTTGAGTTGAGCATAGAGGAGAACTGGTTTATAAATTCCATTTTGGCTAGAAAAGCCAATTTTGGTCACATCACGAGACACGACGGTCTCGACAGAACAGTGATGAAAGGTATGGTGCCAAGTAAAAGAGGCAGGGGTAGACCAAGAAGACGATGGCACCAAGATATCCAGGAATCCCTGGGTATGACTGTGGCGGAGGCTGGAGTTTTAGCACGGGAACGAGACAGACTGTGATGGAAGCGACGTTCTATAAAGGACATGCTACATGATGATGCGCCTGTAGTCGCCACGCATTGCAAAGGTTTTCATTTTTACTACTAATAAAATTGTATTCCTTACCGAGGATTTGAAGATTGACTTTGTGGTCAGACCGGGGTTGAAACCGCTCTGCTAGATCACAGCTACAATGTAATTGAAATACCCTCCTGAATATGTTACTGTCTCTCGCAGATTGTATTCCTCACAGATTTAACGCAGTTCTGTATGTCCTCTGATAAACTGCCAGAGCTTGGGGAACTAAAGAATAGTAGTGTTACCATGGATACCATCACACTGTGACATACCAGGAAACGAGCGAGTAGACATGAAAACAAAAGAGGAAGAAAGATAAGGCAGAGAGAATTAACAATGACCTTCCAGGAAAATAGAACTAAACAAGAAAGTTGACCAAAAGGGAGACAACTATCAGTGCCTTGAACGAGCGGAATAAGTATGCATGTTCCGTATGAAAACGGCACATAACAAATTGAATATCCATTTACACAGATTAAAACTGGTTTCATCCCCCATGTAGACGTGCGCACACGCAGCATAGACATCCGAATATATCCTAAGAAATTGTTAAATGCTCAACTTTTTCCGGACTTATAGCCACTACAGTGGCTCTTTAAGGAAACCCTACAGAACTTCTGGCCCCTATAAATGACAATATGTTTATTTGTTTTACAGAACAACGATTCCGGTTTTTATGTGACCAATACTTTACTGATGAGATTGGAATAGTTCTCTTAACGAAACTGTATCGAAACGAGGTGTAGCAAACGCGTTGTTTATGTCAATTACTTTACCACACCGCATTATTTGTTCAAATAAGTAAAAATTTCAAATTTTCCGATGGCTGTTCACTTTGAGAACATGTAACCTTTATATTTGTTAGTCATTAAATATGATTTTGTTGTATTTTGAGACACAAATGAATAAAGAAATTGTTGGCCTTATTGCTTGTGTTGTGTGTCTGTTAGTTTCTGAGCTACAAGAAGATGGAGGTGAAAATGTATATATTTAAAAAAAAGAATTTGGACTCGACCGCAAGACTTAGTCGCTCCGATAGAAATCCATGGAAACCACAAAAATGTATTGATACTGTATTTTAATATCGACAAGACTGTTAGTATCCAATTCAAACGTATTTATTACATCTAAATAAACAAAATAAACAAACCGACCTTACAAAAACTTTTATAACAACCTACTTTCCCCATTCGCAAAAAATCGGCTGGCCCCATCTACTACTACAACTACTACTGCTACAACTACTACTACTACAACTACTACTACTACAACTACTACTGCTACTACTATTCTTCTTGATTTTGATGAATCGTTCCTTAACGTTGCTGTGGATTCTCAAGCGGACCCTGTCCTGGGCCACGGAAGTCCAGTGGGTGGGTGGTAATCACTCCATCAGACGCGTATCGGATGTTCTTACTGACTTAATGAAGTCTGGACAACGCATTGGAGCTCTTCCTCGCGGTCTCGTTTTGCCTCGTGGGTACCAGATTGCTGTCGCCGTGCTCCATCGTTTCGTCGCGTCATCTCACCTACCCATCCATGTTTTGCCTTGTCTGACTAGATTACCGCATCCTTTACCAAGGACAATCGTCCAAGGACAGTCGAGGTATGTCATAAGCGCTGCGATTGTGCATACATTAGTTCCCAGAGAGATTCCGACTGTGTCTCTCAAGAGTTGTCTGTGTCACTCGCATTTTGTCATCCAGTGACTTGTCGAATGTCAATGTCTCAGCACCGTAGCACATCGCAGTGAGAACAGTGGGATTGGAAAGTGAGGAGCATATGTTCTTGCCTTGGCAACCATACAGAAGCGCGTTAATTGACGAGAACGCTGTCTGGTTGGCGCGAAGATGTCTTGTTAGGGCAAGTTCCAGATTATTCTTCATATTCAGTAGACGCACACGATGTATATACTTGTCGGCGACATTCAGAATACCACGACAAGGAATACTGGATCTACTACTATTATTACATCAGTTAATACTGCTATTTCAAAAACTACTACTACTAATACCACTACTACTACTACTACTGTTAATGCTGCTGCTACTACCACTACTACTGTTATTACTAAAACTACTACTGCTACTACCACTACTACTACTACTACTACTACTATTGCTGTTGCTACTACCACTACTACTGTTATTACTAAAACTACTACTGCTACTATCACTACTACTACTGCTACCCCTACTATTATTACTACTACTACAAATAATACTACATCTATCACTACTGTTACTAATACTACGAATACAACTGCTACTACTATTACTACAACCACTACTACTATAACTACAATTACTTTTCCTACTACTAATATAACTGCCCTTACTACCACTATTACTATCACTACTACTACTACTACTACTACTACTACTACTACGACTACTACTAATACTACCATAACTACCACTATTACAACTACTGCTGCTGAGATGATGCTGCTGCTACTACTACTACTACTACTACTACTACTACCACTGCTACTACTACTACTACTACCACTGCTACTACTACTACTACTACCACTGCCACTACTACTACTACTACTACTACTACTGCTACTACCACTGCCACTACTACTACTACTACCACTACTGCTACTACTACCACTGCTGCTACTACTACTACTACTACTACTACTCCCACTGCTACTACTACTACCATTACCACTGCTACTACTACTACTACTACTACTACTACTACTACCACTGCCACTACTACCACTGCTAGTACTACCACTGCTACTACTACTACTACCACTGCTACTACTACTACTACCACTGCTAGTACTACTACTACTACCTCTACTGCTACTACTATCACTGCTGCTACTACTACTACTACCACTACTACTACTACTGCCACTGCTACTACTACTACGACTACTACTAATACTACCATAACTACCACTATTACAACTACTGCTGCTGAGATGATGCTGCTGCTACTACTACTACTACTACTACTACTACTACCACTGCTACTACTACTACTACTACCACTGCTACTACTACTACTACTACCACTGCCACTACTACTACTACTACTACTACTACTGCTACTACCACTGCCACTACTACTACTACTACCACTACTGCTACTACTACCACTGCTGCTACTACTACTACTACTACTACTACTCCCACTGCTACTACTACTACCATTACCACTGCTACTACTACTACTACTACTACTACTACTACTACTACTACTACCACTGCCACTACTACCACTGCTAGTACTACCACTGCTACTACTACTACTACCACTGCTACTACTACTACTACTACTACCACTGCTAGTACTACTACTACTACCTCTACTGCTACTACTATCACTGCTGCTACTACTACTACTACCACTACTACTACTACTACCACTGCTACTACTACTTCTACTGTTACTTCTACTGCTGATTCTACTACTGCTACTACTGCTTGTGCTAATGGAGCAACTGCTGCTTCGCTGTATAGTAACGCGCACTTAAAATTAGGCTCCGTCGTCAGAGGTTGAACAACATCTGAAGTTTCTAGAACTCGGGCGGCCCTGGTCAATCAGTTTCAAGTCGCCTCACCTAATCGGATCACGGGTTGCAAGCACCTGGTCATCTCACGCCGACCGCCTGTGAATTATGTTATCAGTGTATATCAAAGAACTAGTCAGGCGCAGACCTCCAAGCGATCAACCATACCTACCAACTAATTGAAGTCTACAGAACAACCTTACTGTTAGTCAGATCCAAAGGAAACCCAGTTATTGGCACTGCAAGAGTGGTCCTCTCGCGCAGTGTCTGGGCCGAATTCAAGATTGTGTGACATGAAAGCCGCAGGCGTAAGCCCTTGCGCGCTAAGTGAATGTTTTTCTATTATGAAGTTGCCGAAACCTCTATAGTCTGGTTTTGTTTTGTTTGTTTCTTAAGCGTTTGCCTCACTAGTTTCTATTGGCGGAAGCGCGCCCATTCCACCCCAGACCGTAGTCATTTAGGCGATAGCAGGACCCATAAACCAGTGCTTGGATGCATTTGTGCGTCTGTATGTACCTATGCTAGGTTTGTGCGCCATCAGAAGCTAGCCCAACCAAAGTGCAATATTAGGGCCTCACCATGAGGTCGCGTGGAAAGTTGTGCAAGAGTGTGACTGTGGGATTGAGTCAAATGTGTGAAGAGAGAAGAGCGATAGCCATGTTTTAAAATAAACGTGGAAGGCTACAAAGATGTTATCCTTTTTGTTTACATCTCGGGTGACGCACCCTACTACCAGCTGTAAATATGTAAGAGACTTATATTACGAGAGGTATGTTACGGGTAATGACATGGAAGCAGATGAGATTAACACTGTAACCTACCAGGCATTTCATAAGGGGCGACTAAGAATGGCTCGGCGTAATGTCGTCTTTCAAAACTTTTAACCACAAAAAAACAAAAAAAAACATCACCAGGTATAGACAGAACAACATTTGTGATTTATTGACTGATTACTTGATTAATTGCTACGTTCCCTTAATTCTGTCCTTGCTATCACTAAGTGTAGGACTGACAGTTGGTACAATGTAGGAGAGGTAACTGCAGCGAGTAACAGATCCATGTTCGTTAAAGAGACCAGATCTTTAACCGCCACGTTCCTGTGCTTGAACGTTCCATTGTGTTGGGGTATTTACGATTTCAATATCCATTAGTGAATGTCAGGGTCGCTTACTGATATAGCAGAACGATCAATGCTACGAACAAGTTTCAGTCGACCCAGCTGTAAATGGATAACTTGTTTACTATTTGGTTAAAAAAAAGTAATGCGGGAGTAAGAGCGAGGTTTGAGGGGTCTGTAACCGAGCGTAACAAAATGTTACTCAAACACTCTAGCCACACTCCCACTCACTCTTACATCACTTCTACTCAAACACTCTAGCCACACTCCTACTCACTCTAGCCACACTCCTACTCAAACACTCTAGCCACACTCCTACTCAAACACTCTAGCCACACTCCCACTCACTCTTACAGCACTTCTACTCAAACACTCTAGCCACACTCCTACTCACTCTAGCCACACTCCTACTCAAACACTCTAGCCACACTCCTACTCAAACACTCTAGCCACACTCCTACTCAAACACTCTAGCCACACTCCTACTCAAACACTCTAGCCACACTCCTACTCACTCTTACATCACTTCTACTCAAACACTCTAGCCACACTCCTACTCAAACACTCTAGCCACACTCCTACTCAAACACTCTAGCCACACTCCTACTCAAACACTCTAGCCACACTCCTACTCACTCTTACATCACTTCTACTCAAACACTCTAGCCACACTCCTACTCAAACACTCTAGCCACACTCCTACTCAAACACTCTAGCCACACTCCTACTCAAACACTCTAGCCACACTCCTACTCAAACACTCTAGCCACACTCCTACTCAAACACTCTAGCCACACTCCTACTCACTCTTACATCACTTCTACTCAAACACTCTAGCTACACTCTTACCAGAACACTCTAGCTACACTCCTATTCAAACACTCTAGCTACACTCCTACTCAAACACTCTAGCCACACTCCTACTCACTCTTACATCACTTCTACTCAAACACTCTAGCTATACTCCTTTTCAAACACTCTAGCTACACTCCTATTCAAACACTCTAGCTACACTCCTACTCATTAACTCCAGCCACACTCCTACTCATAAACTCTAGCCACACTCCTACTCAAACACTCTAGCTACATTCCCACCAAAACACTCTAGCCACACGCCTACTCATACACTTTAGCCACCCTCCTACCCACACACTCTAACCATCCTCCTACTCGCACACTCTAACCACCCTCCTACTCGCACACTCTAACCACCCTCCTACTCACATACTCTTACTTACACATTCTAGCCACCCTCCTACTCACACACTCTAACCACCCTCCTACTCGCACACTCTAACCACCCTCCTACTCACATACTCTTACTTACACATTCTAGCCACCCTCCTACTCACACACTCTAACCACCCTCCTACTCACATACTCTTACTTACACATTCTAGCCACCCTCCTACTCACACACTCTAACCACCCTCCTACTCGCACACTCTAACCACCCTCCTACTCACATACTCTTACTTACACATTCTAGCCACCCTCCTACTCACACACTCTAACCACCCTCCTACCCACACACTCTAACCACCCTCCTACTCACATACTCTTACTTACACATTCTAGCCACCCTCCTACCCACACACTCTAACCATCCTCCTACTCACATACTCTTACTTACACATTCTAGCCACCCTCCTACCCACACACTCTAACCACCCTCCTACTCACATACTCTTACTTACACATTCTAGCCACCCTCCTACCCACACACTCTAACCATCCTCCTACTCGCACATTCTAGCCACCCTCCTACCCACACACTCTAACCATCCTCCTACTCGCACACTCTAACCATACTCCTACTCACACACTCTAACCACCCTCCTACCCACATACTCTAACTACACTCTTACTCAAATACTTTAACATCGCTCCTACCCTTCCCATCACATGTTTCCAAAAAAGTGGGTGCTGGCAGAGACAAAAGCAGGCCATCACAGGGACCAGATTGTGTTCTGATAAGGACAACAAAATGTCCTACCTAGGACAACAGTGAAATGGTAGATAGTGCTGGAACGCGTGGAATAGCCCTCTCAGAATTGAGACAAATGGAGGAACAGACATACGGCAATGGAAGCATTTTAACGAAATACACATACACACATATCCACACACATACATATCAAAGCTTAATGTGTCCTGACATAACCTAAATGTCTTTGCCTGATTGAAAGCAGTGTGTCTTATCCAAAAATAGGAAAATAATGAATTATTGCTCCTATTGCAGCTCATTTCATGGCGAATTGCTTTTTTCATCTCTCATTAGTTTAACCCTAGGGCGCACTCGTCCTAATATAACCAAAACAAACTGTGCATGTTGCTGAAGAGTACCTTTCTGAACAAAACCTTTAAACACGTTTCAAAATCTAGGAATTGTAAAAAAGAATAAAAATTGCTGAATCTACAAAAAGAAGGTTTCATCTAACTGACATACCTGGCTTAGAAGATTGACTCATTTTGCCGCGGTAAGTGAGCGTATTACGCGTACCCTTTATGTGCCCGACTTATGTCAGGTAGGAATGTAGCAATCGGATGCCACACCTGGTTAGTTGAGAGGGATCCATCCAGAGTACGTATACCAGGTTGATTCAAAAACCCCAGATGACTAGGGGGATGGAGAAGTGAGTCACGTGCCAGAGTGCTCTGTATCAGCTGGCATCCAGTTTCGTGATTGGACGATTGTATACGATTGTCTCTGGACATTCATTTTGTTTTGTAAACAATCTATCTCATCTTGCTCTTCATCTGTCCTTATTAATTTACTATATTATATTTACTTTTGATCAATACAAACTGTGCTTCTACTACTGCTACTATTATTACTACCACTACTACTACTAATACTACTACTACAACTACTACTACTATTATTATTACTATTACTACTACTACTGTTTGTATTACTACTACAACTACTACTACTAGTACTAAAACTACTACTGCTACTACTATCAGCACTAACACTAATACTATTACTACAATTTGACTTACTACCACTACGACTACTACTACTGCTACCACTGCTGTTTCTAGAATAACTACTCTTTTTACTACTATCACCACTATATACATGTACATTCATTAGTATTATCATTGTGCGACAAAAGCAGAGTGGCATTCTCTATCGTTTACCCAATAATCTACACTATCCTTAGACAGTTGTGAATACGATGACTTTGCTATGTTCAACTCATGAAGATCTTGATGGCTTTTTATATTCATATCCGGAGGATCTGTCATATCTGTTACAATGAAAACAAAATAGTTACTCTTCGCAAGCTAAGATATCGACAACGTCTGACTTGTGCCGCTAGGTGTGGTCTTACGTGACCTACAGTCGGTTATCAGCGCGGAATGACGTGAGATTTATGGGATGGAGAGGTAACTTAACATGACTTCATCATACAGGTTTAGAATGGTCTTCAGAGTCTGTATACAACCATTTTATTTCACTCCACGGATACTGAAAATACTGTGAGCATCCAATTTATCTTTCATTGCATTAAGTGAGTCTGCATCCATAACATCCTGAGGTAATGCATTCCAAGAATTCGCCACTCTCTGACTAAAAAAAATATTTCCTCATATCTAATCTGGACATGTCTTTAAACGATTTGTAGCTGTCCACTTGTTCTTGTACCCGGTCGTACTTGAAAAAAACTTGGTATAGTTTATATTATAGTATGTAATGAGTCGAGCGTAGTTCGTTGTGTGTCTTTATTCTTTCTAGCAACTCGCTTTCCCTGGGCATCAGTGATGAAAGTCTGCTCGGCGAGTTAAGAAATGTGTGTTATGTTAGAGTGGGACAAGACGCTTCAGTACGAGCGACTGCCACGAGGTGCCGTCAAGTGGAATCGTATATATGTGCACTATGCGAATGACACATAAAGAAAGTACGCAGACACAATTTGACGTTCAAAGATGTTTAACCGGGACTGGAGCCACTGAGAATGGGTCTGAGATCCTGGGAAGACGAAGATGCAGACCCATCCAAACGGAGTTGTTCCTGAAGCGCTATTTTAATATGTGCATAAAGAAACGTTTCCATCATACAGGACTGAAAATCCAATGCCGTAAGGAACAGGGAAACTAAAAACTCAGTAGAGAATTGCCTCTCCAAGGTCGCAACAATCTATAGTCAGTCATGACTGAAAGGAGCTGTTATAGTCAGTCATGACTGAAAGGGGCTGTTATAGTCAGTCATGACTGAAAGGAGCTGTTATAGTCAGTCATGACTGAAAGGGGCTGTTATAGTCAGTCATGACTGAAAGGGGCTGTTATAGTCAGTCATGACTGAAAGGAGCTGCTATAGTCAGTCATGACTGAAAGGAGCTGTTATAGTCAGTCATGACTGAAAGCAGCTGCTATAGTCAGTCATGACTGAAAGGGGCTGCTATAGTCAGTCATGACTGAAAGGAGCTGTTATAGTCATTCATGACTGAAAGGAGCTGTTATAGTCAGTCATGACTGAAAGGAGCTGTTATAGTCAGTCATGACTGAAAGGAGCTGTTATAGTCAGTCATGACTGAAAGGAGCTGTTATAGTCATTCATGACTGAAAGGAGCTGTTATAGTCATTCATGACTGAAAGGAGCTGTTATAGTCATTCATGACTGAAAGGAGCTGTTATAGTCAGTCATGACTGAAAGGAGCTGTTATAGTCAGTCATGACTGAAAGGAGCTGTTATAGTCAGTCATGACTGAAAGGAGCTGTTATAGTCAGTCATGACTGAAAGGAGCTGTTATAGTCAGTCATGACTGAAAGGAGCTGTTATAGTCAGTCATGACTGAAAGGAGCTGTTATAGTCAGTCATGACTGAAAGGGGCTGCTATAGTCAGTCATGACTGAAAGGGGCTGTTATAGTCAGTCATGACTGAAAGGAGCTGTTATAGTCAGTCATGACTGAAAGGGCTGTTATAGTCAGTCATGACTGAAAGGGGCTGTTATAGTCAGTCATGACTGAAAGGGGCTGCTATAGTCAGTCATGACTGAAAGGGGCTGCTATAGTCAGTCATGACTGAAAGGCGCTGCTATAGTCAGTCATGACTGAAAGGGGCTACTATAGTCAGTCATGACTGAAAGGGGCTACCACTATAGCTACATGTGTGTTTAATGAGTATCTATGATTCACCTCCACGTCACAGGACTGGCCCTATATAGCATCAACGTCTCTCTTGTAATAGTGTTTCAGAGACTAATTTTTGTGTTCTTTCCGTATATAACGGCAATTACAGCTTCCCCCACCCCCTTACTGGAAGCCTGTATTCAAACATAGTTGTACATTATGATGTTGCCAGCTTAATCTACAGTCCAGTGCTAATATTCAGTTCTAATTGAGTCTGATTTACATATGAATATAGATTATAGAGCATGCTTCACGTGACAATTATACTGTGGGCCATCTTCGTTTTTGACACGCTCTAGGCCACCCAGCTGTAAACGTATGCCTGGCTAGCCGTTAGGGAATAACAGGTGACGATGAAGAGAACTGGTTATGCTCATTTCAGATGCCATCTCCTAATCGAAGGTCAAGTACTTGAATCTCCAACGCTCTCTGTCTCTTGCCGTGTTGGCACAATGTGCCAGTGCATGAATCTCCAACGCTCTCAGTCTCTTGCCGTGTTGGCACAATGTGCCATGTTTATAACTGTCCCTCGTTGATGCCAACTTAAGGTGGAAATGGGCTAATCAACACCCTGACTTCCGATAGTAAGACAACAACTATGGTTTAACTAGAGAAGAACAAGTCATCATCTTCAGACTGAGAACTGTATGACGTACGAAGAGTCAAAACGGCTTATCAAAGCCAGATACATGACCAAATGGGAAACCGAACATACTGGTTACACCAAAAACGATGCCTATTACCAGTTGAACCGAAGAGAGCAGGTCGTTGTCTTCAGACTTCGCACTGGCCACAATAGACTGAGGTACCACCTATTCAACAAATTGAAGATAGGTGGTACCGACGAATGCCCGTGCGGTACCGGTGAAATGACCGCTGAACATCTGCTGCAGAACTGCCCGACATACGAGGATCAGAGAGAGCAGATGTGGCCATCACCAGTGGAACTGCAAGACAAGCTCTATGGCAGTGGTGACAGCCTCAGGATGACCGCCGCTTTTTTCGAAAAAATAATGGTTACTGTCTGACTGCGTACGAAAAAGAAGAAGAAGAAGAAGACTGAGAACTGGACAGACTAGAGAAGAACAAGTCATCATCTTCAGACTGAGAACTGGACATACTAGAGAAGAATAAGTCATCATCTTCAGACTGAGAACTGGACATACTAGAATGTGGGGTCAGCTTTACAACAAAATGAGGATTGGGACATAGGTCACGTGTTCATGTTGTTGTTTAATGCCCAAAATGAATCATTGCACTCTTGTGTGTGCCCTGAAAATGACGTTAAGTGGTAGGTTGTCTTAGTTTTTTTTCCCTCACAACTCGAGCGTGGTAATTAAGGTGGGCCGTGGTCCCCCAGGCTGTTGTATTACGAATAGCTTCATCTGCGTGACACTCAATACTACGGGGATCACGTCCATCCACATCTCGTCAGTCTTGAAAACAGCCTGTTTCCATGAAAGTTTCATGAAAGAGAGATAGTGTTCTTGGTCAGTATATTTGCGTCTGACCCTGACACGACGTCCTTGTCAGTGTGTTGAGCCTGACCGGACTGACGCCTCAGTTCCCCTTGTCGGGACTATACCACGACTGGGAAACACATCCTACACAGGAACAATACTGGCCTCGCGAGACAGATACGATGCAATTGCTGCACGGAGATCAAACAGCCTTACAAGCAACAGTTGAGGATGTAAGAGAAACCAGGACCTTGATCTGAGGATGTAAGAGAAACCAGGACCTTGATCTGAGGATGTAAGAGAAACCAGGACCTTGATCTGAGGATGTAAGAGAAACCAGCACCTTGATCTGAGGATGTAAGAGAAACCAGGACCTTGATCTGAGGATGTAAGAGAAACCAGGATCTAGATGTGAGGATGTAAGAGAAACCAGGACCTTGATGTGAGGATGTAAGAGAAACCAGGACCTTGATCTGAGGATGTAAGAGAAACCAGGACCTTGATCTGAGGATGTAAGAGAAACCAGGATCTAGATGTGAGGATGTAAGAGAAACCAGGACCTTGATGTGAGGATGTAAGAGAAACCAGGACCTTGATCTGAGGATGTAAGAGAAACCAGGACCTTGATCTGAGGATGTAAGAGAAACCAGGACCTTGATCTGAGGATGTAAGAGAAACCAGGACCTTGATCTGAGGATGTAAGAGAAACCAGGACCTTGATCTGAGGATGAACGAAGAAATATGAAACTACCCCCCACCCCCTCCCCTCCCTTCCCCCACCCCCCCCCCCCCCCCCACTTTTAGCGCTGTTTACATTCTGACACGTTCCTCCTTTACTTGTCCTTACGGTATTGTTTTCAACAAGGTGGTATGTGTTACTTCTGAAGGAAATAAAAATCAGTAAAATAAAATATTTTGGTCATGTCAAGCGCCATGACAGTCTACTAAAGGTTGTTTTGGAGGGAGGAGAGGAGAGCAAGAGAGCTAAAGGGCAGAAGAGGTTCAGATGGACAGACAACGTGAGGATGTAGACAGGACACAGTTTGACTGCGCGCGCCAGCCTGGTGCGAGGTAGAGACAGATGCTGTTCTATTACCGTTGATCTCCGTTGCGAAGACGGCACTCTGAAGATGATGATATGTTTTTATGTGACCATAATATCTCAACTGGCAACTAACCTCTCAAAAACACTGGCACTTAGTACAACGACGACTTCAACACCTAATCTCTGCCAGAAAAGTCCTGTTGAAACATACCTTCACCGCACATTTACATTAAGACAAGCCATATTTCAAACAGATATGCCTAACGAACGAGTACTCACCTGAGCCAAAGTAGCGCACACAGCTCTTAACTGTTCCTAATTACTGGCCTCGCACACAGCTCTTAACTGTTCCTAATTACTGGCCTTACCCCCACGTGTGCAGAGATGGATCGCGACATGTTTTAGCTGACATCTCACATGGATAACCAGGATGTTGGAGCCAACATTGGTCTGTTAGTTGTATTATTTTATCTCGTTTGTTTACCCCTTGGGTAATCCTGCCTGGTAATATTATCTCCCCAGTGTTTGCCTATTCTCTGTGAGCCGTGCAATGGTTTTTGAGTTCAATTCTGTAAGAGCCGTGCAGTAATTTTTTAATGTGCTGGTGTAATGTTCTCTGCGCGGGGAACATAGACATTTCTCAGGGGTTGTTTGAAACTAGGATAAAGTCTGCTTTATGGGAGTATCTCCACACACCAAGCAACATTAGACAACGTGTGCTCGCCGCTGTGTTGACTTGGATTACGGGGTGGCGTATTGACGTGACGACTTCCTTGTTTCCTGAAAGAGAACAAATGGAATAAGATAAAGCCATGGGACCTGGATACACTTTCGGGACAATCCCCATCTTCATCAGTCACGTGGTTACTCTAACGCGGGCTGTCTTGCCCTTTCATGTTGCAGGAATATGTTGAATTATATTGAGATTGAAGAAAGCCAACTTCTGGATAGACATTTTTAAAATCTAGAAATCACGGAGTCCTTTCCGAAAAACAGATTAATAGAGCGATTCTTTTTCGAGGAAGGGAACGGGACGAGCAGACTAACGACCATTCAGGCAAATCATACTGATCGAACATGTTAGTCAGGGTCAGGTAAAACATACTGATCGGACATGTTAGTCAGGGTCAGGTAAAACATACTGATCGAACATGTTAGTCAGGGTAAGGTAAAACATACTAATCGGACATGTTAGTCAGGGTAAGGTAAAACATACTGATCGGACATGTTAGTCAGGATAAGGTAAAACATACTGATTGAACATGTTAGTCAGGGTCAGGTAAAACATACTGATCGGACATGTTAGTCAGGGTAAGGTAAAACATACTGATCGGACATGTTAGTCAGGGTAACGTAAAACATACTGATCGGACATGTTAGTCAGGGTAAGGTAAAACATACTGATCGGACATGTTAGTCAGGGTCAGGTAAAACATACTGATCAGACATGTTAGTTAGGATAAGGTAAGACATACTGATCGGAAATGTTAGTCAGGGTCAGGTAAAACATACTGATCAGACATGTTAGTCAGGATAAGGTAAAACATACTGATCAGACATGTTAGTTAGGGTCAGGTAAAACATACTGATCAGACATGTTAGTCACATTAAGGTAAAACACACTGATCGGACATGTTAGGCAGATTAAGGTAAAACACAATGATCGGACATGTTAGTCAGATTAAGGTAAAATATACTGATCGGACATGTTAGTCAGATTAAGGTAAAACATACTGATCGGACATGTTAGTCAGATTAAGGTAAAACATACTGATCGGACATGTTAGTCAGATTAAGGTAAAACATACTGATCGGACATGTTAGTCAGATTAAGGTAAAACATACTGATCGGACATGTTAGTCAGATTAAGGTAAAACATACTGATCGGACATGTTAGTCAGATTAAGGTAAAACATACTGATCGGACATGTTAGTCAGATTAAGGTAAAACATACTGATCGGACATGTTAGTCAGGGTAACGTAAAACATACTGATCGGACATGTTAGTCAGGGTAAGGTAAAGCATACTGATCGGACATGTTAGTCAGGGTAAGGTAAAACATACTGATCGGACATGTTAGTCAGGGTAAGGTAAAACATACTGATCGGACATGTTAGTCAGGCTCAGGTAAAACATACTGATCAGACATGTTAGTTAGGATAAGGTAAGACATACTGATCGGACATGTTAGTCAGGGTCAGGTAAAACATACTGATCAGACATGTTAGTCAGGATAAGGTAAAACATACTGATCAGACATGTTAGTTAGGGTCAGGTAAAACATACTGATCAGACATGTTAGTCACATTAAGGTAAAACACACTGATCGGACATGTTAGGCAGATTAAGGTAAAACACACTGATCGGACATGTTAGTCAGATTAAGGTAAAACATACTGATCGGACATGTTAGTCAGATTAAGGTAAAACATACTGATCAGACATGTTAGTCAGGGTCAGGTAAAACATACTGATCGGACATGTTAGTCAGGGTCAGGTAAAACATACTGATCGGACATGTTAGTCAGATTAAGGTAAAACATACTGATCGGACATGTTAGTCAGGGTCAGGTAAAACATACTGATCGGACATGTTAGTCAGGGTCAGGTAAAACATACTGATCGGACATGTTAGTCAGATTAAGGTAAAACATACTGGAGAAGACCTTAGCCTCGAATTCCTCGCAGTTCTCTCTGGAAAACAGCTGTTTTCATGGAAGCCTGGCTACGAGGTGGGGGATCGAAGTGATACACGTAGTAGTTAGGGTCATTCAGATGAAGTCAGGCATAGCACAACCGCCTGGAGAACTCTGGTCCACCTTCATCAGTACAATCGGGATATGATGAAAGCTACTGCTTGACGTCTTTTTCAGGGAGCAAAAAAAGAGTAATCATACTTATTGTAGGCATTCAACAACAACAACAACAACAACAAACAGGTCCAAACGAAAATTCTGGTTCACTGTTGAAAGGTTGTTGTAGTGGAGGGTTCTTCAGTGCATCAAAATTTGCTACAACAATCTTCACCCTCGCAAACAAAGAGAACGCAGATCAAATGCGACTCTGAAATATGCTGGTCCACATAGATAATAATGAGCCGATAAATCTGTGAAACTCATTGGATATGAGATACCATGCAGACATCACTTTGGATAAGAGAATAAGGTGGAGACCTCACATTGGATAACAGAATGAAATGGAGTCCTCACATTGAATAAGAGAATACGATGGACACCTCATATTGGATAAGAGAATAAGATGGAGACTTCCCATCGGATAAGAGAAAAAGATGGATACCTCACATTGGATAAGAAAAATTAATGGAGACCTCCCATTGGATAAGAAAAATAAATGGAGAACTGACATTGGATAAGAAAATTAAATGGAGACCTCACATTGGATAGCAGTATGACGTGGAGACCTCACATTGGCTAACGGAATGACGTGCAGACCTCACATTTTTTAGCAGTATGACGTGTAGACTTCACATTGGCTAACAGAATGACGTGGAGACCTCACATTGGATAACAGAATGACGTGAAGACCTCACATTGGATAACATAATGACATGGATACCTGACATTGGATAACAGAATGACGTGGATATCTGACATTGGATAACAGAATGACGTTGAGATCTCACATTGGATAACATAATGACGTGGAGACCTCACATTGGATAACATAATGACGTTGAGACCTCACATTGGATAACAGAATGACGTGGAGGCCTCACATTGGATAACAGAATGACGTTGAGACCTCACATTGGATAACAGAATGACGTGGAGACCTCACATTAGATAACAGAATGACGCGGGGGTCTCACACAGAAGAAAAACAACCACAGAAGCTAAATCCCAGAAAACAACTGGCAATACCGAAGGCAATAGCTGGGTCAAATTGGGAAGCGAATGAAACAGCTCAAAAGATGGTCTATAACCTAAATCTGTGTTACGTCGTTATACTGGTTGAGGAAGCTCTGCAGAGTCTGTATACAGCCACTTTCATTGACATTTCCTTGCTCTAGAAACTATGCGCATCAAATCTATTCTTAAACGCATTAATTGTCATTGCCTCCACTACTTCCTGTGACAATGCATTACAAGCATTCACTACTCTCTGACTAAAAAATTATGTCCTTTTACCCAAGCTGCTTGTAACTTTCCCCGGGGGATTTGAAGCAGCTATAGATGGCGTCTAACTGCCTGCGGGTCTACTCAGCTCACGTGTTATTACGATGGACTCGCACATCGATAAAAACAATCCTCCAAGAAACTGGTTGTATACAGGCTCAGTAGGGTTTTCTAAACCAGTATAAAGACGTTCAGTTAAGGTAATCTGGACCTTTCATTAGTTAATGTATAACTATATTAAGGGAATAAGACCAATAGTGAGTTATAGATCAGCAGCATCGTCCACAGAAGCCAAGTCACATCAACAGAACTTAGAAAGAGGACAAACCCAAATGCATCGGGTGTTCACGAGCGCCATAAAGTACACTCAATACACTCGTTCCAGTGAGCCCAAATGTAAATTGTTTTCTAGGGAAGTGGGAGAAAGGGGAGGGCCATGGACCAGACGGAGCAGGTTCGAATCTTGCCATGCTGTTTGACTTATAGTGTGTTCTTTCATCGTATGTTCGTTTCTCCAATTCAAATCAACTGTACCTAAGTGTCCTAATATCAGTAGTATGTCAGCTATGCCTGCAGTCGAAACCCAGGAGAGTCGTAGTATAGTGGGTCCCACCCCAATGCAACATTCAAGGCAACGAGGGGGCAAACCTGCGAAAGAAGGTGGAAGGTTACAACAACCAGATTCAAGTGTGACCTACAACGAGTCGAAAAAGGTTTATTATGACCAGATACATGGCCAAATGGGAAACAGAGCATACTGGCTACACACGAAATTATGCTTATTACCATTTGAATAGAAGAGAGCAGGTGGTGGTCTTCAGACTCCGCACAGGCTACAACAGACTGATGTACTATGTATTCAATACAATAAAGATAGGTGCTACTGACAAATGCTACTGGGAAAATAATGCCTGAACATCTGCTGCAAAATTGCCCTACATACAAGGACCAGAAAAAACATATGTGGCCATCACCAGTGCCAACACTAGACAAGCTCTATGGTAGAGTTTCCGGCCTCATTATGACCGCTGATTTCTTTTAACAAATTCCAGCCGACGCCTGACAGCATACAAAGAAAAAGATGATGAAGAAGTAGAAGAAAAAATAGTAGAAGAAGTTGTTTAATGACCCCAATAAGTAAGTTTACTCTTTCGTGGGCCCTAAAAAGGACGTTAAGCGGCGAGTTGTAGTAGCTTTCCTCACATCCTGAGCATACTGATGAAGGTGGGCCGCAGTCCTCCAGGCGGTTGTGCTATGCTTGACTCCATCCGCGTGGCACTCACTTCTACGGGGATCACACCGATTCACACCTCGTCAGTCAGGCTGACTTGAAAACAGCTTGTTCCCAGAGAACGCTTCTTGGAAGAGAGATTATGGTCCTGATCAGTGTATTGGGCCTCACCCTGACGTGACATCCTTGTCAGTGTATTAGGCCTCACCCTGACGTGACATCCTTGTCAGTATATTAGGCCTCGCCCTGACGTGACATCCTGCTCAGAGTATTAGGCCTCGCCCTGGTGTGACATCCTGCTCAGTGTATTAGGCCTCGCCCTGACGTGACATCTTGATAAGTCTATTAGGCCTCACCCTGACGTGACGTCCTGGTCAGTGTATTAGGCCTCGCCCTGACGTGACATCTTGCTCAGTTTATTTGGCCTCACCCTGACATGACGTCCTGGTCAGTGTATTTGGCCTCACCCTGACGTGACATGCTGGTCAGTGTATTAGGCCTCACTGAACTAGCGTCTCAGTTTCCACAAAGAAGAAGAATAAGAAGAAGAATAAGAAGAAGAATAAGAAGAAGAATAAGAAGAAGAATAAGAAGAAGAATGGGTAAATGAGTGCATGACGAAGTCAGGGGCAAATTGGGAGTTGCTGCCAGAGCTGGGACGTTTGAGTTGACTGTAGCGTCCAGGTGTACCGAAGTCGGCTCGATGAACCATTTTATATTTTCCCTTTTTATGGAAAAAATGGGAACAGAAAGAGAAACTGGTGGGGGTATCGACCCCATGAGAAGTTGAGAATCGAATACAAAAACATCTGACACTTCATCTCTGACAGCGCCGTCTGCTTTTGGGACTACCAATTCACTCATCTCATGGCACTTCGGCACTCTTAAAGTAGTGGTTTGCGGACCGATACCGGACAGTGAGACCTCAGCTGCCGGTCCACAAAGCACCACACGAAACTGCACTCAAAATTTAGACTTGAATTTTCTAAAAATGTCCCAGATTTGTCTTTGATGATAATTTTATTAAGTCTCATTTTAACTTTATAATAAAATTAATTTAAATATTTGTGAACAATAGATTAGATAGTGTGGTCGTCTGAAGAGAAATAACGCTCTGGAGAGAGTCGTAACGGAAGGAAGGGTTCCTTGGAGGAGGAGGGGGAGGAGGAGGTGGTGGACAACAGATACAGTCTTGGGAGAGTGATAATGGAAGGAAGGTTTCCTGGGAGGAGGAGGAGCATAACAGATCGCCCCCGAGGAAAACGTAATAAGGACATTACGTGCTGTCTGGAGATGTCTTTGTCTGACATTGACTGGCTCGGCCTACGCAGATGCATACAGAGCTGCAGACCGACTTGCCCTAAACAGATGCATACAGAGCTGCCATGACAGAGAAGCAGCCCGACTCGTCCTAAACAGAGATGCATACACAGACACGGGCCGACTCGCCCTAAACAGAGATGCATACAGAGACGCGGCCCGACTCACCCTAAACAGAGATGCATACAGAGACGCGGCCCGACTCACCCTAAACAGAGATGCACACACAGACGCAGCCCGACTCACCTTAAACAGAGATGCATACAGAGACGCGGCCCTACTCACCGTAAACAGAGATGCATACAGAGACGCGGCCCGACTCGCCCTAAACA
Organism: Ariolimax columbianus; assembly: GCA_036924085.1. Taxonomy (NCBI): domain Eukaryota; kingdom Metazoa; phylum Mollusca; class Gastropoda; order Stylommatophora; family Arionidae; genus Ariolimax; species Ariolimax columbianus. The sequence continues at coordinate 84,056,578 of JAVGWX010000012.1, forward strand.
GAGATGCATACAGAGACGCGGCCCGACTCGCCCTAAACAGAGATGCATACAGAGACGCGGCCCGACTCGCCCTAAACAGAGATACATACACAGACGAGGGCCGACTCGCCTTAGACAGGTGATTTTGGGAAATGATTTAAAGCTATGAGAAGAAGTCTAATGTGTGATCCGGCAAAACTACTGTTCATACATGTTAGTAGGGGTCAGGCAAAACATATAGGTCAAGACCTCCACCTCACTCACTCATAGTCCACCCTGGAGACTGGTCTACGACGTGATCACCGTCACAGTGAGTGACCAATCATACCACAACCTCCTAGAGGGCGCAAGTCCACCTTCATGAAAACGTTCAGGATGGGGGGATTATTGCTGCAGCCAGCCACTTGACGCACAACAGAATGATGTAAATGATCGTGTCCATTCAACAACAACACAACAGCAACACAACAGCAACAACAAATTATTGCCTTAGCCAATGACAGCTTTACCCTTATCAGTATATTCAAAGGCAGTGTACACAGATTCCGTACTGTGTGGTAGACTCATTAACACCAGGGGAAAGCATGAGGCTAGAAACCTCAGAAGAGCATCTTCCCCAGGCCTAGTAAACCACAAGAATGAAACCAGTTACAAACTTACTACTAATAGCTAATGGCGAGTCCTAAAGATAAACCAAGGAAGACATTGGAGTGAACCGTTTAGAGGCAGGGGGTGACGGTGGGACTGAGTCCAGTCAGGCACAATTTTGTGACCAGGATGTCGAGTCAGGGTCAAGCACAATATACTGACCAGGATGTCGAGTCAGGGTCAAGCACAATATACTGACCAAGACTGCAACCTCTCTTCCATGTAGCATTCTCTGGAAACAAGCTGTTTTCAAGATAGTATGGATTACGTGATGTTGATTGATGTGATCCCCGTAGTAATGAGCGTCACGTAGATGAAACCAAGCATAGCACAACCGGGTGGAGGACCACGATCTACCTTCATCATTTGAAATATACTCCAGTAGCAATGTTTACTAACCTAAATAGTAGTGGTACCCAACCTTTTCAAGATCAGCGAGCCACTGATAAAGGGTAAAACAAATGGAGCAATTACTAGTTAAACTGTAACCTGTCAGACATGCAGTTAAGTAGTCACGTCGGAAGAACGGACATTGGGTAGGCTAGCACATCGTGTAGAAACTAATAGGCAGCGGACCGACAAAAAGAAGACTACAAGACCCCAGGATTAATGAACGACTGACTAAGCCAGGTAGGACTCACTGGAGCAATTATCAACTAGCAGCGGTCTTCTAGTCTTTCCTGTCCCACGAGATGAACGGAAATACAGTCGCACAAAAAAATCTTGATCTGATTCGAGGACATCCCCAGGACTAGTCGAGGCCCTTAGACTGATTCTATACTGACCATCACAGTTTTTTTTCGTTGCCCCTAGAGGATTCGTCGCACGCACCCACGGAACTCATCACGAACATAATTCTTTGTAGACCACCAGGTGACTCTTCGAGTAGCTTTACGTGACTTATCGAGGACCCGACCAGGCTTCTTACAAACCCCACATGATTCTTCGTGGCCTTCCACATGATTTCTTGTAGATCTCACATGGCTATTTGTGGATCCCCACATAATTATTTGCTGTCCCCCACCCCCTCCCCTCTTCAACGCACAGGCCTATTCGCGGAGTCCCACGTGACTTATCGCGGATCCTCACGTAGCTATTCAGGGGAACCCGCATAACTTTTCGAGGAACCCTTCAAGACTTTTCAAGGAATCCCACATAACACTACACGGAACTCCATGGAACTCTTCCCACACAACTCAAGGGATATTCACGGACCTTCAAAAGACCGTCGTTGAACACCGCATGAATCTTCACAGACAATCGAATGAGTCTTTTCAGACCCCAGCATGACTCTTGTTGAATCGTCATTTGATTCTTTGCAGACTCCAACATGACACTCTACTGACTCAACAGAACTATGTGGACTCCTGCAGGACTATTCGTGAGATTCCACAAAACTCTTCGTGGAATCCCACAGAACTCTTTGTGGAAACCCACAGAACTATTCATGGAGTCCCACAGAACTCTTCGTGGAATCCCACAGAACTCTTTGTGGAAACACACAGAACTCTTTGTGGAAACCCACAGAACTATTCATGGAGTCCCACAGAACTCTTCATGGAATCCCACAGAACTCTTCGTAGAATCTCACAGAACTCTTCGTGGAATCTCACAGAACTCTTCATGGAATCTCACAGAGATCTCTTCGTCTACCTTAGAAAATATCGCCCAGAACCTCTCAGCTCGTAACGCTCTATGATGTCTGTCCTGCACAGTAGATGCAGAGCCGAAACAGAATCTGTGAGGATGGGCACAGGCAAGGAAAGACTGTAACCTTAGACTTTGCTAGTGAACTGCGCATCTCTCACTGGTCATGTTAGTAAGTCTGAACGCAGGAGATGCCAAAGAAAGAAATCGGGAATGTGTTGGAAATAACCCGTACCTCGCCCTGATATCAACATAAGATTTTATAATTTAAAGAAACTGCTTGGCTGCTGGAGTTTACGTCCATTTACATCTGGGCAGATATTAACGTGTCGAAACGGGAGCGAATCCGATACCTTTACTGCCAAAAGCAAACTCGAGCAGTCTTGCCACTTAAGTTCTTGTGGCCGACTTCGATACATCACACTACAATGTAGGCTCTCCAGGCCAACTGGAGCGTAGTGTCGACATGTCTCGACGTCACAATCTGTGGGGTACTGTGTACAGGTGTGGAGTCCTTATCACAGAGGGGACATAAACATGCTAGAAAGAATACAAAAATGAGCGACAAAGATGATAGCGGGATTCCAGAATTACAGTTATGAGGAACGACTCAGAAAAACCGGCCTACAGTGTCTCGAAGAGAGAAGAATTCGTGGTGACTTAATACAGGTTTATAAGATGATCAGAGGAATGGATACATTAGACTATAACAAGTTTTTTTTTAAATACAGCCACCTACAATAACACGAGGGCATAGCTACAAGCTGACTAAAGAGAGGTCCAGATTAGATATTATGAAATATTTTTTTAGTCAGAGAGTGGTGTCTGCTTGGAATGCATTGCCAGGGGAGGTAGTGGAGGCAGGGACAGTCAATGCATTTAAGAATAGATTGGATGCGCATAGCTTTTAGAGCAAGGTGATGTAAATGTAACTGGTTGTATACAGACTCTGCAGGGTCACCTAAACCAGTATAAAGACGTTAAGTTAAGTTAGATCGGCTCATCTATATCTGATTATTAAGTTTCTTCCCACTCTGAACATCGTAGAGCAGAAAACTGTAGACATCCTGTCAAACTGTCATAATTCTACTCTTGAGGTTATAGGAGTCAGTCTCTTACCCAGAGTTCACGCATGTAGGCTGGTTCCAAGGCTACCAGTTAGAGACTTAAGAAGGTCTTGGTCATCTCGGTGACCCTGACGCAAACAACCAGCTACGAGTCGCTGACTGCTGTCAGCGCATTTACGGATGTGCCTACGTCTCAATGTCAGTCACACTGACCAAGACCACAAACACATCTTACATGATCACCCTGCTTCTTGAAACTTACTGTGCTACAGTAACCGGGACAACGAGGTGAGGATTGACACTGTAAGTCCCATAGAGGTGAGTCTACTGACAAACCTCGCATCGCACTATATCTAGGCGAGTACCTCTTTCCGTATGCCACGGCATGTAATAAGATACTTCTTTCCTCTATCAGAGAAACATCAGGCGTAAATAAAATAGAACGTCTTCTTTCTTTTCGTCATTTTCTTCTACTCCCTGTTCGTCTTGAATCTCTTTTTCTTCTTCTTCTTATTATTGTTAGTATTTCTCTTCCTATTCATCACCTTCATCTTCGTCTTCTTCTTACTGTTATTGATATTCCTCTTCTTCTTCATCTTCTTCATCATCTACTTTTTCTTTATATTCTTCTTACCCCTCTTATTTATCATATTCCTCTTCTGGTTATTCTTCGTCGTCTTCTTCTTTCTCTTCATCTTCTCCCGCTTCCTCTTCCTTTTCTTCTTCTGTCTCAAATTATTCATCATCATCTTCTAACTCTTATTCTTCTAAGTCGTCTCCTTGTTTCCTCAATTTCTTCATCTTCATCCACATCTTCTTCTTCCTCCTCTTCTTATTATTCTGCTTTTTCTTTTACATCATCATCGTTATCCTATTCTTCTTCTGCTGCTTGGTCTATCTCTTATTAAACACGGAAAATCAATCATTTAAGAAGACAGGATACAACTATCCCACTGTTTGCCAGTAGGAAGATCAAAGCCTCCATGAGATTTGAAAAGATCCCTTATCCTTTAATCAGGAAGGAAGTGTTATAGACTTCAGTATATTAAGCTACCACTTGTGTGAATGAGGTAAGTAGTTACCTTTCTTGCTGCCTTGGCCTTCACTCACCGCACGCAAGGTACCTATTTACGACTGGGTCGATAACAGCGTGCCAGCTGCTGGAGCTTAGAATAATTATGTGAAGTTCAGTTTCTTGTATATTTTGAAATCAGAAAAAGCTTAGATTTTATTAGTATACAAAAAACATCGCAAAGCGGGATTACTTCAGTCCCCTTGAGACCCACTCACGATCCAACTATGGACGAGTTAACAGGCGATCCAACTATGGACGAGTTAACTGGCGATCCAACCATGAAGGAGTTAACTGGCGATTAAACCATGAACGAGTTAACTGGCGATCCAACCATGAAGGAGTTAACTGGCGATCCAACCATGAAGGAGTTAACTGGCGATAGAACCACGGACGATTTAACTGGCGATCCAACCATGGACGAATTCACTTGCGATCCAACCATGGACGAATTCACTTGCGATCCAACCATGGACGAATTCACTCGCGATCCAACCATGGACGAATTCACTCGCGATCCAACCATACACGAATTCACTCGCGATCCAACCATGGACGAATTTCACTCGCGATCCAACCATGGACGAATTCACTTGCGATCCAACCATGGACGAATTTCACTCGCGATCCAACCATGGATGAATTCACTTACGATCCAACCATGGTCGAATTCACTCGCTATCCAACCATGGACGAATTCACTCGCGATCCAACCATGGACGAATTTCACTCGCGATCCAACCATACACGAATTCACTCGCGATCCAACCATGGACGAATTTCACTCGCGATCAAACCATGGACGAATTCACTTGCGATCCAACCATGGACGAATTTCACTCGCGATCCAACCATGGATGAATTCACTTACGATCCAACCATGGTCGAATTCACTCGCTATCCAACCATGGACGAATTTACTCGCGATCCAACCATGGACGAATTTCACTCGCGATCCAACCATGGACGAATTTCACTCGCGATCCAACCATGGTCGAATTTACTCGCGATCCAACCATGGACGAATTTCACTCGCGATCCAACCATGGATGAATTCACTTGCGATCCAACCATGGACGAATTTCACTCGCGATCCAACCATGGATGAATTCACTTACGATCCAACCATGGTCGAATTCACTCGCTATCCAACCATGGACGAATTTCACTCGCGATCCAACCATTGACTAATCTATTGATATCGCTTTCATCGCTCGCAATGGACATCAAATAATGTGTTCGTACCTATACTCGCTTGGGTTAGGTATTACGATTTCTTATTCGGCCTACTTATCCTAAGTAACATACATTGATTCACACATTCTCTGCCACTCTCTGGGTAACGATAGTCGCCTCGTATTTTTCGTTGTCCGGCAAGTCCATTTTCTTTGTTAATTTTGAGATGTGTCAGTATTTTTATTAGCTCCTGTCCTGACGAAGGCCTAGTGATTGTAACTTGGGATTCGTTCTGCTGTTCTCCGGGTGTGGTAACTCGTCCATGTTAATATAGTTTTTCCTCGATGATTAACAATAAATAATGGAGTCATCTCTTACAAAGAAAACACAAAACTTCACAAATTACCTGAAAATCAATAGAGAACAAAGCTGTACAACAAAGACATTTCAAACAATGCTCAGAGAAAACTGCAAAACAATAACTATCTCAGTTCAGTTTAGTTCATCCCGTAACCCATCAGGTCGTTGTGGCACACATGAAGACATGAAAATCCCACTCCAGCTCTCTTTGTCTGTCGCCGCCTGACGTATCTCACCGTGACGAAGGCCTGACCACTCAGCGATGTTATAACTATCTAATAAGTGCTCTTACAAAGTAGCTGGGAATCAACTACAAAACGACAAATAATTTACATATTAATCCCCCAAAAACATTGGAAATAAGAGGTTTATCAAAACCAATATATGGATGCTAGAGCGAAAGGTGACACATTTCTTTAGGGTCTATTAGACAAGGAAAAAAACCCAGAAACTCAAGGAACCAGGTAAAATAATCTAGAAACCAGGCTATAAATGTAGGAGCTACATAACAAATTCAGGAGGCAAGTAACAAATCTAGGAGGCAAGTAACAAATCTAGGCGCTAGGTAACACATCTAGGAGCAAGGTAACAAACTCGGGAGCCAAATAACAAATCTAGAAGGCAAGTAACAAATCTAGGAGCCAGGTAACAAATCTACGAGCTAGGTAACAAAGCTAGGAGCAAAGTAACAAATATTTGCGCTAGTTAACAAATCTAGGAGCAAGGTAACAAATCTAGAAGCCACGTCACAAATCTAGGTGCTAGGTAACAGATCTCGGAGCCAGGTAACAAATCTAGGCGCTAGGTAACAGATCTCGGAGCCAGGTAACAAATCTAGGCGCTAGGTAACAGATCTCGGAGCCAGGTAACAAATCTAGGTGCTAGGTAACAGATCTCGGAGCAAGGTAACAAATCTAGGTGCTAGGTAACAGATATCGGAGCCAGGTAACAAATCTAGGCGCTAGGTAACAGATCTCGGAGCCAGGTAACAAATCTAGGCGCTAGGTAACAGATCTCGGAGCCAGGTAACAAATCTAGGCGCTAGGTAACAGATCTCGGAGCCAGGTAACAAGTCTAGGCGCTAGGTAACAGATCTCGGAGCCAGGTAACACATCTAGGCGCCAGGTAGCAAATCTAGGCGCCAGGTAGCAAATCTAGGAGCCAGGTAAAAAATCCAGGAGCAAGGTAACAAATCTAGATGCCCCGTAACAAATCTAGGACCAAGGTAACAAATCTAGGATCGAGCTAACAAATCTAAGAGCTTGGTAACAACGTTAGGAGACATGTAACGAATCTAAGAGCCAGATAACAAATTCAGGAGCTTGGTAACAATTTTAGGAGCCATGTAACACATCTTTGAGAGGCATAACAAATCTAGGAGCAAGGAAACAGATCTATGAGCTAGGTAACACATTCAGAAGCCAGATAACAAATATAGGAGCTAGGTAACAAATCTAGGAGTTAGGTAACAAATCAAGGAGTTAGGTAACAAATCTGGGAGTTAGGTAACAAAATATGTCTATCATTTCATAGTGGTCCATCGGGGTCTACGAGTATGACAAGGACAAGAATAGCACCACTGCCTCACAGAGATAATGTCGTAAAAGGCGACTAACTGTGTGACATGGTATAACACCGGCTGCGTGTCTACTTTGCTCTAGTGTTTGAGTCTATTAAGATGGATTCGCACATTGATTAATTAACCACCCTCTGTAAGCGCTTGTCCCAACGCTGCTCCAGCCTGGTCAGCTACGCAGGAAACCCTTCTATCGGCTACATCCAGCTCATACCAGGTCTGGGACCTGCACACGTGGATCTGTCCCTGTAGAAGTACAGGTCAACTAAGACTAAGACTAAATGTTGAGATCGTATGTGTCTTGTTATTATTTTTATATGCCAAGATTGCATTGTGTCTTTCTAACATTCTATGTCAAAATAGCTTTTTCTTTCATTCTATGTCAGTATTGTATGTGTCTTTCTATCATTCTATGTCAAGATTGTAAGTGTCTTTCTATCATTCTATGTCAAGATCGTTTTGTATTTATATCATTCTATGTCAAGATCGTTTTGTATTTCTATCATTCTATGTCAAGATTGTTTTGTATTTCTATCATTCTATGTCAAGATCGTTTTGAATTTCTATTATTCTATATCAAGATCGTAAGTGTCTTTCTATCATTCTATGTCAAGATTGTAAGTGTCTTTCTATCATTCTATGTCAAGATCGTTTTGTATTTCTATCATTCTATTTCAAGATCGTAAGTGTCTTTCTATCATTCTATGTCAAGATCGTAAGTGTCTTTCTATCATTCTATGTCAAGATCGTAAGTGTCTTTCTATCATTCTATGTCAAGAATGTATGTGTTTTTCTATCAATCTATGCCAAGATCGTATTATGTTTTTCTATCATTCTATGTCAAGATTGTATTGTGTCTTTCTATCGGTCTATGTCAAGATCGTTTTGTATTTCTATCATTCTATGTCAAGATCGTATGTGTCTTTCTATCATTCTATGTCAAGATCGTTTTGTATTTCTATCATTCTATGTCAAGATCGTAAGTGTCTTTCTATCATTCTATGTCAAGATCGTAAGTGACTTTCTATCATTCTATGTCAAGATAGTATTGTGTCTTTCTATCGTTCTATGTCAAGATTATAAGTGTTTTTCTATCGTTCTACGTCAAGATTGTAAGTGTCTTTCTATCATTGATATCCTTAACTTAACGTCTAAAACTTGGCTAATGTAAATGTGTTTTAGACATAGTTTTCCCCCGCTCCCAACCTCCCATTTTCACATTCGCCCTACATCCAATCTCTGTGCCATGTCAAAGGTCAAGGTAGCCATATAGCAAATACTGTGGTTGGGGATGAAGAGTACTATTCAGTTTTTAGTGGGGTGATCAATTCCCTTATTCCTTGTCTAGCTTTCTCTTCAAGTAAGTCTGGTACTCAATTACCGCTGGATTGACTGTAACATATGAAATTAATTATTTCAAACTTTCACCCTACCTCGTGTCAAGTATCACCTGTGTTATCCATATTACAAGCTTCTATTTAACCTGACAATACAGTCCCCAGTTTGCGTTGACTTCTTTTTCTCCTACTTTAATCAATTTCCCCATAACCCAGAGAGCTGCAATGATGTACACATGCACGAATAGTACGACCTATTAATCAACCACATTTTGACGAATCCGTGACAGGTCGTTCAAAAGTTTGTACCGAAAGAAGTTGTTTATACATGTTAACTGCCTAGTTACTGCAACAATTTGCCATGTTTATTTCTCACAGACTTCAACCGCACGTTAACGAACAACATCGACGCCAAAAAAACACACATAAATTTAGTTCTGTAAAATAATACTTACCCAAATATCTATCCTTATTTTATATGAATTCTCACACAAATTGTCCGCACTAAAGAAAAGATGATCAATATGAATTGTTCTGTAGGCGTGTAAATATATTTGTTGGTATTTTCCCGTCAAAACTTTTAAAAGTTTTCCTTGAAACAATAGCGGAACAGGACATCAGCTTGCCTACAAATGTAAGGCTGGAGTATCCCAGCTCCATCGACTCTGGTTCCTACCTCTGTAGCCGTTCGCTGATGTCGTGCACGTGGTGAGGTGGTGAGTCGGCGATGGATGTAGCTGGGAGGGTTTCTTGGCCCGGTTTGTGAGGGAAGTTTGTTATTTACTGAGCGCGCGCGACTTCTAAACATCCAATATTAAACGCTGACTGGGGTCAGGGCCTGGGTTTAGTGTTCAGCGTCAGGCTAAAGGAGGAGTTTTCTAGCTATTATCTGTACTAGAGGTCAAAGGTTACGCTTAGGCTTCCATGCAATCCAGTAGTTAGATGTTATCATCATGTGCCATGCCGACTAATGTGGGATACCATGCATGTCGAGTCAATATTGCATGGGGTCGAATGTCTTAAGTCCGCAGACAGAATTCGGCCCACCAGATAAAAAATTCATACGCACTCCCTAAACGAACGCAAGTGATATCCAGATGTAAGAGAATATTGCTTTGTAATCTTCCAAGTGGGTCGTAAAAGCCGACTAACGAGGGTGTGCATTAGAGTAGTAAGGTTATGAGGTAAAAGCATTATGCTTAAAGTCACTGCTAGCTCTCGAAGACTGGCAACAAGTAATCAGGTTGAGGTGAAATATACTGGCCAAGCCCCCACAAACTGGTCAAGCCCCCATATACTCGCCAATCCCCCATATACTCGCCAAGCCCCCACAAACTGGCCAAGCCCCCACAAACTGGCCAAGCCTCCAAATACTCGCCAAGCCCCCACAGACTGGCCAAGCCCCCACAAACTGGCCTCGCCCCCACAAACTGGCCAAGCCCCCATATACTTGCCAAGCCCCCACAAACTGGCCAAGCCCCCACAAACTGGCCAAGCCCCCATATACTGGCCAAGCCCCCATATACTGACCAAGCCCCGACATACTGGCCAAGCCCCCACAAACTGGTCAAGCCCCCACATACTGGCCAAGCCTTCACAAACTGGCCAAGCCCCCATATACTGGCCAAGCCCCCATATATGGTCAAGATATACTGACCAAGCCCCCACATACTGGCCAAGCCTCCACAAACTGGTCAAGCGCCCACATACTGGCCAAGCAATCACAAACTGGCCAAGCCCCCATATACTGACCAAGCCCCCCATATACTAGTCAAGATATACTGGCCAAGCCCCCATATACTGGTCAAGATATACTGGCCAAGCCACCACATACTCGTCAAGCCCTCACAAACTGGCCAAGCCTCCATATACTAGTCAAGATATACTGGTCAAGCCCCCATATACTGGTCAAGATATACTGGCCAAGCCCCCATATACTGGTCAAGATATACTGGCCAAGCCCCCATATGCTGGCAAAGCTCCCATATACTGTTCAAGATATACTGGCCAAGCCCCCATATACTGGTCAAGATATACTGGCCAAGCCCCCATATACTGGCCAAGTCCCCATTTACCCGCCAAGCCACATATACTGGCCAAGCTCCCATAAACTGGCCAAGCCCTCATATGCTGGCCAAGCCCCCACATTTTGGCCAAGCCCCCATATACTGGCCAAGCCCGCATATACTGGTCAAGCCCCCATATACTGGCCAAGCCCCCATATACTGGCACAGCCCCCATATACTGGTCAAGCTCCCATATACTGGCCAAGTCCCCATCTCACCCCGTCTTTAGTAGTCCTGGGAACAGGACGTGTTACAGCAGTCTGGCCAATGTGATGGGATCGACAATATAACCCCCATTGTGGTGAGATTATTGAAGAGTTTCACGTTAGACTACTCCGAGGTGAACCACAATAGACTTTCCCTATTATGCCCGGAAAGTAGGAAGTGCCGCTGTAACGCAGTGCCAAAGAAAGGTTGTTGTAGTTTTCGCTTAATGTTTACAATGAGCAAGTTTACTCTTTTTTGCGCCCTGAAAAGGACGTTAAGTGGCTGATTGTAGTAGCTCACATCCCGAGCGTGCTGATGAAGGCCGAACGGGTTCCTCCGTGCGATTGTGCTATGCTTGACTTTATCTGCGTAGTATTCACTACTACGGGGATCACATCGATTCACATCTCGTTCAGCCAGGCTGCCTTGAAAACAGCATGTTTTCAGGGAACGTTACATGGAAGAGAGTTTGTGGTCGTGGTTTGTGTTTGTACCTGACCCTGACGCGACGTCCTGGATAGTATGTTGTTCCTGACTGGGCTAGCGTCTCAGTTCCCAGACAAAGAATGGTAATCAGAAATTAACCTAGATCAGCAGACATAGCTTCGAACAACAACAGTAACCTCCCTATCAAGACATCAGCGGTAGTGTTAGCGCTATGCTTTCCTTGAGGCGAAATGGTGAATCTTACGATCAATCAATCAATCGATCAATGTATCCCCAAAATAAATACCATATCCCCCGACCTTTGAAGGTCCTAAACAAAACTATTATGACATCAACTAACCCCATTTTCCTAATGTTCATACATAGTACACAGTAAATCAATCAATCAATCAATCAAAACCCTTCAGCTCCTTGGGAGGGGGGGGGGGGGGAGGCATAGGCCATCAGCAACTACTCGACACGTCTTCCTGTCCCGTGTCATCAATTCCAGCTTCATCCACCCCTTCCCCCATCTCTTTCCCGCGTGTTTAGGTTTGGCTCGACTTCCTTTAACCACAAGCGTTTAGGTCTATCCCTCCATCTCTCGCCTTGATAATTCCAGAACAGTGACTACCTTGTCAGTGATTTCCTAATGCGTATCTTATTTATCGTCAGTGCCCTCTCTTTACGTCTAGTCCCACTGGCATCTGCCCGATTCCTTCCCCACAGTTCTATATTAGCCCCTTTATCATACCATTTTATTCTCTCATTTTGGCGCACGCATCCTTTGATGAAAGTCTCTGGATCTGTTTAGTTTTGTCTTTGTTCGACACGTCCCAGAGCCATACAATAGGACGGACTTAACATTGCAGTTGGCGATCTGTGTTGTTGTTGCTGACTTCCATTTCTTTCAGTTTCTGCAAATTTCCTAAAGCAATATTGTTGTTGTTGTTGTTGTTGTTGTTGTTGTTGTTGTTGTTGTTGAATGCCCACAATGAGTAGGGTTATTCTTTATATTCGCCCTAAAAAGGACGTTAAGTGGCGTGTTGTCGTAGCTTTCCTCACATCCCGAGTGTGCTAATGAAGTTGGACCGCTTCACTCTTAAAGCAATAAAAGCCTTAATATGATATCTCTGTGAGTGACTCCACCCTTGTCTATATTACTACCAAGATATGATATCTCTACGAGTACCTCCTGACTTTGTCTATATTACTACTAAGATATGATATTTCTATCAGTACCTCTGACCTTGTCTATATTACTACCAAGATATGATATCTCTACGAGTACCTCCTGACTTTGTCTATATTACTACTAAGATATGATATTTCTATCAGTACCTCCGACGTTGTCTATATTACTACCAAGATATGATATCTCTACGAGTACCTTCTGACTTTGTCTATATTACTACTAAGATATGATATTTCTATCAGTACCTCCGACCTTGTCTATATTACTACCAAGATATGATATCTCTACGAGTACCTCCTGACTTTGTCTATATTACTACCAAGATATGATATTTCTATCAGTACCTCCGACCTTGTCTATATTGCCACCAAGATATGATATCTCTACGAGTACCTCCTGACTTTGTCTATATTACTACTAAGATATGATATTTCTATCAGTACCTCCGACGTTGTCTATATTACTACCAAGATATGATATCTCTACGAGTACCTCCTGACTTTGTCTATATTACTACTAAGATATGATATTTCTATCAGTACCTCCGACCTTGTCTATATTACTACCAAGATATGATATCTCTACGAGTACCTCCTGACTTTGTCTATATTACTACTAAGATATGATATTTCTATCAGTACCTCCGACGTTGTCTATATTACTACCAAGATATGATATCTCTACGAGTACCTTCTGACTTTGTCTATATTACTACTAAGATATGATATTTCTATCAGTACCTCCGACCTTGTCTATATTACTACCAAGATATGATATCTCTACGAGTACCTCCTGACTTTGTCTATATTACTACCAAGATATGATATTTCTATCAGTACCTCCGACCTTGTCTATATTACCACCAAGATATGATATCTCTACGAGTACCTCCTGACTTTGTCTATATTACTACTAAGATATGATATTTCTATCAGTACCTCCGACGTTGTCTATATTACTACCAAGATATGATATCTCTACGAGTACCTCCTGACTTTGTCTATATTACTACTAAGATATGATATTTCTATCAGTACCTCCGACCTTGTCTATATTACTACCAAGATATGATATCTCTACGAGTACCTCCTGACTTTGTCTATATTACTACCAAGATATGATATTTCTATCAGTACCTCCGACCTTGTCTATATTACTACCACGATTTGATATCTCTACGAGTACCTCCTGACTTTGTCTATATTACTACCAAGATATGAAATCTCTACGAGTACCTCTTGACTTTGTCTATATTACTACCAAGATATGATATCTCTATGAGTACCTCCGACCTTGTCTATATTACTACCAAGATATGATATCTCTATGAGTACCTCCTGACTTTGTCTATATTACTTCCAAGATATCTCACTGAATCTACCTCTTGTACTTCCGTGTTTCCCCATTGCAACTTGATAACCTTTGGGTGCTTTTATTCTCATAATCTGAGCTTTTATCTTGGTACCATCAGACCTAGTTTCAGTGACAGTTCAGTAAGTATATTTACTTTATTTTGCAGCTGATTTTTGTTGAATGCCCACAATGAGTAAGCTTACTCTTTTGTGTGCCCTAAAAAAGTTGTTCAGTGGCGGGTTGTAGTAGCTTTCCTCACATCAGGAGCGTGCTGATGAAGGTAGACTGATGTCCTCGAGGTGTTTGGTTTCATCTGCCGGAGCACACTGCTACGGGACCACATCGATCCACATCTCGTCAGCCAAACTGCCATGAAAACAGCCTGTGTCCAGGGAACGCTGTATGGAAGAGAGAATGTGGTCTAGGTCAGTGTATTGACCCTGATGAGACGTCCTTGACAGTATGTTTTGCCTGATGGACTACGTCTCAGTTCCCCATTTGGTTGTGGTAGTCAGACAGAACAACAACGGCATCAGCAAAGTCAAGATAATGCCGTATTTTTGTTAACAGCTTTTGAATTCCATTTCTCTATGTAGAAGTGTTGGCAAAATGAAGATAGATATTAAGTCTTGTTATTGTCTTAACTTAACTTAACGTCTTTATACTGGTTTACAAGACTCTGCAGAGTATGTATACAATCTGTTTCAATTACATTACCTTAATCTAAAAGCTACGCACATCCAATCTATTATTAACAGCATTAATTGTCCCTGCCTTCACTACTTCCTGTGGCAATGCATTCCAAGCATTCACCACTCTCTGACTAACAAAGGATTTCCTAATATCTAATCTGGACTTTTCTTTAGTTAATTTGTAGCTATGCCCTCTTGTTCTTGTAGGTGGTTGTATTTTGGGAAAAAAACGTGTAATAATCTAATTTATCCGTTCCTTCGATTATCTTATAAACCTGTATTAAATCACCTCGAATTCTTCTCTTTTCTAGACAATGAAGGCCAATTTATCTGAGACTTTCCTCATAACTGGAATCCCACTATCAGCTTTGTCGCTCTTTCTTGTATTTATTCCAGCATGTTTATACCCCCTCTATGATAATGACTCCACACCTGTACACAGTACTCCAATCTAGGTCTAACTAATGCTTTATACAGTTTGACTATCACTTCCTTGCTCCTATGTTTAATATTTATTTTTATCATACCTAACATTGCATTTGCCTTTTTCACTGCTACCTTAACTTGCTCACTCGCCTTACCTGTATGGTCCATTATAACCCCTAGGTTCCTTTGCTTTTCTACCATTCTAATATTGTTCTCTTTAATTCTGTAATTGTTTTCCATATTGGATCTACCCATGGGGATGACTATACATTTATCTACATTAACTCCATTTGCCAGCTGACAGACCTTTCTCGAATTTTTATCTACATCCGATCTCAATACATCCACTTCTGTTTTAGATGAGACACTACTGCATAGTTTTGTGTCATCAGCGAATTTTGCAATCATGTATCCAATATCAATGTCCAAATCGTTTATATATACCAAGAACAAAATTGGTCAAAAAACAAGTCCCGTTGCACACCACTTTTCAATTCACACCACTCAGAGTACTCCTAATTTATGCCTACTCTCTGTCTTCTTCCCGTTAACCAATTTTCAATCCATTTGGCTACTTCCCCACCTATTCAATGTTATTTTAACTTTATAAATGATCTTTGATGAGGTACTCTATTAAAGGCCTTAGCAAAATCTAGAAAAATAACATCCACTGGCTCCCCTTTCATTTTAGTAGCCTCCTCCATGAATTCTAATACATTTGTAAAGCACGATCTCCCTCTAATATTTTAACCCCATGCTGATAATTTCTGATTAGATTAAACTTGTCTAAATGCATTACAATTTTTTCTTTGATTATTGACTCTAACAATTTACAGGCTATGCTCGTTAAACTCACCGGTCTATAATTTACTGGATCTGATTTTTTTCCCCTTTCTGAATAAGGGGATCACTCCTGCATCTTTCAACTCCCGTGGAACAATCCCTTTTGTCAGTGATTGAGAACATAATATAGCCAATGGTTTTGCTAGTTGGTTTCTAATTTCAAACAGCAGTTTAGGATGAATACCATCTTGACCTAGACATTTATTTATTTTCAATCACTCTAATTTTTTTTAAAACCATTTCCTCTGTAATACAGATTGATCTTAATCCCGCTGTATCCATGGCTCTTTGAAAAATATCTATAGGCTCTGAGATCTTGGAGCAGTCCTCTTTTGTGTAGACTTTGCCAAAGTACTGATTGAGTAGATTAGCTGCCTACCTATTCTCACTTATTTTCCCTGTACTATCTATGAGAGGGGCTTCTTTGTCTTTCGTTCTTTGTTTATTTCTAATATAAGAGAATAAATTTTTACTATCAGTCTTGATCCTCTGAGAAAAGTTTTTTTTCGAAGTCTATTTTTGCTGTTTTATTCACTTTATGAGCTATGTTCTGCTTGTCCAAATATTTTACATATGTTTCTTTTGATTTACCTGCTTCCATATACATTTTCCATGCTTTATTTTTAGCTCTTCTACATTTAACTACAAATCTAGTTATCCAACTTTTACGCTCGGGGTTTAATTCCCTACATGAAACACATTCCATTTTTAGCTTTACTAGAAACTGTTTTAAAACTCTCCCACTCTTGTCCAACTTCTGTTCCTCTAACAATATCTTTCCAGATGTTGTGGCTTGCTGCCTCTTTCATCTTATTAACATCTGTCTTAGAGTAGTCGTATGTTAGCATATCAATGTTTACTTCTTTCCCTGCGATAAGATCCCAACTGATGATTTGATGCTCACTTCAGCCAAACAGTTCCCCAACGGTAATGTTTTCAACCATATTTTCCTCTGTAGTAAAAACTAAGTCGAGTGTGTTTTTGCCATGCTGAATTAAAAAAGTGTCAGTTATGCACTTAAGAAAAGGTTTTGACTCAACAAGTGCTTCTGCCATTTCCGATTTTATTTCTGGAAAGTTTAAATCTCCCTTTAATAATAATTTCCCTTCACTTGCCTTTTCTATGCTACTAATTAGCTCTTCATATTCCTCATCTTGGCTTGATAGAGATCTATAGCACACTCCAATCATAGTTTTTTTTTCACCCCCAATTTCTATTTCTCCCCATACACTTTCATTTTTGTTATCACATGATAAATCATCTTTGATCGTTATATTAACTGAATTTATGCAGTATAATAAAACACCACCTCCCTTAGTCTTGTCTCCAACTATCCTATCTTTCCTTAACATTGTATATCCCTCTATTTCAAGTTCACTACCTGCAATGTCCTCATATGTTCATGATTCTGTTTACCCTATTAAATCTGGTTTTTCTTCTTCTACATAAAGTTCAAATTCTTCTATTTTATTTACTGTACTTTTCACATTTGCATTCAAACATTTTAGTTTGTAATTTTGTTGTTTTTCCAATTTTTGCTTGTGACTTTTCATTTTGATTTTTGCTTTTTCACTACTTATTTCACCCTTCCCTGACCCCAACTCTCCCCTTTGACTACATCATCTACATCACCCTATGGTAGGCCTATCTTTAGTCTCATACTTCATAGGCCTTACTAGTTTAAATTTATAACACAATGATTAAACATATACTTCGCTACAACATGCTGTCCTATCTCATTTAGATGTAAACCTCTCCCGTCTAACATTTTACTTTTGTTACTTTCACATCAATAAATTCCATTCTCATGTCCGCACACATCACCTTCAACCCAAGTTTGATACCTATTATCTTACTATCTAAATAGTCTGATTCATCTTTTCTGTCTAAAATGCCCATCATTGTGACCTTTCTTAACTCTTTGTTATCCTTAAGTGTTCCGATAAGACTCTTGTATCTTTGCATAATTATTTCAGTACCATCTTTCTTTACATTATTATTTCCTACCAATACCACAACATGATTGTTTGATCTACCATCGATCCTCTTTATTTTACCTTGCTTGTTCTGTCCTGAAATCACTACCAGGTGCACAATTAAATAAGTTTGCTTGATGAGAGATTACATAAACTGGGACTTCTTCTTCGTCTTAACTTAATTATGCTGGTTTAGAAGGCCCTACAGAGCAAGTATAGGATCAGTTTATTCTTCTTCTTCTTCTTATTATTATTTTTCATTCTCAAACGCTGAGCAGCGCACGAGCCACACCGGTCAGCGACCCATAGCTGACTGCTAGCGTCAGGGCCAGCGACCCATAGCTGACTGCTAGCGTCAAGGCCAGCGACCCATATCTGACTGCTAGCGTCAGAGCCAGTGACCTATAGCTGACTGATAGCGTCAGGGCCAGCGACCTATAGCTGACTGCTAGCGCCAGGGCCAGCGATCTATAGCTGACTGCTAGCGTCAGGGCCAGCGACCTATAGCTGACTGATAGCGTCAGGGCCAGCGATCTACAGCTGACTGCTAGCGTCAGGGACAATAAACCAGAGCTGTAAAGACCCTTCTACACCTCCACGCGGTAATCCTGGAAAACAGTATGCGACAGAGCAGACTGGCTAAGGACAAGGGATCGAAAAGGAGAGGCTAAACAAATGAATGCTGCAAGTCGCATTTGTCGGACTGAAAGGTGCAAATATCGCAGTCAAGCCGCACACTACGACACAACGCATTCCAGACACAAGCCAGTCTCTATTTTGAAATCCCCACAGCAAGAGAAGTAGAGGAAGAGCAAGACACGCATGGGTAGAAGCTAAGGATGAACATGAAGATAACGGAAGATGGGAACAGAGCTACAGTAGATCGCACGGCAAGGATAACTTGCCGTGTATTTGTTGAAGACATTTGCTCCACATGGAACTGACAGGTGTGTTTGATAATTGATTAATTAGTACCTCGTCATTACATATCGAGGAATATGGCCCGCCGTTCACTCAATGACATCACCAGTTGATCTGGTCCAGCTGAAGTCTACCCTTCTCTGGTGTTATGTATTGCTTCAATTGTCAACTTTCTTTTGGTTAAAGATTGTCGTGTGATGTATACTTCTGTCAGTCTTTGTCTATTCTGCGTGAAGAGCGATAGGCCGTGTACAGGAGTAACAAAAGTGTGTGTACAGAGCGACAGGCCGTGTACAGGAGTAACAAAGGTGTGTGTAATGATCGACAGGCTGTGTACAGGAGTAACAAAGGTGTGTGTAATGATCGACAGGCCCTGTACAGGAGTAACAAAGGTGTGTGTAAAGAGCGACAGGTCGTGTACAGGAGTAACAAAGGTGTGTGTGAAAAGCGACAGGCTGTGTACAGAGGTAACAAAGGTGTGTGTGTGAAGTGTGACAGGCGGTGTACAGGAGTAACAAAGGTGTGTGTGAAAAGCGACAGGCTGTGTACAGAGGTAACAAAGGTGTGTGTGTGAAGTGTGACAGGCGGTGTACAGGAGTAACACATGTGTGTGTGAAAAGCGACAGGCTGTGTACAGGGGTAACAAAGGTGTGTGTGTGAAGTGCGACAGGTGGTGTACAGGAGTAACACAGGTGTGTGTGAAAAGCGACATGCTGTGTACAGGAGTAACAAAGTTGTGTGTGGCCAGCTATACATTGACGTTGTCCATTTGTTTTCTAATCAGTATTGAAGTGTCCAATCGTCCGCTTATATACTCGTTCGTGGCTATAGCAACATAAGGGCATGGATGATGCGTCATTCTTGTAGGTAGAATGTGCACTTTTTAGGCAACATAGGCTCCTTAGTGGTAGCTCGTGTTCCTTGAAAGTAGCTTACGCTACTTATAGACAATCTACGTTCATTAAAGGTAGTCTGTGCTACTTACAGACAGTCTACGTTTCTTAAAGGTAGTTTGTGCTACTTACAGACAGTCTACGTTCCTTAAAAGTAGTATGTGCTACTTACAGGTAGTCTACGTTCCTTAAAGGTAGTCTGTGCTACGTACAAGCAGTCTACGCTCCTTAAAGGTAGTGTGTGCTACTTACAGGTAGTCTACGCTCCTTAAAGGTAGTGCGTGCTACTTATAAACAGTCTACTTTCCTGAAAGGTAGTCTGTACTACTTGCAGACAGTCTACGTTCCTTAAAAGTAGTATGTGCTACTTGCAGACAGTCTACGTTTCTAAAAAGTACTCTGTGCTACTTACAGGCAGTCTACGTTCTTTAAAGGTAGTGTGTGCTACTTGCAGACAGTCTACGTTTCTTAAAAGTACCCCGTGCTTCATGTGGGCAGCATGTGCTTCTTGCAAGTAGTCTGTGCTACATATATGCAGTCTGGGCTCATTAAAGGTGGTCTAAACTGTCACAGACAGTCTACGTTCTTTAAAAGTAGGCTGCGCTCCTTACTGGCAGTTTGCACTCCTTGCAGGTAGTCTGGGGTTCTTACAGGCAGTCTGCATTTCTTGCAGGTAAGATGCGTTTTTTCAGATACACTGTGCTATTTATATGTAGGCTATGCTCCTTGCAGGTAGCCCGAGTTCCCTGCTAGTAGCCTTTCTACTTGCAGATAGCCTTTCAACATGTAGATAGCCTGTTTCTCGTACATGTAGCCTACGCTCTTTACAGATAGTCTCCTCTCCTTGCAGGTAGTCCGAACTCCTTGTGGATACTCTCCGCACCTTGCAGGTAGTCTGAACTCCTTGCGGATACTCTCCGCACCTTGCAGGTAGTCTGAACTCCTTGTGGATACTCTCCGCACCTTGCAGGAAGTCTGAACTCCTTGTGGATACTCTCCGCACCTTGCAGGTAGCCCATGCATAAACATTGATGTACATACAATTTTTGAACAATTGTTTTGCGTGATGAGGACACATGTAGGATACAACCATCTGTAGTAATCTCTTTTGACATGCATTGCTAGGCGCGATTATCTGATTTGCAGAACGGCTAGAGTGTGTGTCTCTGACGGGAACGGAGTCAGGTTCGATTCCTGTTTTCGATAGACCCATCACCTAACGCTTTAGGACCCTCTTACTTTTCTTGTCCCCTTTTCAATCCATTTAGAGTAGAGACCTAAGATCACATTTTACCTCTTTTAGGAAAGCTTCACCAAAGCCAGTTACCGTTACTTTATGTTGTATTGGGAGGGGGGGGGGAGGAAGCAGTGCCCCTACACTTCTCTCCAAGGCATTGGGGCCCCTATGTCTACACTGGGAAGAAGCATGGATACGAAGGAAAACAAATTACGGCTAACAAGCAAAATCGTTCCCGCCGTTCGACTCACCGATTCAGACGTGAACGTTAGGTCAGGCATTTTTTAAGTGCCTTAATTCGTCTGGTAAATTGGTACATTAGTACATAAGCGCTTTTAACGTTTGTATGGAGAATTCAGTTGACAGCAATTATGTGCACACAGGTCAAAAGATCGCGGGATACTTCCAGTTTAAGTGTGGGAAATTTGGTCTCGTTTACGCGTCGTACTTTAGAGTAACTGCGTAGTCACTCTACTAGTCTTCTTGTTCATGGATTCACAAGTAAACATAAAGACGTTTTTCGGTACAAGTTTTTATTTATACTAAGATTAATTTTTTTTGTTTTCTGTAGCTAGAATAGCTTCTTCACCTGCGTCATCTTCTATGTTTACTTCCGGTGGTTCGTGGTTTTACAACTTAATGAACGCGACACTTTGCCAAATCGTTGCCTAATTCTGAATTTTGAATTTGAAAAGTACTTTATTTGAGGACAGGTCAGTCGAGTATCTGTCACATTTTGATAAAGTAACACGTCAGTTAGTTCGTTTTCTTTCCACGTGTGCTGTTGAGCGTCGTGGGGAGATTAAGTCGTCTGTCCTCACCAAGTGCGTTGCGTCGGTCAATGTGAGCCCTTGTGTTGCACAATCACTCTGTCATCTATCCACCTACCTCGCGGTCGTCCCCTTGTCCTGTAGCCAGATCTACCAGCATTGTAAGCCATCAGTGGAAGATGATGAGGGTGCATTCTCATGAGATGACCAAACCAACTTATTTTCTGCCTGGAAATGTATTCGACACAAGACGTAGGGCCGAGCGTACTTCGAATGTCGTCATTCCGCATTCTGTCTCTCCAGGTAACACCGATGACCTTCCTCAAACACTTCATTTCACAAGTCGAAATTCTTCTCTCACGCACCCTGGACAGAGGCCATGTTTGGCACTGGTAGCACAGAGTCGGAAATAAATATACTATTTATCAGCTGTTGCTTTGTTGCCAAACTAATGCTCGGGTGTCTAAGCAGTGGGGACAGCTGATAAGTCACCCCAGATGGTTTCTGACACCTTGTCTCAATTTCCCTGTCGTCTGTCGAAAAAAAATACTGCCCAAATACTTAAACTCATGGACCTGTTAAAGACCAATATTCTGTACACTTATCTTGAGTGGCCCAAGCGTTCTACTGAGCATCATTCTTTCTGTGTTGTTTCCACTCCTCGATTCGTCAATGCGAAAGTACACATGTGCCGGCGATGTGGTCTGCATGACTGACGATAGATGGACCGGCGATGTGGTCTGCATGACTGACGATAAATGGACCGGCGATGTGGTCTGCATGACTGACGATAGATGGACCAGATATGTGGTCTGCATGACTGACGATAAATGGACCGGCTATGTGGTCTGCATGACTGACATATGATGGACCAGATATGTGGTCTGCATGACTGACGATAAATGGACCGGCGATGTGGTCTGCATGACTGACGATAGATGGACCAGATATGTGGTCTGCATGACTGACGATAAATGGACCGGCTATGTGGTCTGCATGACTGACGATAAATGGACCGGCTTTGTGGTCTGCATGACTGACGATAAATGGACCGGCTATGTGGTCTGCATGACTGACGATAAATGGACCGGCTTTGTGGTCTGCATGACTGACGATAGATGCGTGTCGTTCCCTACTATATGAATCACATCGACTCCTACCTCGTAGGCCAGTCTGCCAAGAAAACAGCTCGTTTCTAGGGAGGCATGCCTGCAAGTGAAGTGAGAGTCTTGGTCAGTATATTTTACCTGACCTTGGCTAACATGTCCGAATAGTATGTTTTTGCCTGATCTGACGCTAGTCACCTCGTCCCGCAAGGTGCGATAATCTCACAGGACCTGTTAAACACATCTGGTAGTAAAATTTCGAAATAAACTAGCTGTTAGGTAATGTCCTGGAAATAATTTCGGGAGAAATTCAAATTTTTATCGAGTACAGCATTTAAGTTACCTCGGCCCGATAAGCGTAAAGAAGCCAAATCGCAAAAAGATCATCATAGGAATAGGCTTCAACTACCTGACTGCCTGACTGCCTGACTACCTGGCTACCTGACTGCCTGACTACCTGACCATCTGACCACCTGTATTTTTTAACACCAGGATTCCAAGGATTATCTCTCCTCTCGTAGGCACTCCTCTTCTACCCCTTGGAGATGTGGATGTCGTTTTGAATATACGAGGGTGTTCAAGTCAAACCGGGACTTTCTTTTGTAAGTAAAAGAGTTTTTGTTTTTTTCAAGTAGTGAAAATGGCATTTATTTTTCTAAATAATCTCCTGCAACGTTTATGCACTTATCTCAGGGTTTAAGTAATGCTTGAAAAGATTGAGAGTAGAAATATTTGTCAATATGTGTGATCCTACCCAGGACTGTTTCCCTTCGTCATCAGTGCTAAACTGCTGATCTCCCATGAATTATTTTAGGAGTCCAAACAGGTGGAAATAGCTTGAAGTGAGGTTTGGACTGTAAGGTGGATGTGGATGTAAGCGTTTCCTTTGGCCTATAGTTCTATGGTAAGCATAGGGTGAGCAGATCTACCTCTCTTCTTAAAGAATGCAAGTATCTGAGCATACAGGTTACAATAGGGCAGGCTTTACACGATTAAATTACTGAACCCATGAACACTTTTCAAAAGTAAGCCTGTTATAAAATGCTTGGAATATAACAGTGGTGCTGTTCGTTACGTCTTTGCTAGTTCAATTTGGGTGTTATTTATATGCATCTACTAGTGAAAGTCCTTAAATAACACGACTTTTAAAAATAAAATGCATGGAAGAGTATGTGCACCAGAAAATCTTATTTAAGGACACAAAATGGCTTTTTAGTAATACTTCATGTAGGGACTGAGACGATCGAGCAGTATGTGCATGCGCAATTTAATGTACAGCATGATCTCACTGTCGACTCGCACCGTCGATGAATAAAGAGGCGGTATTTGTTTTTTTATGAGAGAGAGAAAGAGAGTGACAACTTCTGAAACCTACAGAAGAATGAAGGTTCGGTATGAAGAAAGTTGCTGGAGTCACAGTAGAGTGTATTAATGCCTAGAGGGATCTCACAACGAAATACAATACGCCGTTGATGAACCGCGACGTAACAGCTGACCCAGTGAAACAGCCGATCGATCGGCTAGTCAGTGGCAACAGACGAGTCAGCATTGATTAAATAATAGTGAATTCTAACATGAGCCACGGAGCTGCGCACAAAATTGTACATAATGACCTCGGTTATAGAAAAGTTATAGATTGTAGCACATGGGTCCCAATGCAACGGACAACTAAGCAATGGAGACGGTGCAAAATTTGTTTAAAGTCACACCAAAAAACTTGTTTTAGAAGGCATCAACAAGCTAGTGGCCAGGTGGACAAAATGTTTTACCCTGAATAGGAACTATGTCGAGAAAGAGACACTTTTGTAAAAACGTTATTAATAAAAATAACGTTAAAGTCTGGCTAAGTAGACTGGGGTTGAAGTGATATATACACTTCTGTCCAAGCAGATGTAGCAGAACTAAACAATTGAGAATCATTAAATGCTATGTGCATTCAGTTTTATTGTCTGGAGCATAAACCTGGACCCTGACCAAGAAAATGGAGAAGAGTTTGAAATGTGAGTCTTTGAAATGTGGAGGAGTTTCTTGGAAATATAGGGAAACCAAAAGTGAGGTTCTGGAACAACTCAAAGTGGAGAAGATATTTGTGAAGGAAATAAAAAGCGGAAAAATAAAATATTTTGGTCATCTCAAAAGAGACGCCAGTCTGAGGAAAGTTGTACTGGAGAGAACAGTGGAAGTCTAGAGAGCCAGACGACGGCTGAGATACAGATGGACAGACAACATCATGATGTTGTCGGGACAGAGTTTGACTGCGTGTACCTACCTCGCATGGGACAAAGATTGCTGGAGATCTATTACTATCAACCTCAATACATAATAGAAAATTGATGAAAATGATCAATATTGCTACATAATTTTAACGACCGACAGAGAAACTAGGGTCATAGCGACCACACATTAGCTACGCCTCTGTTTATTCCACAGTGTCTTCACGAATGAGATCACCGTATATTGACCACTTCCGCAGTTAATTGTCTCAACAGTTCACCGAGCAGTCTGGCCGTGATACCTTTGTCACTGCTTCAGTAACTAGTATCGCTGATTGATTCTCATTTTCGATCAAAGTGAAGCTGTGCCTCCATTACAGCTGGCCCATTTTCAGGAAGCCTGTAATCAAACATTTTCAGTGGCGGATTTAATAGCAATGATGAGTCTGTTAACCCGATGTACAGCCCCTTTTTGCAATATGCTGTGGGAGTTTACAGTTATCTTATTTCTTTCAATTTAGGTCTTACTCATTCATACTCCGTTTTTTTAATAATCTAATGCACAGACCACGCCACCCGACCCGCTGGCTCCTCAAAGGAAGCCTTGTATCCAAAAAGTTCACAGCCAGATATCTTCTCACTCTAGTGGGAATCATAGATTCTAACTACACCAAGTCCATTTACCGGACAGTTGTATCCGACGGTTTCAAGTTGATGATTGCAACTACGATATTGTTTGCATGATGAGGTTGCAAGCCATACTTGCAACAATCTTTATTCGTCTATTATAAGATACTAGAAAGGTGACAGTGGCTCTATTCTCTTCAATCCTCGTAGACATCGTGTATGGCTGCCACTTGTGTATGGCTACCGCTCGTGTATGGCTACCACTTGTGTATGGCTACCACTCGTGTATGGCTACCACTCGTGCATATCTACCACTCGTGTATGGCTACCACTCGTGTATGGCTACCACTTGTGTATGACTACCACTCGTGTATGGTTACCACTCATGTGTGGCCACCACTCGTGTACGGTTACCACTCGTGTATGTCTACCACTCGTGTATGGCTACCACTCGTGTATGGCTACCACTCGTGTATGGCTACCACTCGTGCATGGCTACCACTCGTGTATGGCTACCACTCGTGTATGGCTACCACTCGTGTATGGCCACCACTCATGTATATACATCACTCGTGAATGGACACTACTCGGGTATGGCTCGTAAATGGCTACCACTCGTGTATGGTGTATGGCTACCATTTGAGTATGGCTACCACTCGTGTGTGGCTACCACTCGGGTATGACTCGTGTATGGCCACCACTCAAATGAACTATAACACTTCCTGAATATTTATTTGTCCTCATTCCGAGACCAGGTCGATCTTGTCTGTTCTGGCTTTTATGGTCCTAGCTAACACGTCCTTCTCCACCCTCCAAGGAACCTAGTGATCTTTGAGACAAGCACCCTATTTCCATATGAATTGTCTTGTCTGCCTCTCTGTATGCTTATTGTTAGTGCTCCTGTCTATGATAACACGTTTTCAGTAGATTTCTGAATATGTATGTGTTGTGTGACATACATTATTCTCGTAGACTTATTGGGAATTGTTCCCTTAAGTCTAGTGTTGGACATTCTTTTGGACATTAGCATATGACGCCAAAACTGAATGTGTGCATGCTTTTACATTGGTAAATTAGTATTTACATGGTCAGAGAGTGTATGATTGTGTTGTAAATGATTGTATTGTGTATGCGCGTATTGTGTATGCGTGTTTTGTGTCAGAGTGTATTGTGTATGCGTGTATTTTGTGTTCGTGTATTGTGTATGCGTGTATTGTGTATACGTGTATTGTGTCAGAGTGTATTGTGTCAGTGTATATGTGTATGCGTATATTGTGTAAAGCGTGTGCTGTGACCGAGTGTATTGTGTCAGTGTATATGTTTATGCGTGTATTGTGTAAAGCGTGTGCTGTGACAGAGTGTATTGTGTATGTGTGTTTTGTGTCAGAGTGTATTGTGTAAAGCGTGTATTGTGACAGAGTGTATTGTGTATGTGTGTTTTGTGTCAGAGTGTATTGTGTAAAGCGTGTATTGTGACAGAGTGTATTGTGTATGTGTGTTTTGTGTCAGAGTGTATTGTGTAAAGCGTGTATTGTGTCAGAGTGTATTGTGTAAAGTGTGTTTTGTGTCAGAGTGTATTGTGTAAAGTGTATTGTGTCAGAGTGTATTGTGTAAAGCGTGTATTGTGACATAGTGTATTGTGTATGCGTGTATTGTGTCAGAGTGTATTGTGTAAAGCGTGTATTGTGTCAGAGTGTATATTGTAAAGTGTGTTTTGTGTCAGAGTGTATTGTGTAAAGCGTGTATTGTGTCAGAGTGTATTGTGTAAAGTGTATTGTGTCAGAGTGTATTGTGTATGCGTGTTTTGTTTCAGAGTGTATTGTGTATGCGTGTTTTGTTTCAGAGTGTATTGTGTATTGTGTCAGAGTGTATTGTGTAAAGCGTGTATTGTGTCAGAGTGTATTGTGTAAAGCGTGTATTGTGTCACAGTGTATTGTGTATTGTGTCAAAGTGTATTGTGTATGCGTGTATTGTGTCAGAGTGTATTGCGTATGCGTGTATTGTGTCAGTTTGTCTGGTGCACATGAGAGTACAATCTCACGAGACATCTATCTGGTACATGTGAGTACAATCTGACGAGACATCTATCTGGTACATGAGAGTACAATCTGACGAGACATCTATCTGGTACATGAGAGTACAATCTGACGAGACATCTCTCTGGTACATGAGAGTACAATCTGACGAGACATCTGTCTGGTACATGAGAGTACAATCTGACGAGACATATGTCTGGTACATGAGAGTACAATCTGACGAGACATCTGTCTGGTACATGAGAGTACAATCTGACGAGACATCTGTCTGGTACATGAGAGTACAATCTGACGAGACATCTGTCTGGTACATGAGAGTACAATCTGACGAAACATATGTCTGGTACATGAGAGTACAATCTGACGAGACATCTGTCTGGTACATGAGAGTACAATCTGACGAGACATCTGTCTGGTAAATGAGAGTACAATCTGACGAGACATCTATCTGGTACATGAGAGTACAATCTGACGAGACATCTATCTAGTAAATGAGAGTACAATCTGACGAGACATCTATCTGGTACATGTGAGTACAATCTGACGAGACATCTATTTGGTACACGAGAGTACAATCTGACGAGACATCTATCTGGTACACGAGAGTACAATCTGACGAGACATCTATCTGGTACATGAGAGTACAATCTGACGAGACATCTGTCTGGTACATGTGAGTACAATCTGACGAGACATCTATCTGGTACATGTGAGTACAATCTGACGAGACATCTGTCTGGTACATGTGAGTACAATCTGACGAGACATCTGTCTGGTACATGTGAGTACAATCTGACGAGACATCTATCTGGTACATGAGAGTACAATCTGACGAGACATCTATCTGGTACATGTGAGTACAATCTGACGAGACATCTGTCTGGTACATGTGAGTACAATCTGACGAGACATCTATCTGGTACATGAGAGTACAATCTGACAAGACATCTATCTGGTACATGAGAGTACAATCTGACGAGACATCTATCTGGTACACGAGAGTACAATCTGACGAGACATCTATCTGGTACATGTGAGTACAATCTGACGAGACATCTGTCTGGTACATGTGAGTACAATCTGACGAGACATCTGTCTGGTACATGTGAGTACAATATGACGAGACATCTGTCTGGTACATGTGAGTACAATCTGACGAGACATCTGTCTGGTACATGTGAGTACAATCTGACGAGACATATGTCTGGTACATGTGAGTACAATCTGACGAGACATCTATCTGGTACATGTGAGTACAATCTGACGAGACATCTGTCTGGTACATGTGAGTACAATCTGACGAGACATCTGTCTGGTACATGTGAGTACAATCTGACGAGACATCTATCTGGTACATGTGAGTACAATCTGACGAGACATCTATCTGGTACATGAGAGTACAATCTGACGAGACATATGTCTGGTACATGTGAGTACAATCTGACGAGACATATGTCTGGTACATGTGAGTACAATCTGACGAGACATCTATCTGGTACATGAGAGTACAATCTGACAAGACATCTATCTGGTACATGAGAGTACAATCTGACGAGACATCTATCTGGTACACGAGAGTACAATCTGACGAGACATCTATCTGGTACATGTGAGTACAATCTGACGAGACATCTGTCTGGTACATGTGAGTACAATCTGACGAGACATATGTCTGGTACATGAGAGTACAATCTGACGAGACATCTCTCTGGTACATGAGAGTACAATCTGACGAGACATATGTCTGGTACATGAGAGTACAATCTGACGAGGCATATGTCTGGTACATGAGAGTACAATCTGACGAGACATATGTCTGGTACACGTGAGTACAATCTGACGAGACATCTATCTGGTACACGTGAGTACAATCTGACGAGACATCTATCTGGTACATGAGAGTACAATCTGACGAGACATATGTCTGGTACATGACAGTACAATCTGACGAGACATCTGTCTGGTACATGTGAGTACAATCTGACGAGACATCTGTCTGGTACATGTGAGTACAATCTGACGAGACATATGTCTGGTACATGAGAGTACAATCTGACGAGACATCTGTCTGGTACATGTGAGTACAATCTGACGAGACATATGTCTGGTACATGTGAGTACAATCTGACGAGACATCTGTCTGGTACATGTGAGTACAATCTGACGAGACATATGTCTGGTACATGTGAGTACAATCTGACGAGACATCTGTCTGGTACATGTGAGTACAATCTGACGAGACATCTATCTGGTACATGAGAGTACAATCTGACGAGACATCTATCTGGTACATGTGAGTACAATCTGACGAGACATCTGTCTGGTACATGTGAGTAAAATCTGACGAGACATCTGTCTGGTACATGTGAGTACAATCTGACGAGACATCTGTCTGGTACATGTGAGTACAATCTGACGAGACATATGTCTGGTACATGTGAGTAAAATCTGACGAGACATCTGTCTGGTACATGTGAGTACAATCTGACGAGACATATGTCTGGTACATGTGAGTACTTAATCCTCTTACTCTCCTACCCATCCTCGAGGAAACTAGTTTCGATCTTTGTGATACAGATGTCACAACAGCACATGCCATGTTCTGTTTCAAGAAATTAATTTCAATCCACAAAGACTAGTCATCCCTCGACAGGAATAAGCAAATGGAAATCAATTAGAAAATAGGGATAGGCAACACCAACATGAGTCATATACTGACGACCAAGAAAGTGACTACCAAGGTAGAAATGATAGTGTCACGTGTAATGTACATTCGTCATTATTGTATGGGGAAGAAACATAAAGAAACAGGGAAGTTAGTTGATAGCTTTAATGTGAGGATCTTTAAGAAAAATGGGGAGGGGAAGAGGGGGTTCTCATTGAGGGAAGTCAAAACGAAGAAGGAAGTCTTGGAGAAATTACGAGTTAAAAGAGAACCAATGATCTTCTTCTTCTTCTTCGTACGCTGTCAGACGTCAATCATTATTTTTTCGAAAAAAGCAGCGGTCATCTTGAGGCTGTCGACACTGCCATAGAGCTTGTCTAGTGTTGCCACTGGTGATGGCCACATGTGCTTTCTCTGGTCCTCGTATGTCGGGCAGTTTTGCAGCAAATGTTCAGCGGTATTTTCCTGGTACCACACGGGCATTCGTCAGTGCCACCTATCTTCAATTTGTTGAATAGGTGGTACCTCAGTCTATTGTGGCCAGTGCGAAGTCTGAAGACCACGACCTGCTCTCTTCTGTTCAACTGATAATATGCATCGTTTTGTGTGTAGCCAGTATGTTCTGTTTCCCATTTGGTCATGTATCTAGCTCTAATAAGCCTTTTAGACTCTTCGTATGTCACACTAGGATCTGGTTGTGGTAGTCTTGCACCTTCTTTTGCCAGTCTGTCTGCCTCCTCGTTGCCTTGGATATTACAGTGGGATGGAACCCACTGTACCACTACTCTTTTTGGTGCGGACTGCTGGCATAGTTGACAGAGTACTGCTCTTAAATCATTAAGTTCAGTATTTTTCTGGCTTTTTAGTGCTGTGACTACGGCCAGGGCATCTGTAAGGAGGACAATATGGTTTTCATTTCGTTTGCCTGTCACCATTTCTTCCACTGCAGCTCTCATTGCCTCTTCCTCCGCTTTGAAATTGTTTGAGTATTTTCCAGTTGCCAGTGACCGTATTATTTTTCTACCATTTGGTAGGCTCAGGAATACCCCTGCCCCTCCGTTCTGTGTTGTGTTTGTTACAGAACCGTCGGTGTATGCATGTGTCCAGTCCATGCTTGTTTAGTTTTTCGTTATGTACCTCAAGGTTGTATCTCTTCTTTCTTTTTCATTCTGGCTGTTTTTGTTTCCAATACCTGGTATATTTTCTACCACCTCTGAAAATATATGCTACCTCCAGGTAGGTTTGCGTACAGTAGAGATGGGCTTTGGTGTTGTTAATGCGTTCATAGGGTCTTCGTTCATCATTGCTTTGGCTATTTCTGCTGATGATCAAAATAAGAGTCTGACAATTAAGATATTTTGGTCACATCAAAAT
Organism: Ariolimax columbianus; assembly: GCA_036924085.1. Taxonomy (NCBI): domain Eukaryota; kingdom Metazoa; phylum Mollusca; class Gastropoda; order Stylommatophora; family Arionidae; genus Ariolimax; species Ariolimax columbianus. The sequence goes on from JAVGWX010000012.1 coordinate 84,088,466, forward strand.
ACATAGTACCTTGTTGTAATGTATACTGGAAGGGACGGCGGTGAAGAAGCGTGGTAGAGGCTATTGTTCTTGTTGGATGCAGACTATTAGTAGGATTACTTTTTTGTGAGCCCTGAAAAGGACGTTAAGTGACGGGTTATCGTAGCTTTCCTGATGTCTCGAGCGTGCTGATGAAGGTGGACCTGGGTCCTCCGTGCGGTTGTGCTATGCTTGGCTTCACGTGCGTGTCGCTCATCACTACGGAGATCACGTCGATCCCTCTTTAGCCAAACTTCTATGAACACAGCCCGTTTCCAGGAAGGAATCCGAGGTAGGGGTCTTAGCCAGTATGTTTTGTCCAACTCTGATTAACATGTTCTATAAGTATGTTGTGTCTGGCCAGATGTTAGTGTTTCTTCCTCGTAGTATAGGTAACCAACGTGATAAGTGGCAGGATCACAATAAAATATCGTGTTTCCTATTCAATTTCACCAACAAATGTCATACTTCATCTGGATTCCGTCGGGGATGTGTTCTCGGTCCATCGCTGTCCTGATGTGCTGTGGATTGGATACCTGCACGGATGGAAGCTCACAAACCTGGGTCGCCATCGATGTTATACGTGTGACAAACCATGGTTATGCAGACGAAGTTATCAAACCAAGCTTAAATTCACAGGCACTGAAAAGTCCTTTGTAAAACCTGGGTTTCCATATTTCATGGACAATGACCAAAACAAAGTGTCGGTGGTGGTCTGCCTGCAACGGGAATCCCCTATAACGGTAACCATTTTAACCTTACCGATGACTTCATCTACGGGATGTCCCACTCGCGACAAGCCCCTGGTTACCCCTTATAACTTTTAACCAATGAACGCAATTCAATAACATTTGACATGGACATACCTTGGCGTGTTGGAAAGATTAAGTGTTCATAGCAAATGTTGCAAGTGATTGCCATTAGCATCAAGGCATGCCTGCACGCGTTTCTCTATGTTACGGAAGCTAGACATCAGCACATTAGGAGTCACATACTCAATTTCCTGCCGAATGTTTTCTTGCTGTTCCGTAGGATTCCTTGACTTGTTCCACTACACTTTCCCTTTCAGTATACCCCATATGAGGAAATCGGGGCGGGGGGGGGGGGGGAGGAGTAATGGCAGGTGACACTGGTGGTCAATGCCCCTTTAAAATGACATGATCTTCAAAGAAGGAAGCAATTTCAGCTGTGCTGAAATTTTAGCTGTGGCATGTGGCTATATCCTGCTGAAAATAGCCAGTACGGAGTTTGTCGTCATCAAACTGGTTCACAGTCCGTCCATGTCAAATTGTATTTAATAACGTTTATTGGTTCAAAAGTTATAAGGGAAACCCAAGGGCCGGCAGCGCGGGGGACACAATGAACCTGGACAGCTAGCAGATCTCTGACATTGACCGAAGGATCGGTATGGTAGCTTCGCTTATGGACTCGAAGGACACTGTATGTTCCTAGCAGAGGCTATCCATGAAAACAGAACTGCGTCTTTACCAATCTTTCGTCGCTACAATCCTTCTGTAGGCTCCAAAACTTGGTCGGGGTATTGCAAAGAGATAAAAAAGTGTCTTGAATCCTTCCGTATGCGCAGTCAGAGGCGTATCATTGGAATCCACTAACATGACCTGGCTACCAACACTGAGGTCATCCGGCAGACACGTCTCGAGAGTAATGTTTGCATGATAGACCATTACCGCGTCTAAATATCCGGTCATGTGGCCCGCCTGTCATTGGGCTTCGGATATGTGGCCCGCCTGTCAAGTGACTTCGGTCATGTGGCTCTCCCACGATTTCCCGGCTTCACCAGACCTTGCACATGACTGTCAAAATCAAGGATGGGGAAAGAACTTGTCCCACACGGAAGCGTCACTAAGTCGCCAGTAACATTCAGCTTCGACAGGTCGCCTAGACCTCATCAGAACTGCACGTAGCATGGACCTGTGCCATCAGTCTTGGTCACAAACAATTGACGCGATCGGTATTCGCCGCCTATGCTGTTTATGGGTATGTTATTGTTACATTATTGTATTATTATTATTTAATTGTTATATTATTCCTGCCGAAGACGGATGTGTCGGACCGAAAGGTGCAAATATCGCAGTCAAGCTGTAAACTAGCGATACTTTCTACGGACTACATCCTGCTACTTGCAAAGCTTTGATCAGGGGTTGGTAGCGAGAGATTGAGAATGTACGCAAAAGAAGAGGAAGCAGAAGTTATATTATTGTTACGTTAATGTTGTATTATTGGTATATTATTGTTGTGTTGTTGTGTTATTGTTGTATCATTGTTAAATTATTAGCATTATCAAGATATGAATAGAGACAAAGCGCTTGAAATATTGAACCATCGAGGGAAAAACCAGAGAACGATGGAGATTTATTACGATCGACCTTGGATGTGGAGATGACACTTGAGCTGAATTGAACAGAGTATATTGGTGTGCAATGCAATGAATTGGAGAGTGTACTACCTTAGATGAATTAACCACAGCTGATAGTTGTCACGCAGGATATAATCTGAAGAGTGGCAGTGGTGATGTCTCGTCTCAGTCACACGAAGAGCTTCTTCTACTTTAGAGGCGTTAAACCACAGTTAATAATGTTTGTTCAGCATAATCTAAGTGTGTCATGTGTCCATTTGTCATCTCTGTCATAGAGTGAGTTTTCTTAAATCTATCCTTAAGGATTTAGACAGAATCGTTACGTTTTCTTATAAATTGTTTTAAGTGTGGCAGTGGTCTATGCTGTACTACTGTAGTATGGCTACGAGAAAAGGAATCGCAGTAGGAAGGCTAACCAGGTATTCAAAAAAGTATACTGAATTATGATGTGTCAGGTCAAGAGGTGCAGATATCGCAGCCTTGCTGTACACTACGACACAACGTCACAACGTCTTTTTCAGGGTAAACAAAGGCGAAGAAAAAGAAAAAGAACAACAGCAACAAGAAAAATAGAAGAAGAAAAAGAAGAAGACAAAAAAAAGATGAAAACTAGAGAAAGAAGAAGAAGACGTGGAAGAAGAAGAAAAAGAAGAAGAAGATGGGGAAGAAGAAGAAGAGGAAGAAGACGAAGTGGGAGGAGAAGAAAAAGAAGAAGAAGAAGACGAAGTGGGAGGAGAAGAAAAAGAAGAAGAGGAAGCAGAACAATAAGGAGCAGAGGAAATAGAAGAAGAAGAAGATGGAGAAGAAGAATATAGTAAGCCGAAGAAGAGGAAAAAAGAGGAATATCAAGTAGACTGTTTATACTTAACTTAACTTCATTATACTGGTTTAGAAGGCTCTACAGAGGCTGTATACAACAAGTTTATTTTACTCCACGAATTCAAAAAATACTGTGACATCCAATCTATTTTTGAATGCATTAACTGACTCTGCTTCTACTATATCCTTCGGCAATGCATTCCAAGAATTCACCACTCTCTGACTAAAAAAATACTGTTATATATCTAATCTAGACCTGTCTTTGAACAATTTGTAGTTGTGTCCTCTACTTCTTGTGACCACTCGTACTTTGAATAAGTTGGTTTAGTCTAATTTATCCTTTCCATTTATTCATTTATACACTTTTATTAAGTCACCTCGAATTCTTCTTTATTCGAGACACTGAAGACCAGTTTCTTTTATAGTCTTTCCCCATAACTATAATTCTGATACCCCACGATCATTTTTTTAGTCTTCTTTGTACCTTTCCAACATATTTATATCCATTCTATTATATGGACTCCACACCTGAACACAGTACTCCAATTTAGATCTCACTAATAATTTATATCTTATATGTGAAATGTTTCTTTTTATCATGCCCAGCATGACATTAGCCCTTTTCACTGCCACCTGGACTTGCCCCTTCATCTTTCTTGTATGATCTATTATAACTCCTAGGTCTCTTTCCTCTTTTAATGTCCTGATATTTTTCTCTCCCATCCTCTCAATTTATTCATTATTGGATCTTCCCACGTGGATGACTGTACATTGTTCTACATTAAACTTCATCTGCCAGCTCTCAGTCCATTTTTGGAACTTATCTAAATCCGATCTCAATAGATCCACCTCTTCCGGAGAAGAGAGCCTGCCGCATAATTTTGTGTTATCCGCGAACTTTGCAATCTTGGATTTGATATCAATGTCCAAATATGTCAATGATATCAATACAGTCAAATAATTCTAGGGATTCTCGCCCAACAAAGAATTCGTCGCAAAAAAGGGGACTGTGTGGCTATAACAACAGGTCTTGGTTATGTGGTTAGTGGAGCGGCTTAGATGGCGCCTGACAGGCTGTGGGCCTACCTTGCTCTAATTTACACCTCCACCAGTCTAAAAATTAGGCGATCGTATATTTCAAGGGCTAACAGATGCTGTTATTGACCAGTGGATTTTCACCTGCCAAAAAATATGGAGCTAAGGAGATCGCACCGCCCCACAACGTCTAACGACATAAGTGGACTGAAGACAGACAGACAGACAGACAGACGGACGGACAGACAGACAGACAGACAGACGGACAAACAGACAGACAGACAGACAGACAGACAGACAGACGGACGGACGGGCGGACGGAACGGCGAGCTAGGGATGGATCGGGCGGGCAGGAAGGCAGGCAGACAGACAGACAGACGGACGGACAGACAGAGAGATAGTAGATAGACAGACAGACAGACAGACAGACGGACGGGTGGACAGACCGGCGGGCTAGTGATGGATCGGGTGGGCAGGCAGGCAGACAGACAGACGGACGGGCGGACGGACGGGCAGACAGATAGATAGTAGATAGACAGACAGACAGACATACAGACAGACAGACGGGCTGGCGGACCGGCGGGCTAGGGGTGGATCGGGCGGGCAGGCTGGCAGGCAGACAGACAGACAGACAAACAGGCAGACAGACGGACGGACGGGTGGGCGGACCGGCGGGCTAGGGATGAATCGGGCGGGCAGGCAGGCAGGCAGGCAGACAGACAGACAGACAGACAGACGGACGGACGGACGGACAGATAAATAGTAGATAGACAGAGAGACAGACAGACAGACGGACGGGCGGACCGGCGGGCTAGCGATGGATCGGGCGGGCAGACAGACAGACAGACAAACGGACGGACAGGCAGATAGATAGTAGATAGACAGACAGACAGACAGACGGATGGACGGGCGGGCGGACCGGCGGGCTAGGGATGGATCGGGCGCACAGACAGACAGACAGACAGACAGACAGACAGACAGACAGACAGACAGACAGACAGACAGACAGACAGACAGACAGACAGACAGACAGACAGACAGACAGATAGATAGATAGATAGATAGATAGATAGATAGATAGATAGATAGATAGATAGATAGATAGATAGATAGATAGATAGATAGATAGATAAATAGACAGACGGACGGACGGACAGAAAGACAGACAGACAGACAGACAGGATGGATGGATTGCATGGACAGGATGGATGGATGGATGAATCAATATAGTCAGAAGAAGATGAAGAAGAAGAAAAGAAGTAGAAGAGGAGGAGGAGGAGGAAGAAGAACAAGAAGAAGAATATAGTCAGCATTCTACTATTAAGACGACAATGCACAGCATCTGAACATGGCATCAGGCCAACTCTCTTCTCTGTCACACACAAAGCGCTCTATAAAACCAACATGGTCACATGATCCAACGGTGACGAGCATCTTTTGTAGACACGTGTAATTAGTTCCTGATGAATCCACCAGACAAAGGTCAACACAGCTAGAGATGACTCACATGCTTCAAGAGAACTGGAAAGTTATGTGCGTCCCAGAGTTGGAAACCTTCAAACAGTAATGAAGCTTAGCTCAAACCACTTGAGGGAGTCCGGACTGACAAATGCATTGTGTTTGCCACCGCTCTCTTGTGGTCTGGTTACGGTAAAACTGAATTAATAGACTCAACCATTTTCAAGAGCTTCATTTTGCAATAACAATTTGTGTCTAATGGGAATACTTTGTGTAGGTTAATATTAAACAGAAAGAGAGATAGGCGAAGAGAGAGAGAGAGAGAGAGAGAGAGAGAGAGAGAGAGAGATCATGGAGGGAAAGGTAAATAGAAGATGGAGGAGAAATCGTGATGTTGTCCTTTTTTAAAAATGATAGAATGAGATGCGAGTAGAAGATGGAAAGTGTTTGGGGTGAAGGAAAAGATGATAAATAAGGTGATGATGATGATGAGGATAAAGTGTCGGGATAGAAAGAAAACGACATAGGAGGTAATTGTAAGTAGTAGTAACAGTAGTAGTAGTAGAATTAGTAGTGTCGCCAGCAGTAGCAGTAGTAGTGGAAGTAGTAGTAGTAGTAGTAGTTTGTAATAGTCGTAATTGTAGTAGTAGTAGTAGTTTTAGCAATAGCAGTTGTAGTTATTATAGTAGTAGTAGTAGTAGTAGTAGTAGTAGTAGTAGTAGTAGTAGTAGTAATTACAGTAGAAGTATTGTGCAGTAGTAGTAGTAGTAGTAGTAGAATTAGTAGTAGTAGTAGTAGTAGTAGTAGTAGTAGAATTAGTAGTAGTAGTAGTAGTAGTAGTAGTAGTTGTAATTACAGTAGAAGTATTGTGCAGTAGTTGTAGTATTAGTAGCGGTAGTAGTAGTAGTAGTAGTAGTAGTAGTAGTAGTAGTAACAGTAGTAATTGTACTAGTTGTAGTATTAATAGTAGTAGAAGTGGTTATAGCAGTAGTAGTAGTAGTTATAGCAGTAGTAGTTATAGCAATAGTATTAGTAGTAGTAGTTATAGTAGTAGTAGTAGTAGTGGCTATAGCAGTAGTAGTAGTAGCAATACTAGTAGTTGTAGTCGTAAAATCACTCGCGGGTAGTTTCTTAGTCTACCACGTTGAAATCAGGCTCGTTAACATTTACGAACAGCAGACAAGGCAGCACGGAAGGGAACTGGTCACCACCACAAAAATCTCATTGTCCATTCACATCTCTAACACTTCATCCCCTACAACTCTATCTGGAACAAAGTTTACTTTTTACCTTAATCTAATCAGAGTTTTCACAAAGGTTGTCACACAATGTTAGGACATAAACAATCATCCAACGAAAACATAATGAAAGTGGTTTACTCACAATTCGAATTGGAAGTACACACGACAATGCCGTGTCGACTAAATCGAAGACTGCACGAGGAGCGCGATCTGTGCTAACTGTTTGATGATTGGTCGTCTCTGTCACTAGTGATGAATTTGCCTTTTTGGGGTTTTGTTTTTGTTTGGAAGAATTCAGCGTGGGTTGGGTTCGTAGGCGGGCCGAATAATTACCTGTATTTTTGTTGTTCCGTGTGAGAGAGAATGTTCGTGCCATCAGGAGGAACGCTTGTGTGTAATTGCTAATTTATAAGAATAAAATGGGGCAATGTTCTCGTGTCTGCTAGTCATCATCTTAATCATCAATGCTTTTCAACTCCCGGCAGAGTATAGGTTTTAATACGTAATTTGGGGACGGTGTGGGTTGTGGTTAAGTGATACGGCTCACAACCAAAAGGTGCTGGGTTCGATCCCCATCACAGCACCGGCGATTACTCCGGGGAAGCAAACCCTTAGAAAATGCATGCCGAAGTCGGATGCACTGGGCCGATAAGGCGCAAAATAAAAACCGCAGTGTAACGCACACCACCTTGGGGAATAGAGAAATAAGGCGGACGCAAAAACAAAGAATAAAAAAACTAAAAAAAATTAATAAATACACGCCAAGTCTGCCTGTCCTGTGTTATACTTTCCATGGTGTCCAGGTTATCCTTGGGGCAAGGCAAAGGCAAAAGCCGCCGTCCATCGTAGACGATGAGAGCATAATTTATTTTGGCTAGCACTATTTTTTAACTTAACTTAACTTAACATCTTTATACTGGTTTAGAAGACCCTGCAGAGTCTGTATACAACCAGTTACATTTACATCACCTTGCTCTAAAATCTATGCGCATCCAGTTTATTCTTAAATGCATTTACTGTCCCTGCCTCCACTACCTCCCCTGGCAATGCATTCCAAGCAGACACCACTCTCTGGCTAAAGAAATATTTCCTAATATCTAACCTGGACCTCTCTTTAGTCAGCTTGTAGCTATGCCCTCGTGTTATTGTAGGTGGCTGTATTTTAAAAAACTTGTTATAGTCTAATTTATCCATTCCTCTGATCATCTTATAAACCTGTATTAAGTCACCACGAATTCATCTCTCTTCGAGACACTGTAGGCCGATTTTTCTGAGTCGTTCCTCATTACTGTAATTCTGGAATCCCACTATCATCTTTGTCGCTCTTTTTTGTATTCTTTCTAGCATGTTTATATCCCCTCTATGATAAGGACTCCACACCTTTTAGTAAGGACAAACTGCGTTACTTTTTATCCTCACTCTCTCGTCTCGTGCCGCCCGATCCCAGTGGCAAGTCAAGGAAAAGACGACTAGGGGGCGACACTTCGCCACGGTATCCCCTATCTTTGGGGACATTACGTTTATTGCAAGCTCTCTTCTCCGGCTCTACTGTTCTTGCCTTGATGGTTCCAGACCAAAGACTGTCTTGTAATGTTATCACAATGTTTGTGCAATCCCCCATCTCGCTTTTCTCCTTACAAATACTATTGATAAATGTCCGGCTATTTCCCTTAGTTCCACATTAAGAACTGTATAATACTATTCACTCAATTAGAGAGCAAGAAGATAACCGGTGCCTGGGGGACAGGACGACCATCTCCAACACACGAGAGATACTCTGTACATAGATGTAGGAAGCCTGATAGGGCGTCAAGTTTTATATAGGATAATATTTGAGGGTTTCGTGTGCAATGATAAGGGAAATGGAATGTCAAGTTTATTATGGATCTAATACCATCATTTGAGGGATAAAGTGTACAATAATGAGAGAAACAGACTGCCAAGTTTATGATGGAACTGAAGTCAGTATTTTAGAGATAAACTGTAAGGCGTGAAGAAGTTTGACAGGTAGTACATAATTTATGAGCGTAATAGATGTAATGTAGATCAACTCCCAAGGAAGGATCAGAGCACAATTTTCCGACTGAGAATCCAACACATCCCACTAAACAAACACTTGAACAGAACCCAACACATCCCACTAAACAAACACTTGAACAGAATCCAACACATCCCACTAAACAAACACTTGAACAGAACCCAACACATCCCACTAAACAAACACCTGAACAGAACCCAACACATCCCACTAAACAAACACCTGAACAGAACCCAACACATCCCACTAAACAAACACCTGAACAGAACCCAACACATCCCACTAAACAAACACCTGAACAGAATCCAACAAATCCTACTAAACAAACACCTGAAAAGAACCCAACACATCCCACTAAACAAACACCTGAAAAGAATCCAACACATCCCACTAAAACAAACACCTGAAAAGAATCCAACAAATCCCACTAAACAAACACCTGAACAGAATCCAACAAATCCCACTAAACAAACACCTGAAAAGAATCCAACACATCCCACTAAACAAACACCTGAACGGAATCCAACATATCCCACTAAACAAACACCTGAAAAGAATCCAACACATCCCACTAAACAAACACTTGAACAGAACCCAACACATCCCACTAAACAAACACCTGAACAGAACCCAACACATCCCACTAAACAAACACCTGAACAGAACCCAACACATCCCACTAAACAAACACCTGAACAGAATCCAACACATCCCACTAAACAACCACCTGAACAGAACTCAACACATCCCACTAAACAAACACCTGAACAGAATCCAACACATCCCACCAAACAAACACCTGAACAGAATCCAACACATCCCACTAAACAAACACTTAAACATAACCCAACACATCCCACTAAACAAACACCTGAACAGAATCCAACACATCCCACTAAACAAACACTTGAACAGAACCCAACACATCCCACTAAACAAACACCTGAACAGAACCCAACACATCCCCCTAAACAAACACCTGAACAGAACTCAACACATCCCACTAAACAAACACTTGAACAGAACCCAACACATCCCACTAAACAAACACCTGAACAGAACCCAACACATCCCCCTAAACAAACACCTCAACAGAATCCAACCACAACATACTCCTGAGTGCCAGCTGTGTACACATCCATATGAAACCGTTGGTCATCATCTCTTTGAGTGCTGAGCGCTCAATGATTTTAGGAAAATACCTTTTCCTCCGTGGCCAGATACTTGGAACACTTTGTATGCCACTAGACAACAGCTGATAAACACCTTCAGATACCATTTCATGAAATTGGGCAGAAGCGCGAGACCCGGATGCTGCTGGATCCGTAACAAAAACAAAAGCTGTAATATCGTGTGGAAAACCTGTTAGAGCTTTCACATTTCACAGCAGTGGTAGAGAGTTTAACTCCCTCAACTGACGCGTTCCAGGTGACCCACTTGAAAATGTCTACTTGGCTGACGTTTATGGTAGCAAACGGCAGCGAGGAAGGGAACTGGCACCTCACGTACTCAACTTTAACGTCTTTATACTGTTTTAGAAGACACCGCAGTCTGTATACAATCAGTTTATTTTACATTCACTTGATCTAAAAAAAAAACATGCTCAACCTACCTATTCTTGAATGCATTAATTGACCCTGCCTCCACTACAATCTGCGATTTAGTATACTGAACTCTCTAACGATGTTATTCCCGAAAAACAAGTCGGCCGAAGCACACTGTGTGGTATCCTGGGACAGAGAAGCTAGTCCATGCACTGAATGCGTGTATTAATTAGAATACAGCAAAGAAGAAAATGATTATACGGTAACAATTTCCGTTTATGTAAATGGTTTTTGTTTGTGCATTGCATGTTTTGTTCTACGCAAGATTACATCTGTACAAAATTGGTTGTCCGTAACACTGCCATAACTTTATTAGCAGTGACAGTTCCATGACGGAGTACCGAAGCGTTGTGTAAGCACACATTTAGTGACGTTCTACACAGAGGTCACCGATGAATTAGTGTCAATCTTGGGGAAACAATTAAGGTAACTCTCGCAGACAGTTCAGGTTGCAGGGGGAACTAACAGAAAGTACACGGGATAAGGCATGATTTATCACGGGGGGAAAAAACAAGTAAATATTTATTTTTTTTAAGTTTTTATTTTGGGTGCAAGCTTTTAGTTATTATAAGACAAGTTTTTTTTTTGTTTTGGGTCTAGAGCAGTGCATTTGTTTTTAAATGTGTGTGTTTCTGTTGGTGTTTGTTGGCTTCATCTGCGCGGTCCATCTACTTGATTACGTATATCATTGAATAGATCAAATTTCTCAGCCTTCATTGCCGACTTTAGTTTTTGAAAATGATCAACGTTCATGTCGATTTCTTCACCAGCGTCATCTTGGATGCTTTCTTCTGGTGGTTCGTGGTTTTACAAATCAATGAGCTCGTGTTATGCCTGTTCGAATGCGACTTGGCTTGGCTTGACTTTGTTCGCTCTCAATCTCCCGCTACCAAACCCTGCAAGGGCTTAAGTAGCAGAATGTAGTCCAGAGAACGGAATGCGTTGTGTCGTAGTTTACAGCCTGGTTGCGATATTTGCACTTTTCGGTCCCTCACATCCGACTTCAGCAAACATTTTTTTTAGTACCGGGTTAGCATTCCCTCTTCGATCACGTCTCCTTAGCCAGTCTGCCCTGCTGCAGCCTGTTATCCAGGATCACCGCGTGGAGGTGTAGAAGGGTCTTGGCAGCTGTGGTTCGCTGGCTCTGACGCTAGCAGTCCGCTATGGGTCGCTGACCACTGCAGCTCATGCGCTGACCGAATGCGACTTGAAGATGCTGATCTCTCTGTCGCTGCAAATAAATATTTAAAAAACCAATTGACAGCACAATTGACCAAGGAAGGACAACTGAAGCTCCCCACGGAGCTGCAGGCGTGTAGAGAAAAGTCAAGTGTTGTCGCCTAGCAAAACTTAAAAAAACCAAAAGAACTTACTTACTTCCCCTGTCCTAAGCACCAGGTCAGACAGCTTGGATCCAAAGTTCACCCAAGTGGATTGCCTTGCCGTTCTCCGTCATCACCTCATCCATATTGCATGTTACCAGAAGGTGTGGGCAGATCATCAGGTGGTCTGGGTCTTGTGTTGCTCACAGTCGCCTGTCTCATCACCTATGTATACCCTTCTCTATAAGTTTTTCCTGCATCGTAATACACCAGTTTGGGGTCAATTTAATGACTTGAATGTTGCGTAAGTCAAGAGGTGTCCAGGCGTTGGTTCCTCACGTGGCTCGATCCAGAGGACCTACGTCTATTCATTCCATTTTTCTATGCAGCATTTCCCGAGATACGTTTATTAGGGGCTGAATTGACTGTAAAAATCTTGATCAAGATTTCAGTCTTGTGCACTGCGACTGGTGTCCAAACAATACATGGGTGCCTTGGGGCGTTTGTCTGTAAATCTCTGTCAATTTCTGATGTGATACATCTTCGTGTCGATTATGTGGTATATTATTTCAGTTTGAGTAGGTTTTAGGGGCCCTCTAATTATCTGCCCGGCTTCATTTATTGAAACGAACGAAGAGTAATACTCGACACCACTTCAGTAGAGTTGTGATAAAACCAATGCCATCTGATTGCTACATTATAGATAATAAAGAAGACCGTACTTCTCTATGCCCTACAGTAAGAATTTGGCCGGCGGACAGTACAACTAACAGGGTCCCCGGAATGATCAAAAAAAGGAGCAATCTAAAACGTGACACAGGCCTGTACTCCTGCGGGCAGACTAGGGACAATCGAAGTAAAAGGAAAGCAAGTGGGACACAAAGATATGTAGAGCCAACGCAACATTTCAAGTCACATCCTTGACAGCACACCAGATCATACGTTCTCTTAAGCCGAAACAAGTAGGGGGGAAAAAAAAACTTGTTACCCTCCAAGGAGACAGGATAGTCAAAGCAACTACAGCAACAATAACATCTGCAACAACATCAACTACAACATTTTCATGTCTGATGGCTGCGAACATACGCGTTAATGGAGTTAGGTGTTTCTATCCTAGACAGGAAGTAGTCGTGTTTTTCAAAATGTCAACGATTCATCTACTTGTGCTTTGTTTATTTTCATATATGTTATTAAGTGCAGAAAGTGCGGCACTTTGAATGAGCTGACATCAGCCAGAAACTTATAGCTGGCTGCTTGCATCAGGGTCAGGGAACAAAGGCCGACCAAGTCCTTGTTTCACTTCTCCTAAGCGGCGGGCTAGGAAACAAGCTGCACAAGTGTGGCCAAACTAAAAGAATAGGGATCGGAAATATGTTGCCCAGGACAGCTTGCTGGAGTTGGATGTTTCAGACTGAAAGGTACATATATCACAACATCGCTGCAATCTGCGACACATCGTCACCACGTCCGTTTCAAGACAAACGCCGAAGAACATTTAAAAGGAAACGAAGAAGAGGAAGTTGCAAGACGAGTCGGGCACAAGATACTGACCAGAACGTCGCTTCATGCACATTCCCAAAATACTGACCATGAAGCGTTCCCATGCTGTTTTCAAGGCAGTCTAGTATTTCTCTCGTCATTATACTGTTTATCTCTCAAATACTGACTTCGGTTCTATCATAAACTTGGCCACCACTGGCTTATCCTGCGCATTTCTTCTCCCATCTTACGCTCTCCTGGCCACCTTATTTGACCGGTCCCCTTCATTTTCAGTCAAGCATCCGACCCAACCATTCACTTAGGCAGGCTGGGTCTACTATCAGATAAGTAGACCATTTTTTCCTTATATGTTGATTTGTTAGTTCAGTATTGCTGTTATTTGTTGTCCCTGATGAAGACGTATTGGTCGTAACGTAGGTTTTGTTTGTGTTCTCGTCTCGGTGCTTTATTTTACCCTATCCATTTTTAAATTTTGATAAATTTTGTCTTTAATCAACTTTGACATGTTTTTCATTTGTTTTTTTTCCTATCATAAACTTGACAGTCTGTATGATTTCTCTCGTCATTATTCAGTTTATCTCTCAAATACTGACTTCAATTATATCATACCCTGTGCAGTCTGTTTCTCTCATTATTGTACAGTTCATCCCTCAACTGATGGTAATAGATCCACCGTGGATTTGACAATCTGTTTCTCTAATTATTGTAAACTTTATCCTTCAACTGATGGTATTAGATCCATAATAAACTTGACAATCTGCTTCTCTCATTGTTGTACAGTTTATCCTTCAACTGATGGTATTAGATCCATCATAAACTTGACAATCTGTTTCTCTCATTATTGTACACGTTATCCTTCAACTGATGGTATTAGATCCATCATAAACTTGACAATCTGTTTCTCTCCTTATTGTACACGTTATCCTTCAACTGATGATATTAGATCCATAATAAACTTGACAATCTGCTTCTCTCATTATTGTACAGTTTATCCTTCAACTGATGGTATTAGATCCATCATAAACTTGACAATCTGTTTCTCTCATTATTGTACACGTCATCCGTCAACTGATGGTATTAGATCCATCATAAGCTTGACAATCTGCTTCTCTCATTATTGTACAGTTTATCCGTCAACTGATGGTATTAGATCCATCATAAACTTGACAATCTGCTTCTCTCATTATTGTACAGTTTATCCGTCAACTGATGGTATTAGATCCATCATAAACTTGACAATCTGCTTCTCTCATTATTGTACACGTTATCCTTCAACTGATGGTATTAGATCCATAATAAACTTGACAATCTGTTTCTCTCATTATTGTACACGTCATCCGTCAACTGATGGTATTAGATCCATCATAAACTTGACAATCTGCTTCTCTCATTATTGTACACGTTATCCTTCAACTGATGGTATTAGATCCATCATAAACTTGACAATCTGTTTCTCTCATTATTGTACACGTCATCCGTCAACTGATGGTATTAGATCCATCATAAGCTTGACAATCTGCTTCTCTCATTATTGTACAGTTTATCCGTCAACTGATGGTATTAGATCCATCATAAACTTGACAATCTGCTTCTCTCATTATTGTACAGTTTATCCGTCAACTGATGGTATTAGATCCATCATAAACTTGACAATCTGCTTCTCTCATTATTGTACACGTTATCCTTCAACTGATGGTATTAGATCCATCATAAACTTGACAATCTGTTTCTCTCATTATTGTACACGTTATCCGTCAACTGATGGTATTAGATCCATAATAAACTTGACAATCTGCTTCTCTCATTATTGTACAGTTTATCCGTCAACTGATGGTATTAGATCCATCATAAACTTGACAATCTGCTTCTCTCATTATTGTACAGTTTATCCGTCAACTGATGGTATTAGATCCATCATAAACTTGACAATCTGTTTCTTTCATTATTGTACAGTTTATCCGTCAACTGATGGTATTAGATGCATCATAAACTTGACAATCTGCTTCTCTCATTATTGTACAGTTTATCCGTCAACTGATGGTATTAGATCCATCATAAACTTGACAACCCATTTCCCTCATCATCGCACACTCCAACCGACGTAATAGTGAACCGCAGGTATATGAAGCCAAACATAGCACTATTGTCCTATAGACCACGGACCTTCATCAGCACCCTCTGGATGCGAGGAAAGCTACTGCAATATATCACGTAACGCACTTTCCAGGGCACACAACAACAGCACACTTACACCTCGTGAGCATCAAACAACAACTGCATCCATAACTAGATCTTCGAAGGCTTGCTGTGGTTAGTATAACATATTAGTTATCACACGGGAAAGGATAATAAACACATTATATGTTTACAAAATGGCTCTTGAAAGAGTGGTGTCATACGTTAGACCCGATTACCAACCAGGAAACGAAAACACATGGCCCGTGAAACTGTAAGAAACCAGGCCAGGTGTGGAATGTTCTAGATTAAGTCTGCAGACACGTACTATCCTTACCACATCTACGCTGACGGCATGGGAAACACACTGCCTAATTCTTGCATGCGTAAATAATACTTTGAACTTTAGAATAAATAAATCTGCACTGTTTATCATTTATCCTTAAATAGCTTTTTTAATTGTTACACCCAAAGGATATATAATCTCCATAATGCATACAATATGGCGGACGTTCCATCGACGAAGATAGCGATGTTTATTCATCCCACCTGTCTGACCAAGTCAGCTATTGACCTAACGGTTTGTGAGTTTGAAGGTTGCGAAAAGTGACATTTCTGTTTTGCGGTACTATCTGCTTTTTACATCATTAGGGGACATGGTATCTCCATTGATATCACCATCTTCATCATCATGTTTCTGGCATTCCAGATGTGGGTAACAGGCCCTAAACTGCATCATCATGTTTCTGGCATTCCAGATGTGGGTAACAGGCCCTAAACTGCATCATCATGTTTATGGCATTCCAGATGTGGGTAACAGGCCCTAAACTGCATCATCATGTTTCTGGCATTCCAGATGTGGGTAACAGGCCTTAAACTGCATCATCATGTTTCTGACATTCCAGAAGTGGGTAACAGGCCCTAAACTGCATTTGGTTTACCGAAACTATTTTTAAGGAAAACATGAACTCAGCTAATCTTCTACTTGCCCTTCCTCGTCGTCTTTGATTAACTAATACAATGCTTCTACTCATCTCTGGCTTACGAAGGAGACTGTGCATTTCAGGTCTTCGCCGGTCATCCCCAGCGTTTGGATCACGATAGGTCCCCAGGACCAGACTGCCTCTCTTTGGTCTGAATAAGTAGGGCAGTGCTGCATGATATGTTCTGGTGTTTGCTGTTCGTGCTGTTCAATCGCACGTGACGGTGTCTATAATTCTCCCGTTCTACGGAGGTGGGCCTTGATCTTAAATGTCCCGTTCTGAGTCTGAAAATCTTTGTCTGCCCATCTCTGCGAAGTTTGCCTATGCTGTCATTTTTGAGCGTCTATTCTTTGTGCTGCTGTCTCCTTCCTGTCTCCATTGATCATTTGATGAGTGTCGTTCCTTCTTTATAGCTCTGTGGATGACGAGTCTTAGAGCCACCACTTGTTTTTTGCGAGCTCAATCGCCCTCTCGATCGCAAAGATGCCACAGTGCGGTTTCAACTGCAATCGTTTTTACATGCGAGGTTGCCAGCGCCATGCACACTACTCATTAATAAGGAAACATTGCGTTCACCCTGCTTGCTACAGGAACTGCTCGACTGCATTCAACTCCAAAGCAGTGAATTAAACTAGATCAAATCAGTTGGCACTTTTACTTTGAAAATAATCTGTAATGTACTTCCAATTTGATATGAATTTTACCTTGATGGGTTAATATCACAGCGAGTGCTTGTCCATTTATCGAAGTGTTTCGTCTAATTATAGAGTTTCACCAATCTCGTCTTCCCCATCAAACCACATAACTCTTCCCGCCCCGTCAACTTAGCGATCTATTCATATCCGTCAATCTTTTCTCTCAATCAATTCCCACCTTATCTTTTCGTGCAATTATATAATCATATGCCCATAACTCATGAAGCGACATAGCGTCATGAAATAAGTTGCCTAAATCTACAAATCAGGCATAGAATGTTCAGTGAAAAAATTTGTTAAATATATATAGATATAAATATATGTTATATGTAAGTGAGATAACGAGAGCTATAAACTTCGCATATAGGTTATAGGTTATACAGCAAAAGAGGCTACTACAATTGATGTGTAAGAAAATATATGCAAGTATGATTCTCATACAGCGGTGAGGCTGAAACAAGAAGGATACTACGTTAAGACAGAAATACCTTTTTACATCTGTCAGGTAGCACACACATCGTGGAAGACAGTTCTTAGATCGATAACAAGTTTTCATCCACTAAGTATCTATTTATATTCTTGAACATGTTCCTATCTCCTTTTGGTGTATTCGTCTCTACTTCTATGGTTTGTTAGCTCAAGAGGGCCCACGAAGTAGGCCAGTTGATCGTAACGTAAGTAACGTTTGTGTTATCGCCGTAGGGGTGTATCTGAACCATACTTATAAATTACCGCCACAGCCTCGCCTTATTTGTTATAATATTTATGAGTGACGCGGGTATATAACTATTGCTGGCTGTTTTTCTCAAACACGTGAAATATATTTTCTGTTCTGCCAAAGACGTAGGTAAACATTAGCTAGCCACAGCCAGCGACCATAGCTGGTTGCTTAGGCCAGGGTCAGCGAATCATAGCTGTTCAACCTAATTCCGACTCTTAATGTCAGTCCTGGAAACAGTCTGACTGAGGTATACAGATAGTAGAGGGAAGGCAAACCAACTCTAAAAACAATGTCGCTGAAATCGAATGTGTCGACCTGAAAGGCGTAGAAAATACAACCTCGCTTCTTGCTGGTCCACCACAATGTTGTAACGTCTGTTTTGCAGGACTAACCTCAAAGAAGAAGATGACAAAGAAGAAGAAGAAGAAGAAAAAAAAGAAGAAGAAGAATAAGAAGAAGAAGAGGAGGAAGAGGAATACTAATAATAATAATAATGATAATAATAAAAAGAAGAAGAAGAAGAAGAAGAAGAAGAAAAAAAAGAAGAAGAAGAAGTAGGAGCAAGAAATTTATGCTTTCTCTCCCCATCTACCTGTTTGTTTTTCTGTATGTCTCTCTCTCGCTCTCCCTCTCTCTCTCTCTATCTCTCTCTCTCTCTATCTCTCTCTCTCCCTCTCTTTTTCTTCCTCACTCTCAAACACGATAGGTATACAAGAACCCAACAGATAAGTTTGCGCATAGATTGCTGGTTTTGCCTTCCAACTTTGTTGAAACGATGCAGTAAGCTGAGACACAAGTAAAACTTGAAAATACAATAATACAGTAAAATGTTTAAGATCCTGGCAAGTCTGACAAATCTCCGAGTCAAATTAACAGTACATAGGTGAAATCCAGGATTACGTTTTTGGCTTCAACCTTGCTTCCATTTAGATTACATAAAGCTTCACACTCTATCTGGGCAGGTAGGCGAGGATAAAAATCACGAGACGGTGAAATCTGTTGATCTAGAACAAAAACGTCAGCCATGGCAACGCATTATTGTCATCAACAACATGTGTTATATCTGGTAGCGTTCAAAGTTATATGCAGCCAAACTTCGATGGCACTTGAAATGAACTGTTATATTTTTTGCTCATTACAGTATGTCCGGTGTTCTTTTTTGTCCAGATTTCTGATTTCTTATCATGCCAACCTAATTGTTTATGTTTCAGATTCGTCTTCCCCTTTCCTGTAATCAAAATGTTTTAACATATATTACTTATGAAGTAAAAGTCCTGGAGTTGGACTTTGTTATCAGATGAAATATAAGATGCGCTCCTGAGTGCATTTTACTTCATCTCTCCCCATGGTTGACGTCCGCCATGACTTATTTTTGTTATGTCAACACGCGAAGACCAGTTCTCTGGATACTTAACTTAACTTAGCTTAACTTAACTTAACTTAACTTAGCTTAAAGTCTTAATACTGGTTTATGAGACCCTGCAGAGTCTGTAATCAACCATTTTCATTTACATTTTCTTGCTCTGAAAGCTATGTGTATCCAATCTATTCTTAAATGAATTAATTGTCCCTGCCTCCACTACTTCCTGTGGCAATGCATTCCAAGCATTTATCACTCTCTGACTAAAATATATTTCCTGAACTCCAATCTGGGCCTTTCTTTAGTTAATTTGTACCTATGCCATCTTGTTCTTGTAGGTGCTTGTATTTTGAAAAAAACGTGTCTAATTTATCTGTTCATTTGATTATCTTATAAACCTGTATTAAATCACCTCGAATTCTTCTCTTGTATAGACACAGTAAGCTGGTCTTTCCTCATAACTGTACTTCTGGAATCCCATTAACCGCTTTGTCGCTCTTATGTTTATATTTATATCGATACGACAAGGAATATACACCTGTACACAGTACTCCAATCTAGGTCTAACTAATGCTTTATACAGTTTGACTATCACTTCCTTGCTCCTATGTTTAATATTTCTTTTTATCATACCTAACATTGTATTTGCCTTTTTCACTGCTACCTGGACTTGCTCACTCATCTTATCTGTATGATCTATTTTAACTCATATGTCCCTTTCCTTTTCATCATTCTAATATTGTGCTCGTCCATTCTGTAATTATATTTCATATTGGATCTACCCATGTGGATGACTGTACATCTATCTACATTAAACTCCATTAGCCAGCGTGCAGACTATTCTCGAATTGTATCTAAATTCGACCTCAATATATCCACTTCTGCTTTAGATGAGACACTACCGCACATTTTATTGTCATCAAAGGATTTTTCAATCATGGATCCCACATCAAAGTCCAAATCATTTATATATATCAAGAACAAAATTGGTCCAAACACTGAGCCCTGTGGAACTCTACTTTTTACTTCACACCACTCAGAGTACTCCTTATTTATGCCCACCCTCTGCATACTTCTCTTTAACCAATTTTCAATCCATTTGGCAACTTCTCCACCTATTCCATGTTATTTTAACCTTCTAAATAATTGTGTATGAGGTACTCTATCAAGGGCCTTTGCAAAATCTAAATAAATAACATCCACTGGCTACTCTTTATCTATGATTTTAGTAACCTCCTCCATGAATTCTAATAGATTTGTTAAGCACGATCTCCCTTTAGTACTATAAACTCATGCTGACTATTTCTAATTAGATTAAACTTGTCTAAATGCATTACAATGTTTTCTTTGATTATTGACTCTAACAATTTACAAACTATGTTCGTCACAAACTCACCGGTCTATAACTTGCTGGGTCTGATTTTTTGCCATTTTTGACTAAGACGATCACTCCTTCATCTTCCCAATGCCCTGGAACAATTCCTTATACAAGTGATTGAGAACATAATATAGCCAATGGTTTTGCTGGTTGGTATCTAATTTCAAACAGCAAGTTTGAATGAATACCATCTTGACCTATACATGTATCCACTGTCAATCTCACCAATTGTTTAAAACCCATTTCTTCTGTAATACAGATTGATCTTAATCCCGCTGATGCCACAATGCAGAGGTCTTAGAACTCCCAGATCACTTTGTGTGGAGGTTCATCTCCACGGGTCAGTGCGCAGTTGTCTAAGCAGGTAAAAGTCGTGTTAAATATGTTTGATTGTTTGGAGGTTCACCTCCACGAGTCAGTGCGCAGTTGTCTAAGCAGGTAAAAGTCGTGTTAAATATGTTTGATTGTTTGGAGGTTCACCTCCACGGGTCAGTGCGCAGTTGTCTAAGCAGGTAAAAGTCGTGTTAAATATGTTTGATTGTTTGGAGGTTCACCTCCACGAGTCAGTGCGCAGTTGTCTAAGCAGGTAAAAGTCGTGTTAAATATGTTTGATTGTTTGGAGGTTCACCTCCACGGGTCAGTGCGCAGTTGTCTAAACAGGTAAAAGTCGTGTTAAATATGTTTGATTGTTTGGAGGTTCACCTCCACGGGTCAGTGCGCAGTTGTCTAAGCAGGTAAAAGTCGTGTTAAATATGTTTGATTGTTTGGAGGTTCACCTCCACGGGTCAGTGCGCAGTTGTCTAAGCAGGTAAAAGTCGTGTTAAATATGTTTGATTGTTTGGAGGTTCACCTCCACGGGTCAGTGCGCAGTTGTCTAAGCAGGTAAAAGTCGTGTTAAATATGTTTGATTGTCTGTGCTGCTCGTCCGCGCCAACACATGCGTGGTAGGGCCAGTTTTAGTCAGCAAGTGCTTCTTCTTCTTCTTCTTCTTCTTCTTCTTCTTCTTCTTCTTCTTCTTCTTCTCTTCTTAATCTTTGTTCGTTCACAATCTCCTGCTGCCAAGCCCTGAATAAGGTTTTGCAAGTAGCGTAATGTAGTCCAGAGAACGGAATGCGTTGTGTCGTGAATTACAGTTTGACTGCGATATTTGCATCTTTCGGTTCAACACATCCGACTTCAGCAAGCATTTTTGAGTACGGGGTTGCCCTCCCTCTTCGATCCCTTCTACTTAGCCTGTTATCCAGGATCACCGCGTGGAGGTGTAGAATGGTCTTGGCAGAACTGATCCTGACGCTAGCAGTCAACTATGGTTCGCTGACCCTGACGCTAGCAGTCAGCTATGGGTAGCTGACTGCTGCAGTTTATGCGCTGCTCAGCGTATTGATCCCAAGTGGTTATTCAATCTTTTATGTCATATTCTCATGTGGAACAGGTCAATCTGTTCCGCACAATCAAGGCAGTAATAGTTGTCTCTGGTTTGGTCGACTTTCCTAATGGTTATTATAATAGTGTAGATGAGAGTTAAACTTCAGCTCCTACTCTCACTATGACAGCATTTGAAAATTAAAGTAAGTGGTTATTTGATTGTGTATCATTAATGGCGTCGCTCCTTTCTGAGCATAGATCACTGACAACCCTCCCCAGCTGCCCTTTCTGCCTCCCTCCAATTGAGGCCCAGGGACCGAAGTTAATTTTCACAGCCTCTTCTCCAGGTGTGTCTTGGTCTACATCTCTTACTCGTCCCCTGTGTATTCCCTGCCAGGGCCTGTCTGTCATCGTTTGATATTGATCTCTGTAGCGTGTGTCCTATCCAACCCCCTTTCCTACATTTGATTTGTTGTGGCACTTGTAGTTGTTGGTGAATGTCTTTGCTCTATTTTATATGTCAAATAGCATTTGTTCTCCATTCTGTGTCTATTCCGTAGAAGCCAAAACAAGACAACAGACAGAACAAGCATGTTAGTAGAACTAGAAGACATGGCCTAAACAGCGAACAAGCTAAAGTTACATTTGCTCTGTAGTTTCCGAGTTCCTTGTTTTAAAAATACCCGGACGGAAGGAAGACTAACGTCTGGTCAGGTAAAATATACTAATCAGACATGTTAGTAAAGATCAGGCAAAACATACTGGACAATACCCTTGCCTTGGCTTCCTCGTAGCCCTTCCTGGAAATTGGCTGTTTTCATGGCAGCTTGGCTAACATGGTAAGGGATCGACGTGATCCCCGTAGTAGTGAGCAACACGCAGATGAAACCAAGCATAGCATCACCACCTGGAGGACCACAGTCCACCTTTATCAGCACGCTCGGGATGTGAGGAAAGTTACGACAACCCACCACTTAACGTCCCTTTTAGCGCGCACAAAAAAGTAATCCTACTCATTATGATCATTCAACAACAACAACAACAACACCAACAACAGCAACAACAACAACACCACCAACACCAACAACAACAACAACACCAACAACAACAACAACAACAACAACAACAACACCAACAACAACAACACCAACACCAACAACAACAAGAACAACAACAACACCCAGAATGATCTGCATTCTCTCGATATAACCACACTGACTCATTTTATCATTGAACTAAAACAAACTGCCAATCAGGCATCATCACCAGCAGTAGTATCATGTTAGCACGCCCTTGC
This sequence comes from Ariolimax columbianus, assembly GCA_036924085.1. NCBI lineage: Eukaryota > Metazoa > Mollusca > Gastropoda > Stylommatophora > Arionidae > Ariolimax > Ariolimax columbianus. The sequence continues at coordinate 84,111,852 of JAVGWX010000012.1, forward strand.
AGAAAGATGCTCTCGTCTCAGCCGTGATGTAAGATGCTTGATCTTTGGTATTGTCTGTCCGCCTTCGCCTCGGTATGTCTTTTCCTAGTTTTCAAGGTACCGTAACTTCTAGTATATATTTGTATTCCTCTAGACTATTGTGTCTTTAGATTTGGCTAAAGTAATTGTGTTTCATGTCTTCCAGGCAATTTTTAAATACATCCAACTCTTTTAGGGCGTCAGTGGTTTTCTTTTTCGCTGTTGGTGGTTTTACTTTTAACTTTCCTGCTGCATTTTAAGCACCAACGATTCAATTTTCTGCTTTCGTGTTAGTGAAATGGTTTATTTTTTGCATCGGTAAGTTGTCACATGGAAGATGCATGACTTCATAATGTGTTGTTTTGTTTTGTTGCCATACATTTCACATTGTATTTACATATGAACCATTCTTCTCCTGAATTCATTTTTTGTTTTACAGTCTCCATTTATGTTGGAAATGGAGCCGAGATATTCGAAACTTGTGATATTTTTTATTTCTTTACTTTGTAGAGTAACTTAATGTTTGTTCTTCGTTTTGTCGGCCATTATATTGGTTTTTCAGGTGTACGGGTGCAGATTGTGTTTTTTGCTATGTTGTTTTCCAAACTGATCGTTTCTTCAACTCCCTCTGCGCTTTTTGAAAGGATGTGTCATCTACCTGTCTAAGGCAAAGACACATCGAAGACAAAGACTTTGGCAACACAGGCACATAAATATATCCATCGATAGGGGGACGGCGTGGCCTAGTGGTTAAGTGGCACGGCTCACAACCAGAAGGTGCTGGGTTCGATCCCCATCACAGCACCGGCCGTTACCCCGGGGAAGCAAACCCTTAGAAAATGCAGGAGGAAGCAGACCCTTACATAAAATGCATGCTGAAGTCGGATGCACTGGGCCGACAGGCGCAAAATAAAAACCACAGTGTAACGCACACACGCCTTGGGGAATAGATAAATAAGGCGAACGCAAAAAAAAAAAAAAAAAAAAATATCCATCGATGAAAAAAATAATCGAACAAGTACAGAAGTTTACAAATTTGGGGTAAATTGTAACAGAAGATTCCCCCAATGAGACAGAAATTAAGACAAGGATTGAAATGGCAAAAACGGAATTCAGAGAAAAATAGAAATGATTAACCTCACAGAATATCAGGATAGTGGAAAAGAATATTTGCCACTTATATATGCCGAATTGCACTGTATGGGGCTGACATATGGACTTTGGCAAAGAAGTATGAAACAAGCTTGGAAGCGTTTGAAATGTGGTACTACCGTGGAATGAAAAGAGTGAGTTGGACAGACAGAAGATCTAATGACAATGTACTCAATGACGTGGGCGCAAAAAGACAAATATTAAATTTGATATAAACTTGAATTAACGTTGGTTGAATTGGTTGAGTCATAATATGAGACAGAAGATACTACAGGGTAAGATTCAAGGGAAGAGAGCACCAGGGCGTCCAAGACTCAACTTTACATCTCAGGCATGCAGGGACGTTAAAATACGAACCTGTGCTGCAATAAAGAGAACTACAGAGAATGTGGTCAAATTGAGAGACATACTCAGACAACTTTACAACCAGTCTAAGGACTGACCAACCACATGATAGGGTCAAATGGAGAGACATACTCAGACAACCTTACATCCAGTCTAAGGACTGACCAACCACACGATAGGGTCAAATGGAGAGACATTCTCAAACAACCTTATAACCATTCTCCCGACTGACCAACCAGAGGATAGGGTTAAATGGAGAGACATAGACAACCTTACAACCAGCCTAAGGACTGACCAACCACATGATAGGGTCAAATGGAGAGACATACTCAGACAACCTTACAACCAGTCTCCCGACTGACCAACCAAATGATGATGATGACCTGTCTAATTTCTGGTATTTAGTTTCAATCGATTGTAAGA